>OX411555.1:21828300-22365800 GCA_948146395.1 Fragum whitleyi | reverse complement strand
ATGACAAGGATGACTATTCAAAATGGTAAGGATATGTGCCATATCGCGGAAAAAAGGACCTTACTGACAATTTTCTTTTTAACGCTCTAGATGCCACAAATATGGTTCAATCTTTATGAACTTGGACAGAATGTTTGTCAGACCACAAGGATGAACCCAATTGAAAATGGGAATGATCCGTGCCATGGGAAAAGGGGCCTTAATGACAATTTTCTTGTTTACACTCTAGGGGACTCAAATATGGCCCTATCTTCATGAAACTTGGTAAGAATGTTTTTCAGGTCACAAGGATGAAGCCTATTGAAAATGAGAAGGATCCATACCATAGCATGGAAAAAGGGATCTTAATGACAATTTTCATGTTAACAGTCTCAGAGGCCTCAAATCGTATAAGTACAACTTTGTTGGAAAATTTTATTTATTAAATGAGACAAAGATACGAAGGTGAGCGATATAGGACCTTCATGGTCCTCTTGTTTGAGCGTTGGTGAATAATCAAAACATCGTAACTAAAGCTTGAATAAGCTGTAGTTTCGATGTTATTGATCATTCATCAACGATATTTTTTCAATAGAGTATTATTTCTTTTACGCACTTGCGTAAGTTTAGTAATGGGAGCTTAGCCCTTGGTAAGGTCCATCTTTTTTATGATTCATCAAGCTATATCTTGCTAAATGAATAGCACTTTTAATTGGGCATATGAGCGTTATTTTGATTCCTGATTTAACATTTGTGTAAGCGCAAGCATCGTGCTCTATGTGTACTATATCAAGAATTTAAAAAGGGAATAAATTTGAAAATAAATTTGGTTTTGAAGCTATCTATGAGTGCAAAGTGAAGACTGGTGTAGCATGTGAGGGTGTATACAGTTAGTTACACTTTGAAATTGACATTCATCTCAATCAAAACCATTCCAAATCGCTCATTCAGCGCTCCATTCATTCATTCAAAACAGTCAATCAAACCATTCAAAAACGCTCAAACCCATTGAAAAATAGAGAATCAACAACATCACACAATATAAATATTGATAGAGAAAATTTCGATTTCACTGACATGATTCAAATTGATAGCTTGAAGAAGTAGGAAGCTATGAATAGAACTTGTATGCATGCATTTTTTTGTATTAAAGGAAGGTAAACAATATCGCAAATTTTGCAATAACGAATTACCTCACATTTAATTTACTCAAAACTCGCTCCACACGCTCATTCAATTTCATTCCTAAATCATTCCAAAATCATTCACCTTGTCAATTTCATGATGTTGTTAATTAATATTATACTGCAAAGAAAATTCTAGCATTTTCATTGGTTAATGCTGACCTGACAAACATTGATAGCTACGGCCGCTCCGGTATTACTTCTAATGTTTCCTTAAGGCGCCTCGACGTGAACATAGACAAAAAATCGAAACGGTAATGGCAGCCATGTTTCTCTCGCTTCGCTGATAACGCGACCCGAATATACACACTAGGATAGGCTATAGTTGAAAAGGATGTCAGTTAATAATGTGCAAATAAAATATGATATAGATGTCAATAAATACCTTAAATTTGTACAAATCTGTCCATTTAAAGTGCAGGTTTCTCGCAGTTTCAGCCAACAAACGCTTCCATATCACAATAGCGCAGAGTGTAGTAGTGTGACGTCACAACTATATATGACGTCACTTTGTACATGTTTACTTTTTATACGGGGCGCATTAAGGGATATTGGTGGTTTAAAAGAAATCGGTTTATACGAACGCCTAAAATAGGCAAAAGATTTATTAAGCCCTGAAGTATAATAAATTCGTAATACGGTTTCTTTGCTGGGTACATGACGATTTATTCCCGGCAGTAAAAATGATGTCAACCCCACAATCAATCGTCATATACCCCGGCAAGAAACCGTATAACTAATACTGTATCTGGTGGATATCATCGTATGTCTTGTCATCAGCTTGTGGAACTTTATAAAGTTCTGTATGTATAAGTAATTTTCAGCACTTCTTCTTTTTTCAGGTAAACACTGTAATAGATGCAAAAATGGCTACTATGACTTCAAAGCCAACTCGCCTCTTGGATGTGAGCAAAAATGCGGCTGTAATTTTGTTGGCTCACTTGAAAAAGATACATGTCATATATCAACAGGGCAATGCTTGTGTTTGGAGCAAGTGGCCAATAATCGACAGTGTGTAAGAAACTTCAATTAACATCATTTTGTTGTTTTCTTACAGAGCATAAGCAAACATATTATTTAAAAGCCAGTTAGATAGTTTAGAAAAATGGAGGTACACATTTTCCTAAAAATATTGCGAATGTACGTAAAATAGCTGTTATTCACTTGGAATGTATCTATACATTAATAATGTTCGTTTTATTACTTATTAAAGTATTTTGTTTACTTTTAACGAACATAACTTTTCTTACATTCATATCATCTTTATACTTAGTGTTATATTATAACATTGTTGAAAATTGGCGTAGGGTTTTCATTGATTTCTTACAAAAACAAAATGGCAGCCATTAATGATTTCCTAGTTTTTCCGCCCTTTCTGATAATTGTGTCTCAACATTTGATTATCCTTGATGATAAATACAGTTCAGAATTTGTTTACAGAACCCAATCATTGAAAGTGTTTTACCAACATACGGTCCGGTGGCTGGAGGAACACTCATCACAATACGGGGCTCGTTGCTTGGCAACCTTAATACATCGACATTGCGGGTTGATATAGATGGCTCTGAAGAAAATGTTACTTTTTGGTGAGACTCTATATCTGTATCTTTATAGTGGTACAGATATAATTAGTTACATCGCGAAATTGACATCCAGCCCAGTCAAAATTATTCTAAGTAGCTCACTCAGTGCTTCTTTCATTCATTCCAAACATTCATTCAAATCAATCAAAAACACTCCAAACTCAGCGATATTCGATTACCTTCCTTTAATTTCACTCAAACTCGCTCAAAACGCTCTTTCAAGTTAATTCCAAAATCATTCAAAATCATTTCAAGAAGTTCTTAAATGCAATAAAATTTTGAATTTGACGTTATGAACGACTAAGGAATGATTTTGGATTGAAAGGGTTTCAAAGGAAGGTAATAAAATATCGCTAGTGTCGTTCAAAGGAACGAAAGTGGCAATTTTTTATTACATGTACCTCTTTTAAAGCACAATCTACTTAAAACACTTTTCTATAAATGGATTTGCGTGTCTTCGCGAACGTTTCCCAATCAACACCAGGTAATAAAAATGTAAATTAATTAAACGATTATAATTCATAGTTTTTGGGCATTTTGAAAGATTTCGTAACGCAGCTTTTTCCATGACGACTTCAATCAAACAAACAATCAAGGCTTGAGGAGAGATTTTGTGCCAATGAGTTAAAGATCATTGTTGGTGAAATAACCTCAATTTTTACAGGAATTCCAGTAGGATTATTGTGACAATCAAGGACCGTAATGCACCACGAAAGTCTAATGTTTCAATCGTCTGGTTCAAGGATGATGACTTACAAAGAAATGAGAAATATACATTCGAATACAGACCCAACCCAGTTTTGAAAGAAAACCAGAAATTCTACTCGTATGCAAGGTAACATTTCTATGGAAGTACAATTGTAGCAGTTCTGGCCGGATCGTATCTAATCAAATTTGCAAAATCTATCTCTATCGAAACTAATATCCATTTTATGAACAGTTTTACTCGAAATTTTCTGGGATAAATTGAACTTTAGTTTTTCTCTTAATATTAATTCACTCTTCATTTGCAGCCATTCTATAAAGGGCTGAACAGTTGATTCGTTGAAAACAGAAAACTCACTGTAGTTTACTAAAAGAAACAGTTGCGTATTTGCAAAGAAATATAAAGTTTATAAGTTTATTTCTATCCGGGGACATGGGTAATATCATAGCTGTCCTTCAAAGCTTGTACATCTTGCAGACCGATTATTTTTCCAGAGTCATACATTAATCTTACACTGAAGCAATTCCACTACTTTCATAAAATTAACATTTTCTTTTCTACAGTTAAGAGCATCATGAAATCGACAAGCAAATGATATAAGAATGATTTCGGAATGGAAAAGAATGAGTGATATGAGTGAGTTTTGAATGAAAATAAAGGAAGGCACTTCATAATCGCTAATTTCTGTTCAAGATAAACAAAACCAGAGAAATGTATTCCTTCCCTTTTATAAAATATGCATACACGTTCTATAGAAAGATTGCAGTGTGTTCGCTAACAAATCCGAAGCTCATAAAATCAGGGAAAGTATGTGTGTGTGAGTGTGTGGTTTTTTTTTTTTTAGCGATTTTCATTTTGAATATAGTTGTTGATCTTATCAATTCTTAGAACTAGTGATTTTGGGTGTTTTTGTATGGTTTGTGGGATAGTTTGGAATGAATGAATGGAACGCTGAGTGAGCGATGTAGAATTGTTTTGATTTGAATGAGAGTGAATTTTACGATGGTCTTAACTGTATTGCTTATTATTGTGAAACATTGTTGGCCTGTCACTCATTATTTTTCGTAAACTTTCGTTAATATCCGAGAGGTTATTAAAAAAATTCTTTTAACATCACATAAAATAATGAAATTGTTTGACCTGGGTCCGTAGCGCAGTGGTCTAAACCGTTTGACACTTAGAGTTATTGATCTGACGGACCAGGTTCAAATACGTACGCAGTCGGATACAGTGTTTGTTTCTTTTTTCTTTCTCAAATTAATTTAATTCTATGATTAATCAAAGGGACAGTTTTATTGTCTCTTGAATTTCTTGTTTGTAATATTCTATATGACAGTTTTTTTCTAAATCAAATGTCTCATTACTTTAATTTTCATGTAATTAATAAGCTGTTATAACGTATTCAAGCTGAGGTCACGAGGTTTTTGATCGTCAACTTAGCCTTTTTTGTTTCTCTAAAGCAACATCTAACTGACCCAGTTGAATTGTCTTCTAAATCTTTCGATTATGACATTTAATGCCAATAATATTTTTACTAGTTTTCATTGCTTGTCGTTACATCTGTTCATTCCTTTTTACGGAATTCTTTATCAATTTCACATTTATTTTGAAGGGTGTGATAATTTTCATCTGTATTTTTTTCTAAAAAAGCAAAACATTTTCTGTTTTGCCTAGGCTTATTATCAATAAGAAACCACTTGATGCTGAATATCAAACGCACAACCCACACAGAATGATGAACAAAAAAAAGCCAACTGTGTCGTGTTTTTTATATACACAAATTTGAATTACACCCACTAAAAGTAACATCGTATTAACAAAAAAAAAAAAAAAAAAAAATAAAAAATAAAGCGAGAAAGAGATTCGATCTTCGAACCTCCGCATTGCAATTTCACGACCTTTCACCTATAGCTGTGTCTGGTCATTTATCATAATTGTGTATATTTTGTTATTTGAATGTACTGTTCGCGTATTTTGAATCTATATAAGGAAGTGGGTTCCGAATATCAATGAAGGTCAACAGGAATATTAAATAAGTGACAGGTCAACAATGTTTCACAATATCTTATAACTATAAAAACACCCGCGTGATAACATCCTAAATGATATTGTTATATTACATGGATATTTTTAGAATAATAACATAATGGGATTGTTTTAAGAAACTTTCATTTCAGTTAGAAACATCGACGAAATCAATGCTCATAGATGTTAAATAGAGGCCATAAGATGAATATAATACGTACTTAGTTTACAGTATAAAAAACATCTAACTCGACAGAGCCTCGACAATTATTCATTCTCCCAACCTCGTTAGATATTTGTTTCGTACAAAAGTATGTATTATATATATCTCTCCTATTCTCTACAGTGGCGGATGCACACTCAATGTTAAAGGATATGAACACATGAACAGCGCCTATCAACCGAAAATTGTTCTTCACACCAACAATATGGATTTGGAAAATGTGAGTATTTGCACATCTACAACATCGAACATATTCGTACAGATTCTTGATAATAACTAATATATTTTTTTATCAAACGTTGACATGATTTTGGATAAGAAAAGAAAAGATTTTAAGAAGAAAATAAAAAGAAGCAAAGAAAACACAATTAAATTCACAACCAAACTTAAGGTAGTGGACCCGTAATAGTTCCGCAACATTTCGGACCACATATTCTTTTACAATGTTAACAGAGGTTTCCAAATGAAGATCATTTGGAAACGTAGGTTAACACTGTTAAATTTCATTACTTTTGAGATGTTGCAAAACTATTACGGGTCCACTACCTAAAAGGGTTTTCGATACATGTAAATAGATATCTAGATAATTCTAGATATGTATGACAAAAGATAGGGCAAAGTGAGTTTATTCTGAACGCAGCCAAAGTGTTTCAATCTCATATGAAATGAAGATTACGTGTTAATCTTTACAATACGTACAGTACTCTGACGGAGGTTTTGAAATATTCGTAATATTGTTCTACGCGTACTTTTAGAATTTCTGCCAAGGTAACTGTTCTGTCTGAAGCCCATTAATGGCCTTCCTTTTCCAGGGGTGTTTTGAACCACAAATTGACACAGAAATCCACTGTAAGACTCCAAACACTACACAATATAACGTGACAGGACAAGTCGAGTTTGGATTCATCTTTGACGGCTACAGAATGTACGAAACTCTTAACAACAGTATAGGAGAATTGACAATTGTTAAAGATCCAGTAGTAACGGGTTTCCCGGATACCTTCGGAAACCTGTTTGATAAGGAAATAGAAGTAAAGGTATAACAAACTTTCATAAATGGCATACCCAAATATATATTTTTTTAAATACAAGAGTTATCCAGTTATACTCTTTAATCGACTACATGTACCTGTACCTTTATCATAATGTGGGTGGTTGAAAATTGCATATTTAAAAAAAAAAGATGTCAGAAATTTTTATAAGTATTTAAAGGGTAAAATGGTTATCATGATTGTAATATCAGTTGGTAATTTAAAATTTCTGAAAATTCTGATAGTCACTGTTTGTAAAAGAAAAATACTTTAATCGAACTGATAGCCTATATCGACACAAAATATTTCATTTTGCAGTTCTATACATGTAATGTAAATCTAAATAAACTAATAAATTCAAGCCAGTACAATTATCACTAGCATAAATCTATAATGAGCCAAACCTGCGAAATGAAAAAAAAGGGTCTCTATGCTTCCTCCAAATTGATTTCTGTACTATCAGATTTCCGATCTATGGCATTTTGTTTCAGGGCGAGTTCCCACTAGTAGAGAAAGCCTGTCGTAATGACATGAGAGTAATGATTGGAAGTAAGGAATGTGACGTTACAGAAATAAGTGAGACTTCGATAATCTGTGATCCACGAGAAACCTTTCCTGGAACAAACAGAGACGAGGAACTAGTGGTGAGGAGTTGTGCAGTTTGTTACTTCGTGAAATTGGCATTCTCCTCGGACAAAAACATTCTAATTCGCTAACTTAGGGAGTCATTCATTCATTCCAATCACTCACTCAAACCATTTAAAAACGCTCTACAATCAATAAAAATGACAAAATTTACAACTACATTGAACATATGAATCGCTGGAAAAATACAACGACTTCGCAGACTGAATTGAAATTGGATCCGTCTGATTGGTTCGTTAACACATCTCGAACAAAACTTGTGATGCTTTATTTCCTGCCTTTAATGACACTCAAAACTCACTAAACGTACTCTGTCAATTTCATTTCAAAATCATTCCAAAATCATCACGATGTTATTAACTGTGTCAAAGATAAAGATTGAAACTGTTAGTCTTAACGAAATCATTACAAAAATAGATTGATATCTCGTAGGAGCAGACAGTGATAAAAACATCATAAATATAATAGGTACAGTGTAGGCCTATGAATGATTTTAAAGTAAATCATAGATAAATGATGAATAATTGTGTGTGTGTGTGATTTTTTTTTATTCGAGACTTTTCATTCTCTTTATGCTAGTTTTCTTTAGTTGCATTGTGGCGATACCTTTAGATTAATTTTATAAAATCACAACGCAATACTCTGTTCGGACTTTTTCACATCTCTGAGAAAGGTGTGGCAGTTTATACCCACTACTACCCAATTTATAGTTCTACAGCATAGTTGTACATTTGTGTCTCCGGCTGACCATAAAGTTTTTTTTTTTTGTCAATAATCACAATCCGTTCACGGCGGGACTCAAATGCACGTCCTTCAGGTTACTGATGTGTCCATCGCCTATATCACGTGGTCACCAAGCCAGTCAATGTTTTGTTTTTTTGAAATATACTCGTAAGAATTCTATAACTACGTTAAAAGACATTCCATATTTCACTTCTAGGTTATTTTTGGAAACCTCCATATTAAAGCTGGGATGATAAAGTTCAGAGATTTCTGGAACACTCAGGGTTTCATCTACATAGCGATCGGTGTCGGGTGTGCTGTCCTCGTGGTAGTTGTTGTCATTATTCTCTGCTGTATACTGCGTAGAAAGGGTGGTGGAGACAAGCGTGATTCTATGAACGTGCCATTACATGAGAGAGGTACGTACGTTTTTGTTTTAGCTTCACGGTTATAATTAGCTAATGCTTCATTAATGAAAATATGTAGGCTTTTCTCAATTGGTTCTTCGACATATTTTAACCAAATAGATAGATTCGATCTTAAAAGTTTGCTTCAGTTGAATGTAAGTAACGTACTTTCTTCATTTGACCAGATAACTCTTAGCTATAACGAAAAATAAGCTTAAAAGATACTATAATATCTTTGTCATTTAAAGATTCGGACTTTTGAAAAATGGCACTTCAGAAGCGTTTTCATCAATTATAAGTAACCTTTATATTGCTAGTTTACAAGATTGAAGATTTATTTCATTATACCCTCGCCAAAACTATGTTTTTATTGTTATATAGGAGTCAGCTTGTCGGTCCATCCGTCCGTAAGTCTGAAGTTTTTTTCTGTCCGCCCAATTTCTGTACAACTAATGGACGGATTTCATACAAACTTCTCAGATATAATTATAACAAAGCAGAGTTGTGCAAGTGCTATGTTGGTTACGGTCCGCTTTTCGACAGTCTAGTTTTCTTACCGTATCTTTTTAACGTAACTGAGCTATCTCGGCCCCTTTGTCTACTTTAATTTCTATTTGACCTTGTAGCAAAACACAACGATTACACTGGTCCGCCATCTCCTGGGGTTATTAATCCTACCATTGCAACGATTATGCCATTTCAACCAGACGATGAACTAAAGATAGCTGTTTCAACCAAAGATGTCACCAAGGATTTTCTTAACAGACTGTCAACTGATGTGAAAAAGAAAGTCAAAGCGTCTGTGGTGGAGCGGTCTAGTTTTAAACTAGGAAATGTCTGCACAAGAAAAGGTATCATGTTCTCTGAATTTGCATGCATATCTTTACAGGAATTTGAAGTCAAACAATAAAAATTTTCTTATAGAGAAAAGAACAATTTTTTGAGAAGGTATTGGTAGTTGGTTAAATCAGAAACTGTCGTATTTTCAAGATTTTGTCATGCATTAATTTTGCAAGGACTAGTTCTCAATTTAAGTTGCAAGTACAACCAAACACTGGTAATGAGTATGCGATTTTATTTTAAGGTTCGTTGGTTCGAGTCATAAATGGAACTTTCAGTGAAGGATCGAGTAAGGCTGGTGATGGTATAACAATTAAAACATTGATCACTTCTTATCCAGGTGAGTAAACTTAGCTCCTTACAGTTCGATATTTAATGAATGCTCCAGAGCGATATATGGAAAGTAAATGTTGTGTTTTATTGGACGATTTGGATTTGTAGATCACATCAGATATATATTTGGACAAAAAATAACAGTAAAATTAGTTTAAAAAAAAGCTTATCTTTTACATTATCTCGAACTCAAACGACTTCTACAATTTAAATTGCAGCGCCACCAAAGCATTTTGAAAGTTATACTTGAATAATGAGGATCGAAGTATTAAACCCAATCTTCACTATTCTTTTTTAATCGTTCAGAATCAGTTTTCGTCAGTATTCTTATGAATAAAACAAAAGCCATTGAACAATATCAGACCAATTTCACGTATTACGTATTTCACGCCTGTTAACCTATTTATACATCTATACAGACACAGGAGAGATTCCAGAATGGCTGACCAGGGGACTGCTAGAAGCAATACGTTTGCGAGACCTAATCAATGAAAACATTTTGGAGTCTAGTGGTATAGCAATAGACGACAAGCAGGTGTATTTTCTCTACCCGGAGACCAAACGAACATTGAAAGATTTTCTGTCTGGGGCCACGGATGTAAGATTATATATAATTATCTATTCTTTTTCGATAGCACTATTATCTATAGATTCTTTTAATCAAAATATCACAAAAATGTACAGCCATTATGACTGATAATAAATATACTTTGTGTAAGATCTTTTATGAAAATTATGATCAGATTGCTTTATATCGATTAGGAATGGCTTGATTGATTGAATGGGGTTTTATGCCGCTTTCGACATTATTTCAGTTATATCGCGGCGGCCGGAGCACCTAACAATGGATTCCTGGTATTTCTTTCACCTGTACTACCATTACACCCTTTCCTAGCCTCCGACTGCTATTTCACATAGGTTTACGATTATCTACCCATTGGTGAAAGTCTTATGCCTAACCAACTGCGCTATGGTGGCGCTGATTGGGAATGGCGTCTGCACGGACCATAACTTGTACGCCTTTGTAATTTAATGTGACCATTAGAAGCACATTACTCTTTGAGACCTGTCTATCTTCAAGAACCTCATCTAGAATGGAAAAACTATCTCCCGAATGCCTACTTATAAGACTATTATAGATGTTGTCGAGATATTAGCCTAATACAGATTCTAAATAAATAAAAGAATTTGGTCACACATTAATTACCGCTCCTTTAATTTCCTACGCGGTTTTTCTTTCTTTTTTTTAATTATATCAATCTATTGAAACTATTGATAATTTTAAATCATTTTTAGCCACTATCAGAGAGTAAAGGACTAGACTTTTGTGTCCAGATCTCGGAGGGAATGAATTTTCTAGATGGACATCAGATTATTCATAAAGACCTGGCAGCAAGAAATTGTTGGTAATGATTATTATTAGCATTCATTTCTTTATCGACTTAAATTTTGGGGAAAAGGGTCAGAAACATATTTTCTAATGACACCTTTCTTTGCATTGTGCAACGAAGAGAAAAGGGAATATCCCTGTAACAAAGAGATAAAAGTTCTTTCCATATCTGAAAGTAAACTGAAAGTAATTTTCTATTTCCTTTTTTTCGAAGATCTTTGAATTTCATGGTACCTTTATCTTATGCATGGCGTTCACTACATATGCAGAGCTTTGGCAGACAATGCACGATCTATTCTAAGCCTAATGCCTGCCTTTTACTTATACATAAAGGGGAACACTTGAGCCAGACTGGATGGGTTATTCCCAAAATTTGCAATTGGTTGAAAACAGTACAGTTAACAACATCGTAAAATTGACATTAATCTCGATGAAAACCTTTCCAAATCACGCTTTCAAAACTTCATTTCATTCATTCGAAACACTCAGACAAACCATTTTTAAAACTAGAAAGCCATGAATGGCTTGAGTCGCTCCACAGGCTTGAAATTCTTGTAAAAGCAAATACATGTTTTGACTAGATTTTTAGATATTTGGGGTTCTACTGATGTTGAAAAAGATTTTCAAAGTTTCTACTATATAACAGATAGAGAAATGACCTCTGCTATTAAAAGACAAATTTTTCATCAAATCAAAATAATTTTTGGCCGCATGATAATGGGTCACCCGAAGATCATACCAAAAATGTTTGATTGATATCCATCAGTTACATTCTGAGAAAATGTGTTTCATAGTTTCCACCAATTAACATATTAAGAATTGACATCCACCCATAAAATGTATATTTTTCATCCAATCAAAATAATTTTGGTACATTGATAAAAGGTCACTCAAGGATCATTCCAGTGAAATTTAGTTGATATCCAAAAATCAGATTCTGAGAAAATGATTTTCAAATTTTCCACTATACAACATATAGAGAAATGACCTCTGCCCATAAAATGCACATTTTTCATCCAATCAAAATAATTCTTACTACACTGATAAAGGGTCACTCAAGGATCATTACAGTGAAATTTGGTTGATATCCATCAGTTACATTTTGAGAAAATGATTTTCAAAGTTTCCACTATATAACATATAGAGAAATGACCTCCGCCCATAAAGTGCATATTTTTCATCCAATCACAATGATTTTTTTGTAGACTGATAAAGGGTCACTCAAGGATCATTTCGGTGAAATTTGGTTGATATCCATCAGTTACATTCTTAGAAAATGATTTTCAAAGTTTCGACTATATAACATATAGAGAAATGACCTCCGCCCATAAAATGCATCTTTTCTATCTGATCACTATGATTTTTTGTAGATTGATAAAGGGTCACCCAAGGATCATTCATGTAAAATTTAATTGGTATCCATTGATTAGAATCTGAGAAAACTCACTTTTTACCATATTTGGAAATTAGCCACGCCCATTAAATCCATGTTTTCCATTGGATCAAAATTTCTTGAACAACTTTGAAAGAGGGTCACCCAAGGATCATTTCTGTGAAGTTTGGTTGAAATCCATCCAGTAGTTTCTGAGAAGAAGATTTTTAAAGAAAAAGTTTACGACCGGACGCACGCACGCACGGACGGACGGACGCACGACGGACACAACGCCATGACAATAGCCCCAGTGGCTTTCAGCCAGTGGAGCTAAAAACGGTCGAAACACACGTAAAAAATATATAACAACAACCTTATGCAAAATAATTTTAGTTTCCGGTTTTACTGACATATTTGAAATTGAAAGCGCCAGATAAGTTCTTGAAGGAAAAGGAAGTTATTTATAGAACTTGTAAGCATACTTTTGAAATGGATAATAAATATCGCTAATTTCGTTCATCATGAACAAAATTAGCGATATTGGATTATCTCCCTCTTATTTCACCCAAAACCCGTTCATACCACTCATTCAATTTCATTCCAAAATCAATCCAAAACCATTCATCTTGTCGGTTTCACGATGTTGTTAACTGTATAATTTCAACAGAATAAGGATTAAAGTTATGTTAGAAACACGAAAATCAACATTATTTATGGTTTCGTAGCGCAGTACTGATAGTTAAATGTGTCTCAATATTTAAACCCAATCACCGCTGCATCTGGACTCGAGGTTATAAAACTTTTTCGTGCTCAACTGAGAATTTCTCAAATTTAAAGATAAAAAAAAAATGTATGAACATAAAAGATGATATAAATAAGATTTTTATCAACTAATTAATATTATCTTTTATGTTCATACATTTATATGAGAATTACAATAGAACTAAACCTGAAATTGTTGTCATTCAGGAATGAAACAAAGTTTAAGCCACTCAGGATGTTAATTTTATATAGACGGATAAAACACATTATCTTATAACTATACTAACATCCGTGTGAGAACATCCCGTATGATATTTTTTTATGATATCACATAGATATTTTAGAACAATAATATCATGCAGTTATTTTTGGAAACATGCATTTCAGTTAGAAACATTGACGAAAACAAGACAAAAAGAGGTTATAAGATAAATATAATACATACTTAGTGCACTATATGAAAAAATATCTAACACGGTTGGGATAATTGATAATTGTCTCGGCAGAGCCTCGACCAATTATCAATTCTCCGAACCTCGTTAGATATTTTTTTCATATAATACACTAAGTATGTATTATATATTTACATTAAATTACATTTTCATATTTTGAAAAGAAAAATACTCACAATTTCAGGACAAGCGCCAATAACATTGTAAAGATATCTGACGCCAGTTTTACACATGATCTCTATCCAGAAGAGTATTTACACCAAAATGGGTTACACTTGCCCGTACGATGGATGGCCCCGGAAAGTTTAAGACAAATTGGGTTTTATCATTCGAAATCTGATGTTGTAAGTGTCTTTAAAGTTTTGTTCATCTACAGTTAAAAAAACATCGTGAAATTTACATTCATTCCGATCAAATTCATTCACTCAGCATTCTATTCATTCATTCCAAAACCTCACTCAAAAGTATATATATATATATATATATATATATATATTATTACCTCCCGCTCCACGCACTCATTAAATTTCATTCCAAAACTATTCACCATGTCAATTTCATGATTTTCTTAACTGTATATGGTGTTTATCATATTATCTGTTCGGTCTAATATTATAGCTTTCATGTATATTTGAATTATTTGATGACCAATATGCACATTAGTATGATGTAACTTTTTGTACAAAGGTTGTGAATACTTCTTATGACAATACATTTATTTAATGGTTTAAGATTCTGTTAACAAAGTATCTAGTACATACATATTACCCAATAGATCAGGCGATTTTTTTTGAGTTCCCCTGAATTCCTACAAAGCCTTTAAAAACATATCCCCCCACCTTTAAATAAATGCACGGCTCACAAAAACGGTAGGTTCGTTACACATTTCCATTTCACATACGTTATGTACACATACGGGGACCGTAATGGAAATAAGAGATATCCTATCTCTTTTTTGCGTTATCCCAGGTTTCGATGTGGCAGACATGGTATGAAAAACGCACTGTGATATATTCATTTTTATATGTGTTTTCTTAATATTTTATCATGTACTGTCATTTCCTATTTTACCTGAATAAAATCTATCTATCTATCTAATTTATGGACAATTTCCATTTTTAACAGTTTTATTTTTGTTCAGTTAAAAGATAAAATTTATATATTTTTGAACCGTCACGCGAAAAGGGACCATCTGGGAACTCCGTAAAATCAATATTTGAAAAAGGGATTGGTTCTAGTAAAGGTCAATTAGGAGTAGAATCTAAAAAAAAAATCATGTGGGGGGGGGGGGGGGTGTTAGATTGATCATTCTAGATTCAGAAAATTAGAAATGTGAGGAAAGTTTCGACCCTAGTCAATCTGCGCAGTCCGTCAAGGGTTGACATTTCACGCACTACCCAGATGGTCCCATATGGCGTAACGAGTCACATTTTGTTTTTGCTTTCAGTGGTCTTATGGAGTAGTAATGTGGGAGATATTAACAACAGGGAAATACCTGCCCTATCATGACATCACAAACGATGAACAAATCAAAGAATTTGTATGTAATCAAGGGTACAGGCTTGGAAAACCCCATGACTGTTCTGATAAAATGTAAGTTTTCAGATCTAAACATGGTACCATTTTAAGCAAAAATTTCAATATACCTACATATATTAACAATATATTGAATGTGAAACAATGATATTCAAGAATCTGCAATGTTTACATCGCGACTCCGAATTATTTTGGTTAACTGTGTACAGCCATAACTTTTGAACAAAATTAAGGTACTTTATCATGTCGGAGCTCAGTTAGCGTGATCATTTAATATTTTTTTTCAATCGTTTAAATGTGTGTAAATGAAAAAAACCGTTGCACAGTTAACATCATCGTGACAATGTAAATGATTTTGGAATTATTAAGGAATGAAATTATTTGAGTGTATGGAGTCAGTTTTGAGTCTATTAGATGAGAGGTAATCCTTTATCATAAATTTTGTTCTGGATAAAAAAAAATAGCGATATTGACTACATCCCTTTAATGAAATATGCACATAAGTTCTACAGATAGCTTTTTATTTCTTAAAGAACCTATTAGACGCTTATGATTAATTATGTCATTGAAATAGTAATTTTTCTCAAACCAAATTTATTTTGAATGAAGTTGTTGACTATGAATTTTTAATGGGTTTTAGCGTTTTGAATGGCTTGAGTGAGTGTTTGAAATGAATTAATGGAGCGCCGAGTGAGCAATTTATAATTTTAATTGAAGTGAATGTCAATTTCACGATATAACTAACTGTATAAAAGCCTTTTAAGGATTCTACAAGGTACACATACAGAGAGGAACCATTAGCGAGTGCGATATTCGTCGATCCTGGACAGGCCTCTTTGATTGGTCAGTCAAGATTTACAATGACTAATATTGCGCAAACATTTCCAACAAATTCGCGTTTCGATGGCTCAGCGCGAAACAGTTGTAACTGCCTATAAATATATAGGCAGTTACAACTGTTTCGCGCTGTGCCATTGATTTATTCCTACGTGAATGGCAATTATTTTTATGTCTGAACAGCAACACTATGTATTTATATTTTTCGTTCATCTCCAGTTACTCAAAGCCTAAAAAGCAAATTCTAGCGAACAATATGTCTTCATTATTTTTCTTTCCACATTAATTACATTTATTCTTTTTATATCTTCGCCATATTGTTTTCGTATGCACACGTTTCGAACCTCATGGGTGTATGACCTTCTGCTATGACACACACATGCACTTATTATTTTCCTTTCAGTTTTGCTGTGATAGAGCAATGTCTTGGAGCCAACAGCGACGACCGTCCGAACTTCTTCCTTATATCCAATATTCTAACGGAGATAATCAGTCCGTCATCTCCGATAAGTTATGTGAACGAAATAGAACTCAATCAGCCTTCATCTCCGACAAGTGACACTTTCGATCAAACTGTTTATCAAAACGTAGGAGCGCCGGCGCTTCCTCCAAAACGACGAAAGTGATTGATACACGTGTGCAAAGGGGACATGATGCAGTGCGCATCCTGGTGACTGTTTCAAACTGCGATTCAGTCATATAGGCAATAAAACAGGAGTTATATACACGTTTCATGAATTTTTATATACTATTGGCTTAAATTAAGCACATTTTTTACCGTTTGTTTAGAATCATAGAAAACATCAGACAGTCTCAGCTAAAGGAGACGTTATTCGGAATTCTCAAGTGTAAGGCAGATAAAACCACGTACGATAATCAAATGGTGCTAAATAGCTGCTAGAAAAAGAGGGGGGGCATTTCACAGTATCAATATGAAGTTGAAAGTAGCCATTGATTTCAAGTTAAAACAGGGACTCTGAAATATATGTACATATTTAGGGTACGTGGTCAAAATCATGCACGTCATTACTTATCAAACATTAAAATTTGAAGATCTCGTTCATTGTGTGGTGTTATTGCAAGAGATTCGATGCGTTTTGGCCACCAAAACTGTACTGCATTCAGGATGACAAAAGGGTGCAAACGAATTTCCATTTATACCCCGCATTGCACGCAAGTGCATGTGCAAAGCGGGGTTTAATTTGAAAACTTTTTGCACCGCTTTGTCATCCTGAACGCAGGGTTGGTCTTGATATAAATTGCAATTTAAGTTTAGGCAAATAAGATTGGTTTCATTTATGTAGTTTTACAAATACCAAATGTAATTCTAAATACGATATGTTTAACTATATGCAACAAGAGTGCCATCGTCACAAAATACGCCGCCACTTTGCTGCTGTTTCACGAAAATAATTGTAGACACTACCTATTTTTACAGTACCAAATTGAAAATGACCAAGTTTCATTTAAATCAAGACAAAAAGTTAGGAGGAGTTGCCTCCACAAGGCTGCAATTTCAATAAGCCCCAGGCACTAAGTTTTAAGGGGGCACAATTCAGGGAAATAAATGAGCCATAAAATCCTTGATCCATGTACATCTACAAATTATGGTGAAGACATTGACCAAGTTTCATTTAAATAAAGTCAAAAAGTAAGGAGGAGTTGTGTTCAAAAGGCTGCAATTTCAATAAGCCCTAGATACTAAGTTTTAAGGGGGCATAATTTAGGGTAAAATTAATGAACCATAAAATCCTTAATTCATGCTCATCTACCAATTTGGGTTATAACATCCACCAAGTTTCATTTAGATCCAGCCAGAAACTTAGGAAGAGTTGCATTCACAAGGCTGCAATTTCAATAAGCCCCAGAGACTAAATTTTAAGGGGGCATAACTGAGGCAATAAGCCCCAGAGACTAAGTTTTTAAGGGGCATAACTCAGGCAAAAATCAACAAACCATAAAATCCTTCCTTCATGCACATCTACCAATTGAGGTGATAACATTGACCAAGTTTCAAGAAGATCTAGCCAGAAACTTAGGAGGAGTTGCGTTGACAAGAAAAGTGGACCCAGAGACTAAGTTATCAAGGGGCATAACTCAGGCAAAAATCAACGAATCGTAAAATCCTTCCTTCATGCACATCTACCAATTGAGGTGATAACATTGACCAAGTTTCAAGAAGATCCAGCCAGAAACTTAGGAGGAGTTGCGTTGACAAGAAAAGTGGACCCAGAGACTAAGTTATCAAGGGGCATAACTCGGACAAAAATCAACGAACCGTAAAATCCTTCCTTCATGCACATCTACCAATTGAGGTGATTACATTGACCAAGTTTCAAGAAGATCCAGCCAGAAACTTAGGAGGAGTTGCGTTGACAAGAAAAGTGGGCCCAGAGACTAAGTTATCAAGGGGCATAACTCAGGCAAAAATCAATGAACCATAAAATCCTTCCTTCATGCACATCTACCCATTGAGGTGATAACATTGACCAAGTTTCAAGAAGATCCAGCCAGAAGTTTAGGAGGAGTTGCGTTGACAAGAAAAGTGGACGGACGTTCGGACGGACAGACGGACGGATGGACGGACGGACAGACGGAGAAGATGACGCCAATATACGTCCGCCTCCGGCGGCGTATAAAAATTATATAATAACCTATATAATAACAAATTGGATTATGAAACATTCGACAGAGTTATGATGTTTCGGTCGCTAACCCATTATCAAGTTTTCTGGACGGAGATCCCTTAATCTAACAAGAGGATACTCATCCGACATGTGCTTCACGAAGTCTTTGCTCGTTTGAAGCTCAACCTTACTTCGACTTTCCTTCTTAGATTCTTCTTTTATGAGATCTGAACATGCTTAACATGGAATTGATTTTTTTTTAAAATAGCATCTTTTACACTGATTTTAAATTGCTAAAATATCTACATTACAATTACTGTTTCACTCACGTACAGTTAACAACATCGTGTAATTGACGAGTTGAATGATTTTGAAATGATATTGAGTGTGTGGAGTGAGTTTTAAATGAAATTTAAGTGGCCGGGGTATTAAATATTGCCTATTTCTTTTGGACGAAATAAGCGATATTTGTTACATCCTTTTTATAAAACATACGTCCTTTCCCATCTGAGTGTTTTCACGGACGAACAGACGATTTACAATTCACACTGGCCAATAAAGTCATGGAATAATTTGATTAATTTCAGTAAAGGGTTAATCGTTTTGAACAATTTCGAATTGTTTTTTTTACGATTTTGAAGCGCTCTTGAATGGGTAGAGTGAGTTTTTGGAATGAATGAATGGAACGCCTAGTGATCGCAGTAGAATGATTTTGATCGGCGGCTGAATGTCAATTTCACGAAGTTAATAACTGTATTCTCTAATCAAGATATGAAAGTAAAGATAGATATGTTAAATACATGTTTAGGTAACTAACCCCATCACGTGATTTTCATGGTGTATTTTTGTTGTATACAAATCTTTGGCCGACAGTTAAGACTAAGATCAGCCTGCACAAGTGTGCAGGTTGATCTTAATCTTCACGGCCCGCTTTCTACTCGATCATTGTTGGAAAAACTCAGGCAAGATTGATTGAAATATAACAAAATGAACAAATTGTGGCGATAAAAATTTGAAATTTTGCAGGATAAGGTTTAATACTCTCTGGTGGGTTACGGGATTTCTATGTGGAATCTCATTATAATAATTGTCAATTCGCATTTTTTAATAAATCGATTTCTGTCGATTTAGATTAGCTCTACTGACGGTCACCTCAGACAGGCCGTAATTAATGGTCTGGTCATCTCCATGTCAAATCGAAATTATGCTATTTAAATGATTTCATACTTGAAAAATATCATTCTGTCATTTTTCGCATTTAAGACAGAGTGATAATCGCTTTGTTTGAGCTTAGATCGTTATTTATTCGAATCCAATGGGCAACCAAAATTACACATGCAAATTTATCTCATTCGCGGCTTCTCAGTCGTGGAAATAACACGATGTATTTGATCACAATGAAAAATAAATCGGTCTTCATGACTTTGACCCAAAATTCTCGAATGTTCCAATTAATCTAAGGAAAGTACTGTCTAAAAAAAAAGTTCCGAAAATAGGTTTGACATGATTCATCATGATTTTTCACTACTAGTATTTCGACGCCCTAAAGTGAGAGTTTCGAAAGCGCATTTGCATTTTAAAGTTACTAAAGATACATGTACGTTATCTAAAATTGCAACGACGTCAAAAATGAAATCGAAATATAACGACGTAAAGATCAAAGATTTCTAAACAAATTACACGATTACAGGTTTTCCATTTAATAGGAAATTAGACCTGTGCATATACATTTACCTTCAATAACACCTATGATTTATTATAAAGAAAATGCTGCAGAGAAACAAAGAAAGCGACAAATTTGTTCTTTTTCCTCAATATTTTCTACAACATAGAAAGGTTGCTTATCAATTCGTGTCATTTTTTCGATGTTGTCTGCAACCCTTTTCAATTTGAATCAGCCTGAAGTTTCGAAAAATCTGAGGAGTTTAAAGTTTTTTTAAGTTCGAAAAGGGTTTAAATTCCACTCAATAATATCAAATTTATGAATCTTTGTCTAAAGGATGCAATTATGGTCACAGAAGCATGTGCACAGTTTCCAATCAAAAGGCTTAATAGAAACAAGAGGGCCATAGTGGCCCTAAATCGCTCACCTGAGTTAACTGTCTGTTACTATTTGGAGAAGGGCTTTGGTTTAATGACAGGGCAGTAACAACAAATATCACAAATTTGAACTTGTCCGAGATTTCATCAAGATAATCATTCTGACCATATTCAGGTTGATTGGGCTAAAAATATGGCCTCTAGAGTGTCCACATGGTTTTTTTCTAGATTTGAGCCAGTGACCTTGTTTTTTACCCCACTTGACCCAAATTCAAACTTGTCTGAGATTTCATAAAAGAATCATTCTGACTAATTTTCAGGTTGATTGGGCTAAAAATATGGCCTCTAAAGTGTCCACAATGATTTTCTAAAGATTTGACTCTGTGACCTAGTTTTTGTCCCCACTTGACCCTAATTGGAACTTGTCCGAGATTTTGATACGATAATCATTCTGTCCAATTTTCAGGTTGATTGGGCTGAAAATATAGCCTCTAGATTGACCACAAGATTTTTCTAAGATTTGACTCTGTGACCTAGTTTTTGACCCTACTTGACCCAAACTGTTACTTGTCTGTGAGTTCATCAAGATAATCATTCTGACCAATTTTCAGGTTGATTAAGCTAAAAATATTGCCTCTGGAGTGGCCACATGGTTTTTCTAAGATTTGACTGCTAACCTAGTTTTTGACTCCACTTGACCAAAATTCGAACTTGTCCGAGATTTCATCAAGATAATCATTCTGGCCAATTTTAAGGTTGATTGGGCTAAAGATATAGCCTCTAGAGTGTCCACATGGTTTTTCTGAGATTTGACCATGTGACCTAGTTTTTGACCCCACTTGACCGATATTCAAACTTTTCCAAATATCATCAAGATAAACATTCTGACAAATTTTAAGGTTGATTGGGCTAGAAATGTGGCTTCTAGAGTTCATACAAGATTTTTCTGAGATTTGACCCTGTGACCTAGTTTTTGACCCCAGTTGACCCGAATTCGAACTTGTCAGAGATTTTATCAAGACAATCATTCTGATCAAAATTCAGGTTGATCGGGCAAAAAATGTGGCCTCTAGAGTGCATTCAAGGTTTTTGTTAGATTTGACCACGTGACCTAGTTTTTGACCCCAGTTGACCAAATTTCGAACTTGTCCGAGATATAATCAAGACAATCATTCTGACCAAAATTCAGGTTAATTAGGCAAAAAATGTGGCCTCTAGAGCGCATACAAGGTTTTTCTTAGATTTGACCCCGTGACTTAGTTTTTGACCCCAGTTGACCCAATTTCGAACTCGTCCGAGATATAATCAAGACAATCATTCTGACCAAAATACTGGTTGATTGGACAAAAAATGTGGCCTCTAGAGTGCATACAAGGTTTTTCTAAGATTTGACCCTGTGACCTAGTTTTTGACCCCAGTTGACCCAATTTCGAACTTGACCGAGATATAATCAAGACAATCATTCTGACCAAAATTCAGGTTGAACGGGCAAAAAATGTGGCCTCTAGAGTGCATACAAGGTTTTTCTAAGATTTGACCCTGTGACCTAGTTTTGGACCCCAGTTGACCCAATTTCCAACTCGACCGAGATATAATCAAGACAATCATTCTGACCAAAATTCAGGTTGATTGGACAAAAAATGTGGCCTCTAGAGTGCATACAAGGTTTTTCTAAGATTTGACCCTGTGACCTAGTTTTTGACCCCAGTTGACCCAATTTCGAACTCGTCCGAGATATAATCAATACAATCATTCTGAACAAAATTCAGGTTGATTGGGCAAAAATTGTGGCCTCTAGAGTGCATACAAGGCAAATGTTGACGACGGACGACGGACGTCGCACGATGCACGACGGACGACGGACATCCACCTAACCACAATAGCTCACCTTGAGCACTTCGTGCTCAGGTGAGCTAATAAAAGTGTATAACTGATATACAACAGTTGCGCATAAAAACATAACCAAGATTTCTAAGTCTAAAATTATTAAAATTCCACTAAAATTAGACATCATATCACTAAAATTGGATATCAAAGTAATGCATCTTTGTCAAAAGACTGATATTTTGGTTTAAGGAATAGCTTTAAAAGTAGAAACAGAGATATAGCTAATGTATAACAGTTGCTCGTAGAAACTTCACAAATAATTTTTAAGTCCAAAAATGGTTAAATTTCACCTAAATTCAAAATCAGAATAATTAACCTTTGTCTAGAGGTTGCAATTATAGTCATAGAAGCATGTGCCAAGTTTCCAAGAGATGGCTTTAGTAGAAACAGCGATATAAAGTATAAAAAAGGTTAAAATTTTCTCTAAATTCAATATCAGAATAATGAATCTGTCTAGAAACGGACATCATGGTCACAGAAGTATGTGCAAAGTTTCAAAGTAATAGCTTAAGTAGAAACAAAGATTTTACAGAGTAGCATGTAATAACTTAACCAAAGCATAACCCCGATACCAATGTCAACGCAAATGCCCGTGTGCCCGAAAAAGCCCCCCTAGTCTATGAATAGCTGAGCTTAAATTTTTCTCATTTCATCTGAAAATTTTCACAACTGAGAATTTGTATGAAAGATAATACTTATATGTTGTTATTTATAACATTTTATTAAAATCATCTTATATATCCATACATCTATTAGGTATTTCAACAAAATAAAAGCTTAATGTAAGGTTGAGACTTTACAAAATTCTCACTTGAGCTCGAAAAAAAATAATAGCCTTTGGCCCTAAGCGTTTATTTCACTGTGACCCATCATGCCAAAAAGGGACCTTCTGGGTAGTGTATAAAGTGTGGATCCTAGTCAGACTGCGTGGACTGTGCAGACTGACTAGGATAGAAACTTTTCCCAATCAACTTATTTTCTGAATCTACAATAATCATTCTACCTTCCTGTGAAAGAATTTTGGTAATGCTACCCTGGTTTGCCTATACTAGAACCAATCTCTTTATTAAATTTTTACTTTATGGAGTTCCCAGATGGTCCCTTTTCATGTGATGAGTCACAATTTTATAAGATGCATTTTGACTTATGTTAAGTGTACATTGTACCTTGCTGCTGTTTGTGTTCTACAGTTAACAACATTGTGAAATTGAGAAAGTGAATGATATTGGAATGATTTCGGAATGAAATTGAATAAGTGTGGGGAGCTAGTTTTGAGTGAATTTAATGGGAGGTATTCCAATATCGCAATTTTGTTCAGGATGAACAAAATTGCCATATTGATTACCTCCATTAATAAAATACTAATACAATTTCTATAAATATCTTCATATGTCTTCAAGAACCAATCAGACGCTTACAATTTGAATTATGTCAGAGAAATTGTGATTTTTCTTTTTCCAAATTTATCTTGAATGATGTTGGTTTTTTATTTTTCAATGAGTTTGAGCGTTTTTGAATGGTTTGAGTGAGTGTTATGAATGAATGATTGCAGCGATGAGTGAACGATTTGGAATAGTTTTGATTTGGATAAAAGTCAATTTCATGGTGTTGTTAACTGTACATGTATATGTATTTTTTCAAAATGTTAAAATGTTTTGTTTTTCCATCTTTGTCAAATATTTTCTTATTTAATTTTTAGTTTCTTACAAATAAACAGTTACATATCCATCTTTATTTATTCAAATTTTAACCCTAGACAAGGTTTTTTTGTCATTTTCATGTTTAATGCTTTTTACACACATTCTTTTTCAATCCAGCTTATACATTAATAACCTGAGATTGCACTTACTTTGAAATAAAATTCTAAAATTCTAGGTTCATAATGGATTTCAAAGGGTCCAACTGTCCAAATAAAAAAAAATCTGGTTTCAACGGTTAGAATAAGACAATTACAAATTCATAAATTCATGTGAATATATCAACATAAATAATAATGTGCAAATATACATTTTATTGGTTATGTTATTATGTTGATCAATTATAACATTTGGAGAAAACAACCAATTTTAAATTATTTTAATTGGTAACAAAATGCATCATTAAACAATAAGGTAATGGACCCTTAATAGTTCTGCAGTGTTTCGTAAGTCATGACTCTCAACAGTGTTAACCAATCATTAGGAAACCTCCATTAATATTGTGAAAGATCATGAGTTCCAAAATGTTGTGGAACTATTATGGACCAACTACCTTTAAGGGCAAAAATAAATAACTCATTTGAAGTTTATGGTAGTCAAAGCGGGGTGAGTTTTCGGAGTTATAATCCTGGTGTAAGATTCTAACGAGAACACTTTATTCTTTTGTCAGGAATCACTTGTTTTACTCAATAGTTCAATCATCTTATCAAGCTTTGAATTAATTCTCGTTTCCATGGAAACTAGACTGGTATCAACATATTCTTTAAGTCTTTGTTCACATTTCTCAAATTCTTGAGACACAGTCTGTTCTATTACCTTGTTCATTTCTGGCGTTGGTTCATTAGCTTCTAAAATGTCTGTTTCCTTTATTATGGCGTCTTCACTGTAAAGAAAACAAGCAAATTCGTTGAATTGATATCCCCCGCCGAACATATTTTCATTGTCAATGGAGATTATATCAAACTTAGGTACAGGTTATCTTTTATCTACATCAACCTATAGTTTTCAAGAAATAGCGCAGAAACGAATGTCACTCTGTATGTATATGGCTTAAACAGTCAGGGGCAGTAACTCTACATTCGACCGTCGAACCAGGTAACCCCGACGATATGCGCATGTCCTCATTGTAGTGAAGCTGTGTGCCAAGTTTCATTGAAATCCGGTCTATAGTTTTCAAAAAATAGCGCGGAAACGAATATCACTATGTATGTATATGGCTTAAACAGTCAGGGGCAGTAACTCTAAATTTGACCGTCAAACCGGGTAACCCTGCGGATATGCACATGTCCTCATTGTATTGAAGCTGTGTGCCAAGTTTCATTGAAATCGGGTCTATAGTTTAGAAGAAATAGCGCGGAAACGAATATCACTATGTATGTATATGGCTTAAACAGTCAGGGGCAGTAACTCTAAATTTGACAGTTGAACTGGGTAACCCCAACGATATGCGCATGTCCTCTTTGTAGTGAAGCTGTGTGCCAAGTTTCATTAAAATCCGGCCTACAGTTTTCAAGAAATAGCCCGGAAACGAATATCACTATGTATGTATATGGCTTAAATAGTCAGGGGCAGTAACTCTAAATTCAACAGTCGAACCGGGTAACCCCGACGATATGCGCATGTCCTCATTGTAGTGAAGCTGTGTGCCAAGTTTCATTGAAATCCGGTCTATAGTTTTCGGGAAATAGCCCGGAAACAAATATCACTATGTATGTATATGGCTTAAACAGTCAGGGGCAGTAACTCTAAATTAGACGATTGAACCGGGTAACCCCGACGATATGCACATGTCCTCATTGTAGTGAAGCTGTGTGCCAAGTTTCATTGAAATAGGGTCTATAGTTTTTGAGAAATAGTGCGGAAACAAATATCACTATGTATGTATATGGCTTGAACAGTCAGGGGCAGTAACTCTAAATTCGACATTTGAACGGGGTTACCCCGACGATATGCGCATGTCCTCATTGTAGTGAAGCTGTGTGCCAAGTTTCATTGAAATCGGGTCTATAGTTTTCGAGAAATAGCACGGAAACGAATATCACTAGGTATGTATATGGCTTAAACAGTCAGGGGCAGTAACTCTAAATTCGACATTCGAACCAGGTAACCCCGACGATATGCGCATGTCCTCATTGTAGTGAAGCTGTGTGCCAAGTTTCATTGAAATAGGGTCTATAGTTTTCAAGAAATAGCGCGGAAAAGAATATCACTATGTATGTATATGGCTTAAACAGTCAGGGGCAGTAACTCTAAATTCGACATTCGAACCGGGTTACCCGGACGATATGCGCATGTCCTCATTGTAGTGAAGCTGTGTGCCAAGTTTCATTGAAATCCGGTCAATAGTTTTCAAGAAATAGCGCGGAAACGAATGTCGGACGGAAGGACGGACGGAAGGACGGACGGACGGAAGGACAGACGGACGGACATGGCAAAAACAATATCCCCCCCAAAAATTTTTTCGGCAGGGGATAATAAGCTGTACTTATCAACACAGAAACTGTGCTATTACTTCTTCAATATAACATATTGAGGGGCATATGCAGAGCACCGCCTACGGATGCAATACTTAGCTGCAGGTGCTGGATAATGCAAAAATTCTTAGATGAAAAATGGGCATAACTCTTAGGAAAATGCTTCCTCCTTATAGTAATCTATAGAGTTATCTTCCTAGATAGTCGGGATAGCTCTTTTGATACTAAACTTACATGCCAAGTTTCATGAAGATATCTTCAATAAGAAGACAGATATGACCAGGTTCAATTTTTATCATGCCAACACCAAAAACACTGCCAATGCGAGTGACATAAAGAGTGTCACAATACCTCAGATTTCTTCGAAAACAGCCCAGCTAAAAATGGTTGCGAAAGTTTTTGCTTTTTGAGATGAAACTTCTACTTTGATACTCTTCAATTGCTGAGATTACGGCAGGGTAAAGTCCAAAATTGCGTAAGTCCGTACATATTAAGAGGATATTGAATGAGTGGTCGTAAATTACTGAATTCATTAAAGGAATAATCTACAAACAGATGAAAAACGAGGCTGTGCCAAGTTTGAATCTGTTTTGACTGACACATTTAATAAATTCTATAATTTATGAGCACAAATTTGATATTCTTATCATAACATGACCTAAATTTTGGCGTTAAATAGACGATATTCAATTAAATTACTGATTTAGGCTATTACGTAAAACATATAACACTGTTTTGGAAAAAGATTTCGGCAAAATCATTATGACGTTGTTATATTATGAAAATATAAGCTTTCTATACACTCTGAGTTTGTTTGCATAGTTATTCCACTAGTGTCATAACACATGTATATCAAAAATATTCAACAGGGTTATTTCTCTCCCATGGTGTATGTGTACTTACACACTTCTGTGCTGATCCAGGAAAATGACTTTTTATAGATTGACCTTGCTTTTAAAAAAAAGGACCATGTTAAAATGTGAGATACTAAATAAGAGTTTTCAAGTCAGATTACACAGGACTTGTTACTTCTGTGTGACTAAGAATTAGTCATTTTTTTAGAAACATCATGTAATTTGCAATTAAGTCAACAATAGATTGAGACACTTAACTAATTAAAGGCAGTATCTTAAACTATAATTCACACAAAATACATCTAGACTTATCCCTAGTGATAGTATAGGTTGCTCTGTAGATAGTGAACATCTGTGCCTAGTTTCAAGTGAATGCCTTCAGTAGAACCATAGACATCACAAAATGTCAAGACTTTTACCCTGGCAATAACAATGATGATATCAAGGCTTTTGCAATACCTCCCATTTTCTCCGAAAAAAGCCAAGCTAAAAGTTACGGTGATATTGACCGTTTTAATAGAAATAGATATTTCAAATTGTATGTTTACGTTTAAGACATAAATTCAGAGAGCCTTTATCAAATTCATCCATTCTTAAGATCCATTATATTTTCGAGAAAATTGTACACTGAGGTAGTTGTGTGAAGTGTAAAATAAACAAGCATTTGGAAGTATTGCATGGCAATGCCAAGTCCCCTACCGGATTTATATATATATCCCTAGAGCAGTATCTTTTTGGTGGTAAAGGTATAACTACCTCTCCAAAATATAAGTTGTATCAGATTTATGTATCAGCTCAATATCTCTGAGGATAAAGAAATAAAACCAGAAATTTCCCAGTATTTTCCTAGTCCAGCATCTGTATCTTCCACAAAAATCAATGGAACAGAAACAAATTCAAACTTGATCTGTAACTCATTGATGCGGACTCACATGCAGACTTTCATGGTAATTTTCTAAGTCCAGCATCCGTATCTTCCACATAAAATCAATGGACCGGAGCCAAACTCAAACTTGCTCTGTAACTCATTGATGCAGTCTCACATACCAAACATCAGCTCAATATCTCCAAGGGATAAGAAAAAAGTCCAGAAAACTGAAGTTTCCTGGTAATTTTAAAGTCCAGCATCCGTATCTTCCACAAAAATCAATGGACCGGAACCAAACTTGAACTTGTTCTGTAACTCATTGATGCAGTCTCTCATACCAAAAATCAGCTCAATACCTCCAAGGGTTAAGAAAAAAGTCCGGAAAACTGAAATTTCCTGGTAATTTTCTTAGTCCAGCATCCATATCTTCCACAAAAATCAATGGACCGGAACCAAACTCGAGCTTGTTCTGTAACTCATTGATGCAGACTCACATACCAAAAATCAGCTCAATATCTCCAAGGGTTACGAAAAAAAGCCTGGAAAACTGAAATTTCCTAGTAATTTTCTAAGTCCAGCATCCGTATCTTCCACAAAAATCAATGGACTGGAACCAAACTCAAACTCGTTCTGTAACTCATTGATGCAGACTCACATACCAAAAATCAGCTCAATATCTCCAAGGGTTAAGAAAAAAAGTTTGGAAACTGAAATTTCCTGGTAATTTCTAAGTCCAGCATCCGTATCTTCCACAAAAATCAATGGACCGGAACCAAACTCGAGCTTGTTCTGTAACTCATTGATGCAGACTCACATACCAAAAATCAGCTCAATATCTCCAAGGGTTACGAAAAAAAGCCTGGAAAACTGAAATTTCCTAGTAATTTTCTAAGTCCAGCATCCGTATCTTCCACAAAAATCAATGGACTGGAACCAAACTCAAACTCGTTCTGTAACTCATTGATGCAGACTCACATACCAAAAATCAGCTCAATATCTCCAAGGGTTAAGAAAAAAAGTTTGGAAACTGAAATTTCCTGGTAATTTCTAAGTCCAGCATCTGTATCTTCCACAAAAATCAATGGACCGGAACCAAACTCAAACTCGTTCTGTAACTCATTGATGTTGACTCACATACCAAAAATCAGCTCAATATCTCCAAGGGTTACGAAAAAAAGTCCGGAAAACTTAAATTTCCTAGTAATTTTCTGAATCCAGCATCCGTTTTTTCCCCAAAACCAATGGACTGGAACCAAACTTGAACTCGTTCTGTAACTCATTGATGCGGACTCACATACCAAAAATCAGCTCAATATCTCCAGGGGATAAGAAAAAAGGTCTGGAAAACTGAAATTTCCTGGTAATTTCTAAGTACAGCATCCGTATCTTCCACAAAAATCAATGGACCGGAACCAAACTCGAACTCGTTCTGTAACTCATTGATGCAGACTCACATACCAAAAATCAGCTCAATATCTCCAAGGGTTACGAAAAAAAGTCCGGAAAACTGAAATTCGGACTGACAGATGGACGGACAGACGGAGCGCAAACCTATAGTCCCCTTCGGCTTTTGCCGGTAGGGGACTAATTAGCATATGTGTGGCATTTCCAACAATCACAGATAGGTGCATATAAAGGGTTTAGTGCAAGACATTGTATATACACTAAGTACAGTCTTGCACTAAACCCTCAATATGCAAGGAATATGGCCAGCCTGTGCATCCGTAGTCTGACTAGAGTCTTTACTAGGCTTTGCAAAATTAACCTCTCCATAAAAAGTCTGCCAGAGTTCTCATTAAACTGTTTGACAGCCCAGGTTGCTCCATGTTTGTGTCTTCACATGTTGAATTGTTTGAAATGTCACACACTGCATAGACTCAAAACTTACCTTTTCTCAGTGTGTTTTGATTCCATCTCTACTTCCTGGGATTTCTGTCTGATTGCACTTACATGGCCACATATACCCTGTAACATTTTATACATATCATCCTGACCTTCACCAACTCCATTTTGTTGTGAATAACCTTCACCTTGTGAAGACATAGACTTTTGTAGCAGTCTGTCTAAAGGACTAAGTTCACAAGTATCAACTGAATCAGTATTGTCTTGTTGAAGATGACTTTCATTTTCTTTTTGTTTTTCCACCATTCCGTTAACACTTGAGGTACCTCTTTTGCCATTTTCAGTATGACTTTGTAATATCTTTGCCATATCCATTGCAGAAAACTTTGATAAAAGTCCAGCTATCATTCCTAGTCCCTCTACTTGACCATTTTGTGACCTTGGCCCTGATAATGCAGCCTGAATAGAGGACACTCCTAACATCTGTGTCTGGAATAAAAGATACTGTATATACTCAAAACAATATTGCATGTACATGTTCTTCAACAGAAGTACTGTATGCCAGTGCCTTTGCTTGACTTTAGAGTGCTTGAAAAGGGATACAAATTCTAAGTATAATGTTATGCTTGTGGACACAAATGCCCCCGAAAACATTTTCTCTCATAACATTGACCTTGACAGATGACCTTGACCTTATCAAATGACCTTGACTATGGGATCTACTGATGTGTAACATTGAAATCTTTTTTCATGCAAAAGATAAGTTTGCATCTTGATAGGCTGGAAGCAAGTTGCAACGGTAAGTTTTTTTGTTAAGTTTTGCAGAAGTTATCCCCCTTAAAAATCTAATATACTCTTTTATTCTGAAATTCAACTGAGGTACAGATAAGAGGAGGCAAATCCATATCAAATTTATTTTTTTCAAGAAATCCCATGTTGTGGGTACTCATTTGAATTGTCTTGACAAGACAATTTCAATGAGTACAAACAGGAAAGGTTTTGCTCCTCTTTTACTGAAATATTTTAATCTTAATTGCGTGTCAGACCTGATTACATAATTGACTCGAGTGGCAGCGACTTGACTCAAGGATTATATTTGGAGGAAAACTCAGGTTTGTCTAAATAGAGATGAATTGTCTTTTTTAGGCACCATGTTTTTTGGCCAAATGAAAAAAATTTGCACCACAATTAACTTTTATTGGCATTCGCAAATTTGGCAATCCCAATTGTGTAAACATTGCTTGAATACGAAATTCCTTTCTATTCGTAGCTCTGATTCAAGTGAATGATTTGAATAATACAGGATTTATGGTAAAACGTCAAAACCTCAGCCAAAGCTCAGGGTTTTTCTTAAAAAAAGCTCAAAAAGCTATAGATTCACATAAGTACAGATAAAAGGGTTTAAGTAAGTCTAAAATCTTTATTTCTCAATGAAACTCTATGTTGTGGGTACTCATATTCATTTACAATGAATATGAGTACCAACATCATAGGGTTTGTTTTATTATAACTTAAATACTTCGATCTAAAATCCAAAATACCCCCTTTGTAGCTCCGATTGAGGGGGTATTTTGGACTTTACATCAACATATTTTATTAATAAAAGCATCTCCACCCAATGCAATCGCTACTCATTGGAATCATGTTTTCTAAACATTCAAATGAGATCTCACAACATAGGGTTTCATTGATAAAGATTTTTGATAGGTATAACCCCCTCTTATCTCTGAGCTCAGCTATAAAATAGGTGTAATCAAACTCTCAGTATAATAATATTAGTTATACTGTTTCTTTACCGGATATATGGCGATTTATTGCTGTCTGGAAAAATGATTGAGCTGTAGACAAGGGGTTGACATCATTTTCTATTGATTGCTCGGAATAAATCATCATATACCAAAGAAATGTATTACTAATTTATTACACATCAAAGTTTTAGACTAAATATCTGCCTTTGCCTATTTCAGGACTTGGAATACACCGAATAATTTGAAACTACCAATATACCAAAGTGCGCCCCAAATAGCAAGTAAACATATAGTGACATCACAGGTAGTAGTAACTACTACACCACTTCTACCTGTGACGTCACACAACGACATCCTGCGATGTTGTGATATGACATCAGTTCTTGGCTGAACCTGCAAGAATCATTTTAAATAGAAAGATTGGTATATCATTTTTTTGTATTTTATTAATTGACATGCTTTTAACTGTAGCAAAATGTGCATACTCTGGTTGTCTTATCATCAAAGAAAGAAAATCATGGCTGCCATTAATGGCCCAAGTTTCCCTCCATGTTCCCAGCAAGGTGTCTTAAGGAAACATTAGTAAGTATACCAGAGTGGCTATAGATATCAATGTTTGTCCGGTCAGCATTAACCATTGAATATGCTAGAATTTTCTTTGTATCTAAATAATACTTTAGGGAAAATGAGGCCCATTAGCGGGCATATTTTGCTCCACTGGCTTGAACATATCCAAAGTATCCATAAACAAAACTTACTCTGACTGAAAACATTAAAACTATTTTGGACTGATTTACATTGTATGGCCCACATTGCAACAAAATACTCACTTGCCATTAACCTGCATACTATATTTTTTTTTGACAAAATCTGTACAATTGTGCTGGCTGTTTTGATAATTTTACTTGTTCTAAGAATGATTGAATTATGATAAAACTGCCTGAAAGTGCCTGATTATAGCTGCATTTTTGTTCAAAAATCATCCAAATTGGTAGTATATCTTGAGAGTAAAGGAAAATTGCTCTTTTATTTTATAATGTTTTAAATCACCGAAATTTAAAATATAGGGGCTCTATGGGAAACAATTATAAACAAGAGGCACAAGAGGGCTCCACTGGCTTTTATCGCCATACATTCATTAAACAAATCTTACTTTGACTGAAAACAACACTTTGAAGTCTCTAAAGAACTACAATGTATTTTGAAATGAATTACTGGGTCTGGCCAACATTGAACCATATTCTAAATCACCATTTACTGCATACCCTTTACCCATCTTATGTAACCAATATAAAGGTGATTGCGAAAAGTGGACCATTCAGAACACATTTTCAAGAACAATTTAAATAAAGGAACATTTATCACAAGAAAAAATGAAAAAAGTCGAACAGTTTGGGAGGAGATTTCAAAGTGAAAATTGGCCATGCCCTGCCTCACTCACTATTAAAGGCCCATCAACATTTGAATTACAGGTATATTCTAAGGAATATTCAAGCCAAGTTTCATTGAAATTAGCCAAATGGTTTGTCAGAATATCTTTATAGATATAAAAGTGAAGATATATCTCACCTACAGCCACGCCCATATTTGGGGTCAATTGAAATTTCTTGAACAATCTAGGTAAAGGGCCATACAAGTAACATCAAAGCAAAGTTTTGTTGAAATCAGCACAACGATTTGAGAAGAGAAGATTTTTAAAGTTTAAAATCAGCCTGACCCTGCCACGCCCATATTTTGTGGTCAATGATTTATTTTTTAAATATTTTAGTGAAGGGTCACCAAAGGAACTGCCAAGATACATTGAAATAAGCCCAACTGTTCGGGAAGAGAAGATTTTTAAAGAATTTAATGCGAAAAAATGCCACGCCCATATTTGTTTTTAGCAATTTAAGTAAAGGTCACCAATGGAAGATCCATGCCTGTTTCATTGAAAGCAGCCCAATGGTTGGGAAGGAGATGATTTTCAAATATTTCAAAAAATGCCCTACCCTGCCACACAAATATTTGGGGGTCCAAACTTTCTGGAACAATTTAAGAAAAAGGTCAACCCAAGAAACATCCATGACAAATTTCATTCAGCCCCAATAAATTGAGAGGAAGAGATTTCTCAAGATTTAAATGTGAAAGAATGCTACGCCCTTCCACACCCATATTTGGGGTCAATCAATGTTTCGAACAATGCAAGTAAAGGGTCACCCAAGGAACATCCATGCAAAGTTCAATCGAAATGACCTAATGGTTAGGAGGAGATGATTTTTAATGATTTTAAGATGAAAAAAAGCCCTGCCCTGCAATGACCATTTCGATCAAACTTTCTGAAACAATTAAAGTAAAGAGTCTCCCATGGAACATCCATGCCAAAACTTTTCATTGAAATTGGTCCAATGGTCTGGTAGGAGAAGGTTTCTAAAGATTTTAATGTGAAAGAAAGCCCCATCCTGCCCAGCACATAATTGGGGCCAGGTAAATCAATTTTTTTAAATAATTCAAATAAAGGGTCACCAATGGAATACCCATACCAAGTTTCATTGAAATCAGCCCAATGGTTTTGGAGAATAAGATTTTTAATGATTTCAACATGAAAAAATGCCCCCACTCTGCCACAACCATATTTTGGGGTCAATAAGTTTCATTGAAATTGACTCAATGGTTTGGGAGGAGAAGAATTTTAAAGATTTTAACATGAAAAAAAGCCATGTCCACATTTTGGGTTCATGAACAATTTAAGTAAACGGTCAACCAAGGAACATTCATGCCAAGTTTCGTTGAAATTGGCCCTATGGTTTTTGAGGAGAAGAATTTTAAAGATTTTAAAAATAAAAAATGCCCTGCACTGCCACACACATATTTTCGGGGGTCAATCAAAAGATCTTTAAAGATTTTAACATAAAAAAATGCCCTGCCCTGCCAAGCCCATATTAGGGGGTCAATCAAAATTTTTATGTACAATTTAAGTAAAGGGTCACACAAAGATCATCCATGCCAAGTTTCTGCGAAATCAAACCCAATGGTTTGAGAGGAGAAGACTTAAAGATTTAAATGTGAAAGAATGCTAGGCTTGCCATGCCCATACTTGGGGGTGAATCAAACTTTCTGTAATAATGTAATTAAAGCGACACCCAAGAAATATCCATGCCAAGTTTCATTTAAATTGGCCCAATGGCTTGCAAGGAGAAAATTTTTTATATTTTTCAGTGAAAAATGCCAAGCCCTGCCACGACTATATTTCAGGGGGGTTTATCATTTTTTCTTTTACAATTTAAGAAGAAGATCATCCAAGGATCATTTCAAAGAAGTTTTGTTTAAATCTGCCCATTGGTTTCGCAGGAGAAGTTGTTTCAAGAAAAAGTTTGCACACAGACGGACGCAGGCATGGACGCACGATGAAAACTCCGCCATGACAATAGCTTGATGGCCTTAGACCAGTGGAGCTATAAAGGAGCTCCTCTTGTTGAAACAGTGTCTAGTAAATCTCTGGCAATCTATGGTATAGCATCTCCCTCTTTACTTCTGACACTATTAAAGTCCATACCAAAGAATACACCAGTTCGGACCAGTATTGGCTTCCATACTTTCTACATGAGCAAAACCCATAAAGAAAGGAGCTCCTACCTGTTGGAATTGTTCCACAGAGTCAAGTAGGTCTCTAGCATTCTGTGGTATAGCATCTCCCATACTGTTTAAATAACTTCTGACTCTGTTTAGGTCTATACTGCCCTCACAGTGGCCTGTATGGGTTTCCATACTTTGTACCAATGCAAAGTGGAGACTGTGTATTGTAAATGAGGACTTGTTTCCCAAACCTACAAACTGAAATAAACAAGAGCTGTCACTGTAAGATGACAATGCCCCCGACACCGCTTTGATTTTAAATTATGGCCAATCTATGTTGAAGGTCAAGGTCATCCAGGGGTCAAGGTCACCAAAGTATGTGCCTATAGAAAGGTAATGTACCAAGGAATGTTGTGGTAAAGTATGATGCGAATATGTTAAGTAATAAGGAAGTTATGGCCAATGTTAAAGTTTTTGGATGGAATGACGGACGGACGGACGGACGGACAGACGGACGGACGGACAAGTCAAATTTATGATGCCTCCCTATCGGGGGCATAAAAATAGAAATCAGAGGTTCAATTAAATTCAAACATTTAGAAAACCAGGTCTTGATTTGGAAAGGGTTAAACAAGACTTACATGAGTTGTTGTCTCTGCTGTGCCCACTATACAATTCATGCAAGCAATAGACAGATGCAAGAAATAGTATCAATAACAGTTACCTTGTCTGATCCAAGATGTTTTTCTTCAGTCTTGTTGGTAAGAAATGAGAACTTTCACTGGAGGTGATTAATACTGCTGCATCACCACCCTGACTAACATGGCTTATAAATTTTTTTACTTTTTTACATTTTAAAACAGGTTTCATCAAGTTAGCTTGCTTAGTTATTAAGTTATTGCAGGATCCATTTTTTGCCATATTTTCACTATTTCCGTTACCATAGCAACCACACTTTTTGTCAAAGAACAAAGATAAAATGATGTGCATAATCTACACATTGCCATCTAGTCATATACCAAGTCTCATCAAATTAGCTTGTTACTTATTAACTTATCGCAGGATCCAATATTTTTTGCCATATTTTCACTATTTCCGTAACCATAGCAACAACAATTTTAGTCTAAAAACAAAAATAAAATGATGTGCATAATCAACACATTGCCATAAAGTCATATACCAAGTCTCATCAAACTAGCTTGCTTAGTTATTATCTTATCGCAGGATCCCATTTTTGGCCATATTTTCACTATTTCTGTAACCATAGCAACCTCAATTTAAGTCGAAAAACAAAAATAAAATGATGTGCATAATCTACACATTGCCATCTAGTCATATACCAACTTTCATCAAAAACGCTTACTTAGTTATTAAGTTATCGCGGGATCCAGATTTGAGCGGACAGACAGACGGACGGACGGACAGACAGACGAACAGACGGAGGGCAAACGTATAGTCCCCTCCGGTGTGAACACCGGTAGGGGACTAACAAGAGGGCCAGAATGGCCCAAAACTGCTCACCTGAATTTTATTGGTCCAGTGGAACCAATCTAAGTAACTTAATGACTAAGTTTCATTCACATTTGCTTATTGTTGTAGAGATGTTATTCCAAAAATTTAAAGTGAAAATTGACCCTGCCTAACCATTCTGTACTGAGACAACTCAAAATAAGCCCCCCCCCCCCCCACCACCACCATGCCCATATTTTTGGGCTCATCGAAATTTTGCAAACTAATTTTGAAGAGGGTCATCAAAGGATCATTCTGGTAAACAATTTTTGAAAAGAGGCACCCACAGAACATTCTGGTAAAGTTTCATTGAAATCGGCCCAGTGGTTCAGGAGGAGATGTCGTTCAAAGATTTAGGGATCAAAATAAGCCCACCCTGCTGCCCAAATATTTATGGGCCAATCAAAATTTGGCGAACAATTTCATCAAAAGGGTCACCCAAGAAACATTCTGGTAAAGTTTCATCAAAATCAACCCAGTGGTTCAGGAGAAGATATCATTTAAAGATTTCAGGCTCAAAATAAGCCCAGCCCTGCCACACTGATACTTATGGGCCAATCAAAATTCTGCAAACAATTTTTGAGGAGGGTCACCCAAGGAACATTGTGGTAAAGTTTCAGTGAAATCGTCCAAATGGTTCAGGAGGAGATGTCGTTCAAAGATTTAGGGCTCAAAATAAGCCCCTCCCTGCCACACCCATATTTATAAACCAATCAGAATTTAGCGAACAATTTTTGAAAAGGGTCACCCACGGAACATTCTGGTAAAGTTTCAGTGAAATCGGCCTAGTGGTTCAGGAGGAGATGTCATTCAAAGATTTTGGGCTCAAAATAAGCCCCGCCAAGCCACGCCCATATTTATGGACCAATCAGAATTTTGCAAACAATTGCGAAAGACTGTCACCCAGGGAGCATTCTGGTAAAATTTCATTGAAATCAAAAATGGTTTAGGAGAAGAAGTTTTAAGAAAGTTGACGACACACGAAGCACGACGGACAACGGAGTCCTAGTGATCCTAAAAGCTCCCCTTGAGCATGTTGTGCTCAGGTGAGCCAAAAATTAAATCTGTCTGAGATCAGGGCTCAAGATTATTAAACTTGTTTAATGTTCAAATGAGAAATTATTCAAAGTTAAGCTTAGCTTCAAACCAGGATTTCTGTTGTACAAATATTATGATTATATAAACACATACTAGTACAAGTAAAAGATAATGTTATGGAATTTCATTTGTGAAATTTATCATCCTCTTAAATTGAAACTAACACATTTATTCAAATTTGAAGGATTCAAAACCATTTAAGGGCATAAAGGATCAAACTTGCAGCTTTTAAATGTTAGTCTTTGTTTCAAATATTATCATAAATAAGGATTAGTTTACTTGAAACAAGACAAAATATAACAAGGGTTTAACCTTAAAAAAGGTACATGTATTACAAATGTTTGATAAGTGTTCAGAAAAAGCAACCAGAGTTGGTATTAAAATTTTATTTCTGATGTGGCCTCCTTTACAGAAAAGGTAAAATAATTAAAGCTACTAAAAGAGGGATGTTTTTTCATATTATGCAGGGAAAAAGACTAGCAGGGGCCCAGTTGCCCATGGCCCCTAGATTTAAGGCTGAGCCCCTAGAATTTTTGGGAAAAGCCCTATGCGTCTAATGTTAAATATTGAATTTTTGAATCCTGGGCCCCTAAGTTAAAATTGTTAGTCAATTTCCCTGTTATGTGAAATTATTTCATTTAATAAGCAAAAACCCTATAATATAAATACTCATTGGAATTATTTTTACAAGACAATTCCAATGACAACCTATACCAAAGGGTTTTTTATCAATCCTGTATTGCCCTGAAATCACCTGTCTGATAACGTAAAAACAATATTTTCAGAAAAAAATTGCATATTCATGAAATTTGCCAGATCACTTTCACTTAAATCAATTTAATTTTAAATGTTTCATACATTTTAAGCACTGAAGAATTAAGACTTAAAATATTAATGTTATCTGGCCTTGGCTATGTGTAATTACTATGTGAAATTACTATGACTGGGCAAAGCCTCGTCTTGATAAATTTTATCACCGATGACCAGATAACTTTGATATACATGTATTAGGACAGTAACATATCTTTCTCTAAAAGATTTATATTATTCTTAGAGATTGTGCTAGCTTTTGAAATATGGGAGTCATTGACCCCTTGAACATAAAATCCAGTAGGTCAAAACTGGTTATGTAGATCTTTTGTAATACATGTAGTATAAAGAAAACAATTAATCCATATAATCTTTTAAATTGCATACTAGATTACACCACAGGAAATTCAGTGGGTCAAATGACCCCCTGCATGTGACCCTGGTTTAAGGGTCAAATATGAGCCCTGATTCTCTCTTTTATTGTCCTTTTATAATGACAAACCTTTAATGTGACACTATTCACTGGTTCCTCTAAACAAAGCCTGCAATTATACACCATACTCTGCATCCCATTGTCCCCATCACTGCACTTAACATTGTTTACAACCTCTCCCCTACAGCTCTTCAAGTAACCATCAACGTCCGAATAAACCTCGATAATTCTAGCGTCACTAGTTACATCAATTGCGTATATCTGGACACTGTTGTGGGGTTTACAAACAACCCTCAGTTCTGGTGCTGTAGGCTGTTGTTCACTGGTGTTACAGTCTAATTGTGGTCCTGATGGGAGCAACTCGGGGACGAACGATATCCTGTAGGGTAAAAAAGGGATTAGACCTGGGTTCAATTACAATCATAATCTAATTGATTATAATTAATTACAAATATTCTCATTATTATAAATAAAAAAAAATTGCCTTGATTCAAGGTCGTAAGGGACGCATGGTTTGCACATCTGAGGCGCAAACAAAGTAGCCAGGACCCTCAAAACTATGTGATGTGAGTCCCATAGACTCTCTGGGGATCAACCTCAGTAAAGAATTGAAGACTGCTTTAAACAGTCTTCAATTCTTACCTGAAGTTGAGCCCCAAACCTTAATGAGCTTTAATAATTTTCTTTGCCTACAACAAGGGAATAGCTCTGAATCTACAACATACAAGATTATAGCCTACATCAATTGTGTGTATTTTGACATTGTTGTGGGGTTTACAAACAACCCTTAGTTCTGGTGCTGTAGGCTGCTGTTCACTGGTGTTGCAATCTAATTTTGGACTTGATGGGAGCAACTCGGGGACTGATGATATCCTGTAGGGTAAAAAAGGGATTAGACCTGGGTTCAATTACAATTACAGTAAAACTTGTTTTAAGCAACCACTAACGGGAACACCAAAAAGCGGTTGTTTAAGAAAATGGCCGCTTGATAAACGTTTTTCTTCTAGTAAGGAACATACATTTTCATTGAAAATGCATATTACTGCAAAATTCTCAATAATCCTTTGATGTTAAAACTCAATCGAATTGTCTCATTGAAAATTGCATTCATTTTCAATAATTTTAAGGCCAACCTTACCTTCTTTTTTTAACATTCTGATTTAAAGAAGGGGATTTGGAAAATGGTCGCTTAATAAAGATGGAAGCCTAAAGGACGCGGTCGCTTGAGCAAGATTGACCATATAATATAACTTATTATAATTAATTATAAATATTCTCATAATTGAAAATAATTTTTCATTGAATTCTTAGAGGATATTGAGTCTATTGTTGTTTACATCTATAGCAGGGCTCCTGATAGTGTTTGTAATGAGGATGTCATTGACCCATGAACCATTAAATTATGATGGTCAAAACAGATTTTAAAGCTTCAAAATACAAGAAAGAGCAAATAATGAGTAAGAATTTCATAGATTTCAGAGTCATCTGACCTTTACTTTTAAAGATATAAAGTATGCAACTGATTTATAAATTCTTTGATAGTTTATCAGATGCATCTTAAAAGGTTTTGACCCTTAGAAATTTATCCCAAGGGGGTCACTATGACCTCCTTTGAAAAAAAATTCTAAGGGTAAAAAAAAAAATAGTATCAGATATTTTGGGGTCAAACCCTGTTTTAAGGGTCAAGCACAAGCCCTGCTATAGGCTAGAGATGTTAACAATTCTAGTATATAGTTGCATGAATTTGAGAGTTATCAAAGTTAAATATTGTCTATACAAATACAGACAAAAACTGATCTCTTTAATTCACTCATTTAAACTTGTGCATCTATAATTCAGAAGTAATGATAAGAGGGGGTAAAGCAAATCTTAAATCTTTATTTCTCATTGAAAACTCATATATGTTGAGGGTACTCATTTGGATCGTCTCATGTGATGATTCAAATGAGTAGTAACAATATAGAGTTTGAGTTATCATTATTGAGATAATTTGATCTAAACTCCATCTATCTGTAGCTCTGATGAAATAACGCTTGAATTTAAATTTGTGCCCAAAATGTAAAATGTGACTCGAACCCACAACCCTCGAACACTAGCACTGTACTCTACCATCTGAGCTTTCCGAGTCCCGAGCTTTCTGGACAACTGGTTACATGTCTACCCACTGTTTATCTCTACACTCCTCCCACTTTAACCAAATGGCCCAGGTCCCATTACACTCCTAAATGGCTGAACCCAGTGATCTCCATGACACTGTTGAAGTAAATTAGGTTGGAAATTTGGAAAAATTGTGCCTAACATGGGACTCAAACCCAAGACCAGGGAACACTTGCATGGTGCTCTACCAACTGAGATAAGAGACTGTTCCAACTGTTGACTATCATAATAGCTGACAGGTAGTCACCAAAACAGTCACATGGTATTAGCTTTTCGGATTTGATGACATGCACACACCTTGCACTTCTGATTGGCTAATAAATTGTTTGCAAACACAAAGCCAGAGGGGTTCCATTTTGTCTTCCATGTAAGTTAGTTTTTAAGGGTAGTTCCAAGGAGAAAATATACATTCATAGATAATTTACATTATTCTAACCTTTTTTTGCCAGTATGTTCTCTTTTCATGCACATGTAAATGAATGAGTGCTATTATCACTTTTACTTTTGTTACAGAGCGGAGCCTCGTTTTCGATTTTAGACTGGAGTTTTTATGTATGGTTAGGCCTCTAGCCTATGGACGAAAAATCGGTGTATACCTGTCGGCTTCATACATGTATGAGTCGACAGTAGTACCAGTCTAATGAGCTAACTGTGTACCTAGTCATGATTCTACCCCTGTCCAATCAATACTTACTGGATGATTTATATGCCAACCCTTACCAAAATATATTGCCTCTTGCAAATATTTGCTGCAAATTTGCGACAAATTTGCTGCGTATTCATTTTTCGTATGCAAATGAGCTTTCTTGCAAACAGTTTGCTGCAAACTTGCAGCAAACTGTTCTGGCAAACTCTCTGCAACCTTGCTGCAAACATCCTGCAAACAATTTTTTGAACAACTCTCTTACTATAAATAAGGTATTTTCCATTTCTAATAAGTTTCTTTTGTAATCCATGGGTCATAAATGATTTTATGTGCAATGTTTTGGTTTCTCAAGGTTTTTAGTAAAAAAAAAAAAAAAAAAAAATTGTGGAGTCTGCAGGATTTGAACCGGGGTTTTCTAGTTAAGGTCACAAAAAATATTTTATTAATATGTAGATCTGAGATTTCTTTCTCAAATTTCATGATTCTATATTCATTTGTCAGAGTAGACCTATACTGACCTTCAACTATACCTTAGATCACTATACTATTACCCTATCTAAGTAGAAATTGATAAACCATACCTTTTTAACTGCTACACTCAACCACTGGACCACTGAGGCAGATGGATGAGATGATCTTTTTATATAGTAATAAACTAAATGTGGCTTCTAATCTGCTGCGAACTTGCTGCAAACTGTTTGCAAGAACAGTTTGCTGCAAATTTGCTGCAAACAGTTGCCGCAAACTGTTTGCAGCAAATTTGTGGCAAACTGTTCTCGCAAACAGTTTGCAGCAAGTTCGCAGCAATGATGAAGTAGTTAAATTTATATATGTGAGCTGTTAAGCAAAATAGAACCATGCTAGGAGGGTGGAAAGTTTCAACTTGGGGAGGGACTACACTGGGTAGGCTGGCTGGGTTTAAAACTTTTCCAGTTTATGAATTTTCGGAATTTAGAATGAATATTCCTTAACCATATAGCGATGTTTTCTGTGCTGAACCTCTGCTGAATGATCTGACCTCTTATTTTAATATTCACTTTATACTTTACCAAGATGGTATCTTTTCATGTTTGGGATGGCTTTTGAATTATTTACATTTACCTTCTTTGAGCATGTGCACAAAAATTCATATATCTTTAATGGTATTTAATGAAAATGATATATTAGTTTAAAAATGGAGTATCCGGCTGCTTTAGGTACTGGTATAATGAAGGGACTGGATGATATAATAAGAAAAAATTCTTAGTAAATTTTCTTCCAACAGTATTTTCACACTTAGGTACAGTGTATGCTTTGATCAGAATGCACATATATTCAGGCTGATCTTAGTCTATACTGTCTGCTAAAGCCTTTTGTCGGCCTACAGCAGAAAATACTTAGATAAGCATGGGAAGGTTTAATAAATGACTCAAAATAGCTATTTCCAATTGGGATGAAACTTATAAGATTTTTTTTCAAAGTTCATCTTCTTGCAAACTTCCTGCTAAGTGCATGATCTAACTAATGAAAAAATGTGTTCTCGCAAACTTACTGCAAACTTCCTGTTTGCGAATAGTTTGCAGGAACATATTTTTTTTATCTAAGGTGTTTGCAGAATGTTTGCAGTAAATGGATTTTCTGCTGCAAACACATGTTAAGTTGCTGCTAACTGTTCTTGCAAACAGATTAGTTTGCTGCAAATTTGCGTCAAATTTGCTGCAAATTTGCAGCAAACTTTGTATTTCTGTAAGGGAAATGTCATGGGTGTTTCTAAAATAGTTCTGGACCACTATAATAACGTCATCAAAAGAAAGAAATTTGGGGCCAGAAAATAACCTGCTCATTTTGTGCGTGTGTGTGTCGACACAGTCTAATTGTGTGTGTGTTCCTTGCTTTGGGAATAATTAAATATTTTCATAGGGACCTATACATTACATATGAAAAACTAAGTTCTCCTTTATCTGTGGCCTGTCAAAAAAGAAGGTTGAATTAAGAACATTACTGGGATGACACTAGCTGCAATAATGTACCCCTCTTTCTGATATGCTGCCGGTCCCACATCAGATTATCAAAGGAGGGATACGTTATCGTATCTAGGATGACACCTGAAGAAAATGGATGCTACAGATGCGTAATCAGTTAAAAGCATCATCCTTAAACTCTGACTTAAAAAAATGTAAATAAATACTCAAAACTGTTAATTTTATAAGACTACCATTATTTAATCCAGAAATTCCGAAAAATGTTAGATCGATTATGTTGAATTTTAATGGATCAATTCCCTTTTTCAAAGCAAATTTCGCGAAACATATAAATAATGCTTTCTAAGAATAAACTGTGAAGGAATTTAATCTCTCCTAACTTCATTCAGTAATTTGTAAAAAGCCACGGATAAAAGACAACCTACGGCTTTAGGCATATCAACCATATATCAAATCAAAGTATGGGTTAGTTTAAGCCAAGTGTTGGGATAAGTTTCACTTGTATGTAAAGACATTTTAAACAGATCGGCGTGGGCGAATTCTAAAGGTGCTCCAAAAGGGGTTCCATCCAAACAGGGTCGTAATATTCGAAAAATTCCATTGGCAAAAGCAGAATAATCGACCGAGTGGGAGGGAGTAGACATTTGAGTTGCCCATCTGAAAATTGATAAAATACTGTAACTTGAGGAAAACCCTACCAATCATCCAAGCTTTGCACTACAGAATAGGAAACGAGATAGCCTGGATCGTGGTTACATTGCCAATTGAAGGTAAAATTACAATATTCTTTTGATTTCCACATTTTTAACTTGTATTTACTTTGTGATCTGACAGTCTCGGTACTTTGATTATTCAAGATATAGACTAGAAATTCGTAGACTAGAAATTTGGGGGAAAAATCATCGCTATCGTAGCATTGGCCGCTCACATTTAGCGACGATCCCGTGAGAAGGTTAGTCGTAACAGGAGATAGTGCTAGGATTCAAACTTACAAATAGTGTTAACTAGTCCGTCTATTACTAAATGAAAGGCTCGTAACAAGCGCCAATGATATCGAGTTTCTAAAGATGGATAGGCCCTATCCGACTTTCTCTCTTGCCGACACTTTGTATGGTATCTTTGTGGTAACTTGAATTTATGCTCTCTGACACAGTGACTTAAAACCGATGGAAAAAAACAAAAAAAAAAAAAAAAACAATCATAGATCAAAAGTAAAAGTAAAATTTGCCAGATCACTTTCACTTGAATCAATTTCATTTTAAAGGTTTCATAAATTTGAAGCACTGAAGAATGATTATATCATAAATACTTAATAGAATAATAATATGAAAGTGACTTAAAATGTTAATGTTATCTGGCCTTGGCTATGTGAAATTACTATGACTAGGCAAAGCCTCATCTCGTCTTGATAAATTTTATCACCCATGACCAGATAACATTGATATACATGTATTAGGACAGTAACATATCTTCCTCCAAAAGATTTATATCATTCTTAGAGATTGTTCTAGCTTTTGAAATATGGGAGTCATTGACTCCTTGAACATAAAATCCAGGAGGTCAAAACTGGTTATGTAGATCTTTTGTAATAGTGTAAAGAAAACAATTAATCCAATATAATCTTTTATATTGCATACTAGATTACACCACAGGAAATTCAGTGGGTCAAATGACCCCCTGCATGTGACCCTGGTTTAAGGGTCAAATATGAGCCCTGATTCTCTCTTTTATTGTCCTTTTGTAATGACAAACCTTTAATGTGACACTATTCACTGGTTCCTCTAAACAAAACCTGCAATTATACACTGTACTCTGCATCCCACTGTCTTCATCATTGCATGTAACATTGTTCATAGATCAAAAGTAAAAGTAATAAAACTCCTTTTTTGAAAAAAGTCCTTTATTCCTTTATTTAGTGTACCTACAGTGACCTTGTTTTTTTTAATAATACTTGTATTGATATAGGGGTAGATAAAGGTAATACAACTAAATAAAAAGAATTGATAACTAACCTGTGGTTACCAAATTCCCAGATTATGAACGTGCACTGAATAAAGTGTCTGCTGACCGACGGTCACAAAAAAGAAACACTACATGGAATTTAAAAGCAAAATGAGCGCAATCTCATTGACGACTCTATCACAAGAGGTCTAGTTACTCATCACAAAAATTGAGTTTGGTAAAAATGGGGAAAAAGATGGATACATGAATAATTTGTTTTGTTGGTTTTTAGATAAGGTTCAACGTCGCTTCTAATTTTTTTTTCAGTCATATCCCGGCGGCTGGAGAAACTAACAGTGGAGTCCGCTGGTATTTCTCGCAGTAGTATTGCCATTATATATATATAAATGTCCTTTCCGGTGGCCTATTTTAAATACTATACATCTTACGACTATTTTATGCGTAAATCAAAAATTAAAATTGCTTCTACAGTATTAATTAACTAAATATGGTATTTTGTCATGCACTTTCTCAAAAGAGAGTACTTGTTTCCGGGGATGGACCCCAAGGTATAATCCATGATTATTGCCCTGGCAGGGCGGAGCCAAAGTAATCGGTCGTTGGACTTAAGTTTAGGGTAAATTAGCTATTTATTTACAATTACTTCTTTCTCTTGATAGTCGACATAGATAACTTGAAACATTTTATCAAAGGTTGGTTACTAAAGCCTCGTAACTGAAGTTGCGGGGCTTTGGTAACCTAACGATTAAATGTGTTCACTTTCTCCGAGCATGTAAATCGTTTAGTTTTATGGTACACTTATTTGCACGCATGAACGATAATGCGGACTCACCTTTGAAAAGTTTTATCTATCTGAAATGGCACTCATTAACTTTCGTAAGTACTCGGTTATTCCGACAGTGCAATTATACAACTTCATTCAACCCTTTTATTGCTAATATTTCATATGAATGAACGGTAGGTGTGTGTAGTGCATTGGAGAAGACGGCCTTCCGTAACAGTGCTGGGACGGCGGATCGAGTTTAATTCTCGACAGAGCTACATAATCCCATTTTAAGAGCAAAGAGCATTTTTTCATTTGAACCTGTGTGTGCGATTTCCAACAATTTCAAATAAGTGCATAGCAAAGACTCTGACCAGCCTGTGCATCCGCACAGTCTGACCAGAGTCTTAACTATGCGTATAGTAGACAGATAAGGTCTCAAAGTATCTGTAGACCATCAGGTAACTTTATATTTTCAGTATATGGCTATCAACGCTACTCAATGTTAACACCTCACAAACATTTCAAATTGTTGGAAATGTCACGTACAGGCTCATTTTATTTTACTAATTAAGTTGGCTTTGTATGTCTGTTGTATTAGATCTTTCCTTCACTGTGTGTATGTTTCTATTTGTTGTTGTTGTTGTTGTTGTTGTTGTTGTTGTGTCCTTCTTTTTCTGATATTTTTATATACATTTTACAATGTATTTTTAAAATTTGTGGGGACCTTTTTGTGCTTATCTTTTTTGCTTTCATTATGAATATAATTATTTTATTTCCATACAGATTATTTTGATTAGAAAAATTCAACTATTCGGTCTCGCTTGCTGTTTCTGTTAAGCTGTTATCAGAGTCAGTTGAGTCATCCAAACAAACAAGATTTTTTCCGATGTTCGATCACTTTTGTAATTGTCTCTGGTCTGTATCTTCTCCAGTAACATGTGTCAACATGTGCTATCGCGGCTGTCAACCTCGCTTTACCGATTTCTACAAAAGACCCTCTAGTTTTCTTAAGGACATCATCTAAACCGACAAAAGATAGTTGCATATGCTATACTATCAAATTATCTACTAAGAATTTATGAAGAAATATTCTATCCTACGAAGTTTATTCTCAATGAACCATTTGTATAGGAAAGATTGCATTTCAGAATAATACTTTAGTGCAACAGTGTTGTTAATACATTTATCTATTTAAATATATAAGATTGGTTTCATCGACTGAAATGCAATTAGAAATCAAATGAGCTCAAACCTGAAAGTAAGGTTTTGTTGTCGAACAATGGTCATTATCTGGCCCCAAATGAGTTCTATGGGGTTAGGGTCAGGGTGCTAAGGCGACAGGCTTAGAACTTCATGACCATGTTGTCTGATTATGGCGTCGATCTGGTGATTTGGGTCAGGTTTGTTTAGTCGATCAATCTGTAGAAGTCTAGCTTTGAACAATTTCTCATCAAACTGCGGTCCCTGTTTCCGGGCCACTCCTAAAATATACAATAAAAAGGTTAATTTTACGAAATATTAGCAGAAATAAAGTTTAGCCTAAGAAAATATTCTAACTAGCACAATACGTTTTAATCTGAAATCCGGACTCTTCGAGATGTTGCTTCCTGGAATACTAGGGAAAACGTTGTTGAACAACATGAGGCTTTTCTGTGAGAATCTCCCCATTATCCCCGTTCGTTTCCAGGAGAAACCCATTCGGGAACCCTCGGCGATTTTAAGGAATAAACCTCGGGAATAATACGGGCGCAGTCATGATAGAGCGTCATTTCGCACGTGGGTTTATATGTCGTCACAAACATAACTGAGGATGACGCTGCGAAAAACAAACTCAACGTAAGGTAAAAATCGGGCATATTATGAAATGAAAACAAAACGCAGTGTTTTGCTTTCAAATCATTTTATGCAAAAAAGATCTGCATAGACGATTTTAAAACATTACATGAATATACTTTTCTTCAAGCGTAATAACCAAAGTACCATCAGGAGCCGAATTACCTAAAAAATGACCAAAAATTACTACACATACGTCCGAGCGACGTTCCGAATGGCATAGACAAAAATTCCCGAAAATGATTTTTATTGCAAGGGAATCTAATGTCTTCCTTCAAAGTTGTAAGCAGAGTTCGTAGTGTAGGTAGCTGTTTCCGATTATCGTACATCTCTCTGACTTTTTTCCTTATAACTTCATCATCAAAGCTGTCTATTGGTTTATACTCTCCCCGCTTTGGACGTGTTGGTGAAGACAACTTCCCTCAAAATAGAATAAGATAAGGTTCACAGTAAGTCGGCATAACAAAGCAACAAAGTAACATAAGCCTAGAAATCTTTGAGCCGATTTTACCGGTCTCTCTCAATTCTTTTCGTATTCTGAACACAGTTCGACTGGAAACACCCGCTAGTTTCACAGTTTTTCGGTTTACGATTGCCTCCCCTTTTCTGATTTTCTTTTGAAAATGCTCAGACTTCTTAGCGGCAATCGTTTTGTCTTTTCACCTTAATGCCTTACTAGCAGACATGACTGTTTCCTCGTTTTAATAAAAGACAATGTAAGGTGATCAACTCAAAAAACATATTTCAAATTATCTCGTGCAGCACGCGCGTAAAAAGATGAGTACTTGGAGATCATGACGTAATAAATCTAATTGAATAATAATAATATTTTATGGCTATGAGCGGACACCTTCAGATCAAGAAACTACCCCGTTCCCTCCACTGCTAAATTCCTTGTTAACCCTTTCCTGTTTTACAAAATTTTGGACCTGTCCAAATTCAAAGGTTTTGCAGACGTAAATTTAAAGTGGATTTAAGGTGGGACGTTACGGTTTTGGGGAGACAACTCGCCTAAGAAAAAAATTATGAGGGGGGGCCTTGTTAAAATCAACTTTATATGAAGATGCACGTGCACAGCGGAAGGCTTTTTTTTCAAACAATCGTAATTTCGCCAACCTACACACAGGATTGTCTTGAATTCAAAATAAAAACATTCGCAAAACATTTCAGAAACATACGACTGCTAAGAAAGGTTCACTTTCTAAACTTTGCAAATGTTTTTGCATCCTGAACTGCAGGGTTTGGCAATTATTACGAGGGCCAAATGAAATCCGGTCATGCGTTCAGAAAAACGAATCACAAACGATCATCCGAAAAATGGAAGTCTGCATTACCGTGTAAAGTATATCTTATAAGTGTTTCACACTTGTGCTTCGTTATTCCAACGGAGTACGGGCGACGTTGATAGACCTATCACAAGCCATGCATTCAGGATGACAAAACTGAGAAAACAGTTTTGCTATTTATATCCTGCATTGCTCGCATGTGCATGAGCTAAACGTTTACTTCGCTTTGTTGTCCTGAACGCAGGGCTGTCACGTTCTCTTCATCGACGAAAGGGAATGTTTCAGTTCGGGTCATATCGTTGTAAGTGTAAAACTATCATATTATGGATGGTTATAAAAGGTAGTCATCTTTCAGTTATTTGAATATTGCTTGAAAAGGAGAAAAAATATGCTTTTTTGTTTACTACTTCGGTAAAAACTGATACGGGATGACGAATCATATCCCAAAATAATAAGATTTTGCTACCTGGATGCGATTTCTCTCCTTTCCAGTTTACTTTTCTGCACTGTTAACTGTCTGTTCGTTTTTCAGTATTCCTTTTATAAATCTTCAAAATGATATGTTACTTTTGCCTATAAAGATCCCATTCATTACGCATGTTACACGTCGTAAAAACGGAAAGAAGACAACGTAAAAAAAGGACAATTTCAACCTTTAAAAAATTCATTTCTTCTCTCTAAATTTCCATCTTTGATTGATTCCGTTAATGTGTGTTTGTAAGAGTGAAAACGATAATCTGATAACAATTATTAATAATCCATCAATATCTTTGTCAACATTGAATATTTCAATAAGCAATGATTTCAAAAAGCTTTCGTATTATTCGAAGAGCGTATGTATTCGAGAGTTACTGCGTCTGCTCCTTGATCAAGAAGTCCCGAGATCGGGTATGAATACCGGCGATTGTACTTTTTCCTTTTTTGGCCCTGAGACTGTTGAACTCTTCTGTAATCCACAGCATCAACAGGGATCAATGTGAAATTTAGGAAATTGTTTCCAAACTATTGTAAAATAAACTAGGTTAAAATTATCAACATAATCACAGAATTCTAAAATCTTTTAAAATCAATCGAAAGTCATGTTTTCTTTCTTTTTTGTTTCAATCGAGTAATAAACCATCTTATCTTCCGTGGCAATTGAAATGGCATATCATATCTATATGTAATTGCCTCATATAGAAAATGAGTTCATGGAGGAAAACCTCGTGTTTTGATCAGGATAATGGCTGTGCATGTTGCGGATCCAGAGGGAATGGGGTGTTCAGTCTTTCACTGGGTAATTCGGCAAAACTTTGGTAATGATGTGAAATGACTACCCCTCCCCCCTTAATTGTAGTTAATTGTAGTTTAATCCCCGTTAGAGAAATCCTACAACTGCCATAGGCGTTACCAAGTGTGTCAAAATTAAAATGGTTTTTATTGTTGATTGGGAAATCAGGGGACGTAACAATGTCTGATGAACTGCGCATGCGCGTGGCAATGGCGGAGAAAAATTATGAAGTGTAGAAAAATTGATAAAAAATTGTAATTATTCACTAACTTGGAAATTAATCATGCAAAAATTGGACCTACGGTACTCAATGAATGTATGGTAAACATCGATGTAATTTTGGACGGAGATCTAGATGTAAATGGGAAGGAAAAGGAAAAACAGTAAGGGCTCACCAAAGGACAAAGGACAAGAGAAAAGGCGCGCATTTGAAAAAAAATGATGAGAAAGGGGACAATTCACAACATAACATCAAAATTAATGTGAACAAACCTATCAATACAGGGGAAAAAGCGCAGAGAACCAAATGTGATAGTGAAACGGTTAAGAAAAAGGAGAATAAAACAAATAAAAAGGACACTTCGGGGCAGGAAGACAAAAACTGTAAGTTACAAACAACAATTTCACAAACATCGCCATATATTAAAATGTCAGACCTACCTCCATCTGTACCCACTTCTGTACCTACAACACAGGTAAATAATCCACAAATGCACCAGATGGACGGCTCCTACCTACAACAAGTCCAGCAAGCTCACATGCAAAACGGTTTTATGCACAGTCAAAGCAACCCAGCTTGGGCGTACAATAGCCAACAAACAATGGCCAGCCCGCCGTATCACTCACAAGCATTTAATCACAGCACTCCGAACTTAAATTTACCCCCACCCCCATCCCAGACACCGACCGTTACACAACAAATACCGAATGAACAGTTTTCAACCATGATGAAGCGGTTCGATACATTAGAGAATAAACTCGCCCAATTAGACTCAATACAAACAACTGTTAACAGTATAAATGTAAGGTTGGATAAGTTAGAGCTAAAAGTGAATTCCCTTGAAACAAAAATGAATAACATTGAGGAAAGTAGAGAATTTGACACAAAAAGTATAGACGAATTCAAGAAAAAACAGGAAGAAATTGACATTATGTTGAAACAAATGAAGAAGCTCAACGATAAACAAAGGAACCATGATGATCAAATAAGAGCAGATATCCTCGATCTCAAATCTCGTAGTATGCGAGATAATTTACTATTCTACGGTATACCGGAAGAAACAGAGGAAAATGATGAAAAGTGTGTTCAAAAAGTGTTAGATTTCATACAAAAAGAGTGTGAAATGGGCACAGAGGCACAAAATATGGTTCTTCATCGTGCTCATAGAATTGGAAAGTTTCAATCGTCGAAAACTCGCCCAATCGTGGCAAAGTTTGCATACTATCAAGATCGTGAATGTGTCCGTAAATCTGCATTTAAACTTAAATACCCTTTGGGCATAAGCCAGCAATTCCCTAAGGAAATCGTCGACAGGCGCAAAAAATTGGTACCGATTATGAAAAAAGCTAAATCAGATGGTAAGGAAGCATTCATATCAGTGGACAAACTTTATATCGATGGCCAATTATACAGGGAGAACACGAAAGATCTATCCAATCAATAGGAACTAAGCGGAAGTGACGTTAAGTGCGTAGCGTGGAATGTAGAGGGGCTTACGAAAGCAAAATTAAGTAACCCAGACTTCACCATTATACTAAACAAATACGATTTAATTTGTCTAAGCGAAACCTGGACAAGTAAATCGTCTAGTATCCACTTAAGTGGGTATAAGTCTATACATTCCTACAGAAGATACCAACACAGGCGGGCGAAAAGAAGTAGTGGAGGACTAATAGTTTATATAAAAAACAATATACAAAAGGGTGTTAAGGTTGTAAAAAACACCATTGACTGTATAATATGGCTAAAACTAGAGAAATCTTTTTTTAAATTAACGCATGATTATTATATATGCTTTTCTTATATAGCTCCAGAAAATTCAACGTCGCATGACATGTACGATATTGATATATTTGATACGATAGAAGCAGAATCGAGCTATTACCAGCAGTTCGGACGCGTGTTTATCACGGGCGATCTAAATTCACGTATAGGTCAAAAATTAGACTATATCGCGAACGACAGACCTCTGTTGGATATTGATGACGAGTCAACTTGCGATCAGTTTTTGCCACGAGCGTCGTCTGACAGGAGCACGAATAGGTTCGGAGATCGTTTAATAGAACTATGCAAATCGTTAAACATGCGTATAGTAAATGGCAGGAGCGGCTCTGACTCCGTGGGGAAACCAACATGTTTCGCGTATAATGGAGAAAGTGTAGTAGATTATTTGATAACAGGCTATGACGATTTCAAATTTATCAATCATTTCACCGTGTCTGATTTCAATGATCTTTCAAATCACGCAAGCATATCCTTTAACTTACGTACACATTTATTAATAGAAAATAAAATTCCGAAGAAACGTTCGTTAACCAAATGGAATAATGAATACAGAGGATATTTTCTAAATGACCTTTGTCAAGATATCGAATCGCTCAGTAATAATTTAAATGAGCAAATTTCAAAACAGTGCGATACAGACCAGCTGGTTAAAACGTTTACTGACTACCTCACCGAAAGGGGAGATAAATACTTTAAACGAAACTATTCCCAGAAAAATCAACCCCAGTTTCAAGCATCTGATAATGACCACAAAAAATGGTACAACATCGAATGCAAGCAAAAGAAAGATATATACCTCCAGGCATTAGCGAAATATAATTTAGTCAGAAATGATGAAAATAGAATGCAATTTATAGCTAAACGCAAGGAATATAAAAAAAATTGCAGGAGCACAAAACGTAAATACAATATCAATTTAGCTAAACAATTAGGGGAACTTAAACACAAGAAGCCTAAAGAGTTCTGGAATATTTTCAAAGAAAAAAAGATAGACGAGTCCGATTCTGTAGATTTACATTCATTTTACGAACATTTCAAATTTCTAACGTCAAACATTAACTACGACGAAAATAGCGAATGTGTCGAATTTTTGAATGAGTTCGATTCTTTGCCGCAACAAGCAGCGACTTACACTGAACTAGATTCGCCTATTTCGCGTGATGAAATTCGGAAAGCGTGCAAAAAACTCAAGAGAGACAAAGCCTGCTCGTTAGATAATATTGTATACGAGTACTTTATCGAGGGTATTGAAATACTAGAGCAGCCCCTCGAAATATTATTCAATTATGTACTTAACTCTCAAACCTATCCAAAATCGTGGACGCAGGGAGTTATAGTACCGATATTTAAAAAGGGAGATAATTCTGACGCAAACAACTATAGAGGGATAACTCTAATCAGCTGCTTCGGTAAGCTATTCATGTCAATAGTAAATGAGAGGCTGAAATCGTGGTCAAACGAAAATGATTATATATCCGATGCTCAATTCGGCTTTAAATCAAATTATGGGACAGTCGACGCTATCTTTTTAATGAACGCATTTATAGAAAAGCAATTACAAAATAGAGAAAAACTTTATTGCTGTTTTGTTGATTTTCAAAAGTGTTTCGATTCTATCTATAGAAACGGTCTGTGGTTCAAGCTAATAAAAGAGGGAGTAAACGGCAAACTTTTAAAAGTCATCCGATCTATGTACGAAGATATTAAACTTTGTGTTAAACATTTAAATAATATTTCGGACGTATTCACGTGTAACGTTGGACTGTTGCAAGGGGAGATAAGCTCGCCGATCTTATTCTCACTCTTTGTCAATGACATAGAAACATTCCTATGCAACGATAACAACGAAGGATTAACTATTGACCAATTGTTCATTTTTCTGCTCCTATTTGCAGACGACTCTGTGTTAATATCAGAAACGGCCAACGGCTTACAAAAATTATTGAATAGCTTCGAAAAATATTGCCAGAAATGGAACTTGACAGTAAATACAGAAAAAACAAAAGTCATGATATTTAGCAAGGCCGGTAGGCGGGCACAAAGTATAAATTTCTATTTCTCTGGAATTAATCTAGAAATAGTAAATAATTTCAATTACCTAGGGGTAATATTCACAAATACCGGTTCGTTTTTGAATGCCTCTAATACGTTTGCTAGTAAAGCCCTTAAGGCTATGAACCGACTTTTTACAATAACGCGCGGGAAAGAAGTGCCAGTGAAAATTCTGTTATCACTATTTGACTCCTTCGTTGCTTCAATACTAACATATTCCTGTGAAGTTTGGGGCTTCACTAAGACCGACGCGATAGAAAGGATCCACAGGAAGTTTCTAAAAAGAATAATTAATGTTAAACAATCGACGAGTAACAGCGCTATCTATGGCGAATTCGGTCGATTCCCACTTTCTATCAATATAAAAACCAGAATTGTTAAATATTTTTTGAAACTGTTCAACACCAAAAAGGACAATTGTATATTATCCACAGTTATTAACCATATGAGATACGAAACGGAAATGAGTACAAGTTCAAACAACTGGGCTAAAAAAGTAAAGCAACTACTACAAACTTGCGGTTTCAATGATGTATGGTTATATCCAGCATCGGTTAACGAGAAAATATTTGCCCCTATATTAAAGAGAAGGCTTATTGATCTTTTCCTCCATGACTGGAACCAAGATATGAGCAATAAACAATCACTAACCTTATTCAGAAATTTAAAAATCAATTTTGAATTGTCTCCGTTTCTCGAGATTCTATATAATAAAAAACATAGGAATATTTTAGCAAAAATGAGATTAGCAACTCACCAATTATATATCGTCACAGGCAGACACCAAAATATAGAAAGATCGGAACGAACATGCGTACTGTGCGAACGAAATGAAGTAGAGGATGAATACCACTTCATCCTAATTTGCCCGTTCTATAAAAATATTAGACGAACTTACATAGAAAACTACTATATAGTTAGACCTAGTATGTACAAACTTACACAACTTCTAAATTCATCCAATAAAAAAACGTTAAGTAAACTTGCCATTTACTGTGAGAAGGCAATGGAAAGTAGAAAAAACTCTTCCCAATAATATACAAAACAAAAGCGTATTTGTTTATCGAAACGTAAGCCGCCGATAAGTGATAGAAATGTCGTAAGTACAACATTACTTAGCCGTGGGCGTTGCGTTCTATGCACATCTACGTCGCATACCGATCGCGGTGTTATTTCAATGATACTTTTAATGACAAGAAAGAAAACTTACTGTGAAATTAAATCCTTGTCTATAACCCGATATATTTATAACTCATATTCATGAATTTACAGTAAAAAAACCATTCCCATTTTCGCGCTGTCCCCACAGGCCTCGTACCTACAATTTGATTATTACAAGCTGTAGTTGCAAGACTTGTGAGGAGTATTTTCCCTGAAGCAGAATTGAAAATGGGGACGGTCTAGTTCCGAAACGTCTTAACTAAGGCATTTAAAACAGTAATACGGAGTTCCGTAACCGAACCAATATTTATGTATTAATTCTGTTATTAGACAAGTATAATGTGAGAATTGAGGGGTCATATCATTACTCCTTGAGTTAGTCAAACTCAATGTGATTTACAATAGTATTACAAACAAAATACACATATGAATTTTCTTTGATATTAAAAATCTATATCGATAGAAATAGACCTAAAGTGCGGCTCGCTAGAGTACCTTGACTTTCGTTTCGTCAAGGTTTTCTAGAAAGCTAAACTAAGAGGTTGAGCTCCAGAAATATTCAGAAAATCAAAAATACTCATACATCCTCTCTACCAATACTGTATTTAAATAATGATCAATAGCCATGTGTAGAAGGATGCAGTAAGCGACCAGAGCCTATTTACAAAATCAGCAAAATAACAATAAGTTATTAATGATTATAAGCAAACATTCCTATTGCAAATCAGGATATCCTTTAAATAGCCCCAAACTGCGATCACAAAACTATACTTTGTACGAACCCTATCACTTGGGTGGCAGTTGGCAAGCAGGACGGGGAGTGCTACTGCAACAACCGAACTGTAGCTGTCCAAATGTCATTAACGTGTATAAAGGTGACCTAGTACTATTAAACTTTAAGCTACTTACTAAACGTCAAATAATTCCATATTACTATCCAATTGAAACTTTAAATCTTCTATTCTGAATAATGAATATATATCCCAAAAACTAGAACACTAACTGTGACTGATATAATAATGACACACATGGACTACGCTTATCCCGATATACACGTGCAGGGGAGGTCATGGACAAAGGTCGTGATGACGAAGGTTCAGAGACACACCCCGCACGAGTTACCAGTTCAGACATTCTTCCATAAGGCATAAATGAATAAACCTTTTAATTCTTTACAATGATTTTTTCCATCTTCCGCTGATTCATATTTCCTATTTTTTTTTTTTCTTTGTTTTGTACTTCAATCCGTCATTGTTACATGTATGTATTTTGTATATTATGACGATGAACATGCATGTTCAAGTCTTACGAATAAACTTATGTTCTGTTCTGTTCTGTTCTGTTCAATGTCTGGACAAAATCAAATAAGAGTAGTAAATTTTGGGGGGTACTGTACTTCAAACTTATGAAATTGACTAAAAGTGCCTGGATACATATACTTTTCTCAATTAATTTCAGTTGAACGATAGTTGGGCTAATTGTCTATTGACATATTTCGAGTTTATTTAATATAAGTGTTTGCTTTTTTGCCTTCAAAAAAAATATTCACTTTTTATCTTTGAGGAGCATTTAAAGAAAAATGTCCACCTGTCACTTATTTATGCCCTTACTAGAAAGTTTATTATATTTTTATGTTTTCCATATCTATGGCTATAAATATAATTATGTTAATTTAGCACACCAGCATAGTGATTGGTCGGTGTAATTAACAGTTTTCTTTGATATTTTCGAAAACATGGCCACCTTAAGAAAAATGTAAATATTTTCAAAATATGCGTGGAAAGCTATGTTGATATTTTCGATATATCTGTGCATATGAATGCTATAAAACATACATCTGTTTCACGGATATCTGGAAATCCCCCGAAACTGTAACGGCCCTCCTTAATTTGAAAAATAACCATTCAGTAGGGTAGAAAATAGTGTGGAAAAAGAAGAAATTGCTTATCAGAAGCAATTCTTCTTTTTTCACAATGTTTTCTCAATCATAAATACATAGGCACGTAAAAAGCAAGGATTAAACAGCAAAGGGTTAAGTCGATAAGCGTAATACGTCTCACTGGATCTAAATCTTGCGATTTTAAGTTTATATTTAGACCAAACTTTCCGACTATCAATAGGGATCAAAGGAATATTAAACGAGTGCCAGGTCATTGAAGATAAATAGTAAACTGACTAAATTACGTCACGCTCTGTCAGTTGAATAATAACACAGAATATGTCGTATTTATAGACTGAGATTCGTATGCGCTACCAACTGAACTTTGGCGGTGGCCCACGTGCAAAGCAGAGTATAATTTGCAAACGTTCGTAGACGCTGTTAATCCTAAACGCAAGACATAACAGTCAGAACTATCATTTGTCTAGATTTGTGTGGTTTTGATCACCTATTCCACAGATTTTTGTCAACTCTGAGTTCTGAATATCTTAAAAAAGCAATGCTAGCAGCTTGGTAGCGATGTAGTACATGTACCTTATACTCGCACTATCCCTATTTTGCTTGGACATTTAAGCAATACTTTCTGGAATTCGTGTACAACCAATGGGGATGCAAAATAGCAGTAAAACGTGTATAAAGCGACCATTTACGGCCGAAACAAAAACGGTGGACAGACAGAATGGTCGCTCACACATTTTGTTTACAAATTAAAGAAATAATTCTTGTTGATAGTGTAAGTAATAAGGCATTCCTCCATAATTCTTTGTTAAAACTCAACAGAATCGATTCATTGAGCTTCGATTCTAATGAGTTTTAACGAAATATGATTCAATGACAATAAATTCACGACAAAAAAATCTATTCTTAAAGTGTTTTCTTTCTTTTTTTTATCATTTTAACAAGGGGATTTTGAAAACGATCGCTTATCATCTAAATGTAATCATAATAAATATGGTCGCCTGAGCAAGGTTGACTGTATACATAAGCACATTTGGGATCATTCGGAACATCACTCGGCCATTTCCGTAAACTACAACATACCGGTTGATCGTGAGATTGGCCGAGTGGTGTTCCGAATGATTTGGGATAGCAGCTGGATCCTACGAAAGGATGTATAGGTCCGCGATATACCAGGAAGCTACTGTTTGGTGCTTCAGCCGCGATCTGACCGAAAAATGTTAAAAGCGGCGTTAACGACAGTTCTGACAAACAAACTGATAAACTAAAGCAAATAGCGACATAATCGAAGGTGTTCTCATTGACTGCCAGGCTGCGCCAGATAAAAAAAAAATGTTGTCAAAAAATAAAGAATCTCATTTGAAATAATCGAAATCGTGTACTCGAAAGGGTGAATGATTTAAGAATTAATTCGGAATAGCATTGGATGAGTGTTTAAATTATTATAGAAATAGAATGAATTCAATGGATGTGTTTGAACTTTATGAAGGAGAGGTAATGAAATATCGCATAATTAGTTCAAGTTGAACAAAATGAGCGATATTACATTACCATCCCCGCTCCCTTACATACAACAGCCCGTGCGTAATGTTCTACAAATAGATTCGTGTTATTTAAGACTTATTTTTGTTGTTGTTGTTGTTTTTACGATTAAATTAATGAACCCCAATGAAATCCCAGAATATTCGGGGTGTGTTGAAAGAAGCTTTCGAGCCCTTAGAGTGATTGCAGGGGTTTTGGAACAATTTGGGCGATGGTTGGAAATATTTTTTCTGACTTGAGCGGTGTGTGAGCGATATAGACTATTTTAGTTGAAAAGTGTCAATTTCACGATTTCAAAAAATGCATGGCTTAGAAATTGCGTAAAAACACTAAACCGTTCCTTAAATTATTAATGAAGCGTTAAAGCCAAAAATAAGCACAAATAACAACTGCTTTGTGTTTACCATTTTTCCTAAGCAGAATGTTTTAAAATTAAAAAAATAATCTTTTGTAGAGCTTTTGACGTTACATTATTTAAACGGTACGGCTATTAAAGTCAATGGTGGCATTGTTTGACCTGAATGTCGATACATTAAATGTTTTTTTGAAAAATACATGCATGCAAGACAATAGTTTTTGTGTCATTTTGGATCTTTTGTAAATATAATTTCGTAACAATCAAGGCAATTAATCCATCATGCAACAAGTCACAATGTGGGTCGTTCATTTATTCTTTAAGTTAGTACACGCTGATGAAATTTTGAAATCGACTCGGTTTTCGGAAAGCTCCGGAGAACTTTGCCAATCGGGGAACCTGCGGCGATTCTACGGAATAGACCTCGGGAATAACGAGGGCACAGACATGAAAGCGCGCCATATCGTATGAGGGTTTATTTGCCGTCACACACATAGCTGACGATGACGTTATGAAAAAACACAAACCAAAGGGTTAAAATTGGGCATTTTAGAATTATGATGACAAAACGCAGTACAATACTGCAAATTGCCATCAAATCATAAAATATCAAAATTATCTACATAGAGAATCCGAAAGAATTAAAAGATGGTTAGTTATTGTTTTCTTCGAGCTTATTGACCAAAGTACCACCAAAAGCCAAATTACCCTAAAATGACAAAAAATACTACACCTTCCGAATGGAACATGGAATTTCAGATTAATCAAACATTTCTGTTGTTTACATCGTCGTCGTAGCAGCTTTGAAAGTGCCGTTACAATAAATTGGACCCTCAAAAGAAGAATATAAGTAAACAAGACAATTTATAGAAAGTCTTGTTTTGCATGGATACCCGCGTAACCATAATGGCGTAGATGAGCATTTAAGGTAGTGGACCCGTAATAGTTCCGCTACGTTTCGGAGGTTATAAACTTTAACAGTGTTAACCGAGGTGTCCTAATGATTTTCATTAGGAAACCTCAGTCAAGATTGTGAAAGATCCTTAGTTCCGAAATATTGCGGAGCTATTACGGATCCACAACCTTAAGCGATTCCTACCAATGTTTTTTATCGTTTCTCACTTCAATACAACCACATCATTACACCCTACCAACTTTGGCGTGGTACTTACAATCCACTCATTAGTAAAAGGCAAATTGTACGTGTCACTATGATTTTTTTTAATGTCGGACCCTTATATAGGAAAGGAGTTAGATGCTAGGAAAGGATGCAATTGTGCTCCTTATATGCGAAATAACTGGGATCCATTGTTAGTTGCTCCAACTGAAAGATTGTTGAAAGAGGCAAACACCTCATTGAAAACAAATTAATATCGGATTCAAGGTTTGCAAAGCCAGGGGTTAAACCCAAGATCTGAGAAATGAGCGCCCAAAGCTAAAATGTACACGGAATACCAGTTTTGCCGTCAAAAGTCATCATGCGTTCACGTACAATAACTCGTATTAAAGTTTATAGACTACAGTTAAGATCATGGTTTTGAACTGAATTTGGAACGAAATTGATTTGAGTGTGAAGAGTGATTTCAATGAAACTAACGGGGCGTAATACAAACGCTCCTAAATCATTCGAAAAATACTCCGGAAATCTCATTATACTCACACTCAAATCGATCAAACCATTCCTTATCTTTACTAGCTTGTGTTGATTTGGAAGAGTCCTCTAGGACTCACAAATTTCTCTACGGAAGGAACGTTGTTTTTTCTCAAAAGTGGGGGGGGGGATAAAAGGTTGCTAATTTACGTTCATTTGAACGAAAATATCGATTTAACATTCACTCATCCAGCTCATTAAAGTTCTTTATAAAATCATTTCAAAATTAATCATCGTGTCTTTATCACGCTATCTTTAAGTTTGCTATTAATGAGCTGGTGCGAGAAACGACAGGAATCCATAGGTACAGTAAGTAACATCGTGAAATTGACATGATGATTGATTTTGGAACAATCTTGGAACAAATTGAATGAGTGTGTGGAGCGAGTTTAAAGTGAAATGAAAGGGAGGTAATCCAATGTCGCTAATTTTGTTCAAGATGAACAAGATTAGCGATATTTATTACCTCCCTTTACTAAAATATACGTATTTTTCTATTTGTGTGCCTTCGTTGACCAATCAGAAACTTTGAAATCAACACCAGCCAATAAAATCGTAGAAAAAATGTAATCTTTTTTAATTAAAAGTTGATTGTTTTGAACGATTCTGGAATGTTTTCTAATGATTTCGGGGCGATTTTGATCGTTTTGAGTGAGCATTTGGAATTAATGAACGGAACACTGAGCGTTTGGAATTGATTAATGGAACACAGAGTAAATGAATTAGAATCATTTTTGATCGAAATGAGTGTCAATTTCACGATATTTTTAACTCTAGGTAGAAAAGAATCCATAGGTAGGTGCATAAGAAATCCATAGGCAGGTGTAATGACAAACGTGATATAACTGAAAAATTGTTTGAAGTGATGTTTTAACATAATACGAACCAATACAAACAGAAATCGTTATCCCCTGAATGGTTCGGAACGTTTTTGACGACCCTCAGTGCAGAATGTTGTGTGCTGTAGTACCGTTGTACTGTGACTGAGAATTCGGAAGCACCTCGACTTTGACAACTGAAGGAAAATACAGGCATGTATGCAATTTTGTTTTCGACATAAAATCATTTATTTATTTATTTATTTATTTATTTATTTATTTATTTATTTATTTATTTATTTATTTATTTATTTATTTATTTATTTATTTATTCATTCATTCATTTATTTATTTGGTTTCTACTATCAAATTCAAATTATACCTAAATAACGGGAGAAAACAGTCACATTTCAATTTCCTTACTTTTGCAAAAAGGTTCTTAGAAATTGTCTTACGTGTAGATTGTTAGATTGTTTACTTTTATCGGATTGTAATAAAATTTTGATACGTCACACAAAAAGGACCATCCGGTAAACTCCGTAAATAAATATTTGAAAAAGAGTTTGATTTCAACTGTGGTCATTCGGAAGACATAGGCTGATTCAAAATATTTTAAATGGTAAGTTAGAATCATCATTCTTAATATTGAAAATCATCCAAATGGAACAAACCGACTAGGTTCGACATAGTCTGGTAGCCGTCTCTTTAATATAGGGCCAACTTATTTCTGACCCTGGTGGGTACTGTTTCTCGCATTATCAGAGTATCTCTAAGAAAGCGTGCTACCAGCTCTAGACTGGTCCACATATCGACTATCAGAATAGCCTAGAATAGGCTATTCTGAACGTCGACAGTGGGACCAGCCTACACCCGACCCGAAAGCGGGCCAGAAATAAGTTGGCCCAGAGGTACATTATTGAAATTATATAAATAAAAAGTCATGTCTAGATTCTTAAAGCCTGGTTATTTGTAGAGAAGTTAACCCATTTTAGGCTCTGAACGGTTTATTTTGGTTATCTATCTTGTTTCAAGACCTTCTAAAAACAGGGCCTGGATCCGAGGCTCATATGCGTACTTCATTTGGTGTTATAACATTAAGATTAGTCTATATTAATTTTGAATTCTTAGTTTTCATGTTAGTAACAAGCTGAAATTAATCATATACACATATCTTTAAACAAATAAAACGGGTTATGTAATGTTATATGATTGACGAGTTAGAAGAAGAGGACTGAATGGATAAAATCGGTTTTTTTTTTTTCTTTTCGAACAGGAATTCGATGATGCCTTTGCTGGTTGATTGATTTGATTGAATTGAGATTAAAGTCGCTTTCAACATTTTTTCAGTTACATCGCGGCGGCCGGAGCACCTAACAATAGATTTCATGGTATTTCTTTCACCAGTACTACCATTACGTCCTTTCCTAGCCTCCAGCTGCTATCTCACACAGGTCAGCGATTATCAACCCATTGGTGAAAGACAAATAGTCGGAAAGAATGAGTGCCGCCGTCGGGGATCGAACCCGGGACTTCTAGATTGCTCTTTTTGTAAACACGTGCATGTATGATATTACATTTCTTTGCCATTAACAGATTACATACAATAATAATTAAACGGCGACATTCCACCGTCTCGACCTATGCCATATTATAAAAGAGAATAAGGTAATGGACAAGTAATAGTTCCGCGACGTTTCGGAACTCATGTTTTTTGCACAATGTTGACCAAGGTTTCTTAATGAATTCATGCGGAAACCTTGGTTATCACTATCAAAATTCATTACTTTCGACACTTTGTGGAACTATTACGATTTCACTTCCTGAAGTAAGTCATTGCACAAACTTCTTTAGCCGCGACTAAAGCTTGATCCCCGGCGATGGTACACATCATTACAGACTTTTTCGCCAATGTAGATAAATGGTTAATCTATGTGAGATCAGCTGGTGGTTAGAAATACCAGGATACCTTCGTTAGATAATCCAGCTGTCGCGATATGTCTTAGCGCTGTTTAACCTAATTAAGTTTTCATGTTATGTGTTTGAGGCCCAATTTTACAACACTTCAGTTGCCAAGAAAAAGCAATAAGTCGAGGTATATTATATATCAAAATGATGCTATTCATGAGCATAAGCACTTAAGTAGCATTAGTCTGCCATAGCCATAGCGGTATAGCCAAAACATTGTGGAAAAGAGTATTTTGTACAGAACAAGCAACTGCATGACTGTTGATTAAAATTGGCCCATATTTGAAGAAAGTACAGACTAAAGCACTACCCAGGTACTACTACAAACGTTGGTATAAAACTCTAGCCCAAAACGTAGTTATGCAAGCAATTTATTTTGACATATACAGTCAAAACTGTCAATAGCGGCCACCCACGGGACATGACAAAATCGACCGCATACGGGAGTTGGCCGCTTAACGGAAAATAGCCCCCCCCCCCCCCCCCCCCCCCCGCCGTCGGCCGCCGAGACGAACAACATTTGGTTAATATCAAAACTCCATCGGATGGCACACCGAAAATTCAGTATTCGTGTCAAAAAGATTCCATTCAAAATCGGCGATAGGAGGACAATATAAATTTAAATATTTCTTGAATGGCGGTATTTACGATGTTTTGGTCATTCACGATCAATATGTTCTCACCTGGGGAACGTAAACAGCGTATGTGTCCGAGTTGCATTTTGCCACAGGGACCAGAAAAGAATTAAATAAACTTCATGTAAGAAAGATGATGTTTAATATTTTGACACCGATAATATTCCTGATTACTTAAGATATTTTATGATTATTCATTAGAAAAAGTGACAATTTCGAGTTCATTCCATGTAAGTATGAATGCGCTGGAGATACGACGTTTTTAGTGTTCATTGTTTTCATAGAAGCGAGAAGCGGGTTCCTGTGGATTTGGCGGCAATTTGTTTCACGTGCGCGGGGTGTAAACAAAGTCGGGTTTTCCGGTATGCTTGACGACGTTAGTTGACGTCATTTGGAAAATCCCCAGACATTTTCGACAAGCGGCGATTATTCCACGGAATCAACCGATACTAAACAAAAATACGGCAATTTTATCAATCTGCTATTCATTTTTTCATCTGTGTATCACTAAATTTTCCAAGAGGACACGATGCAAAGAAGAGGAAAAACAAAACGGTTTTTCTGACAAAAAGAAATTAAATACTTCCGGAGCCGACGAAGGTAAATCCCTTCCGAGTTCAATCCGTCAAAAAAGCCTTTCGATAGTTCGGACAAACAGCAATGTTTAACAGGCTTATTTATCGGAATATTAATAATCGGCTACCGTTATAAATCAACTAATATGCGGGTCGCTCAGACAACACAAATTAGTAGACTTGTTGATTAGGTAAACGTCACGATGAATGCATACGATAATCCAAACGCGTTATCGATTTTTTTGTTAATCAGCGAGTCACCTGTCATAATTATACAATGAGTGCAATCCAGACAATTAAAGGTGACCGCCGGCCACATACGACAGATTGCCGCTATTCACAGTAACTTTAAAGAGTAAATTTGCGCGGGCGGACCTGAGCTGGCTGCATACGGCAGTTTGGCCGCTTTTCTCAGGTGACCGCTCGCACAGTTTTGACTGTATTATAAACACATATGTCATATATATCATTCTAAGTTTGTTAACGTGTAGATCTTTGGTATGGTGTGTTATCACAACATAAATGGACATTAATAGTTTATATACCTGTTTGGTTGTTTAGCAATATATCAATTTCTTTTTCACTGAATGATAAATATATAATTATTTATTATAGATCATTGAATTCAAAATCTATAATTTGAAATAAATCGCAGAAAATATTTCACAATATAATGGTATGCTGTTGCACCATACCTAACATCTATTTTGAAAACAGACCAAACCGGTTTGACAAGAATGTTGATAAAATAAATGGAAATTGATTGTTTCAAAGGAGCCTTTTGAAACCGAGTTTTATATTTAAGGTTTTTATCCAACCGTCATGCAGTTGTTGTTCTGTACAAAATGACCCTTTTCCACAATGTTTTGGTTTTACTGCTATAGCTATGGCGGTCTTATGTTGCTCAACTGCTTGTGCTCAAAAATAGTTTCATTTTGGTATACAATATACCTGGACATACTGCTTTTTCTTGGCAATTAAAGCGCCCTTAAAATTTGGTCTCAAACACTTTACATGAACCTTAAAGGTATCTTCAAACCTCTCTAATTACAGTGCTGCTTAAGGATGGAAGGATCGTACATCAGCATTTTCCAAGCCATCTGGCTAGTATTTGTACTCTTGGTGTTCTGCTGTGGCGAAATAGCTCATTGGATTCATTTTGAAACAGAACCATTGATCAAGATTAAAAACGTATTTGTCCACAATGAGGTGAAAAGTTCGAGCCCGGTTCGATGTGCTGCTCTGTGTGCCAACACCAACACCTGCCTAACCTCCACGTACGATGAAAACGCCGGGATGTGCAGACTTTCGGGATACCGTGTTAAAGGGCCACAACGCAACCAGAACAGGCTGGTACCGGATCAACAGTTGACAACGATGTCTAGAAAGGGTAATATAACAGCTAATTACATTGTGAAATTGACTCTCATCTCGATCAAAACCATTCCAAATCGCTCACTCATCGCTCCACTTATTTCATCCAAATACTCATTCAAGTTCATCAAAAAAGTTCCGAAATAAATCGAAAAAAAAATCGAAATTGTTCAAGACGAACGACATTTTTTTCAGATCGATCAAGATTTATTGACTGGTGTGGATTTTAAAGTGTCTAATTGGTCCACGAAGACACACATAAAGAAAAGTATGTGTAGTTTACTACAGGGAGGTGATAAATATCGCTAATTTTGTACATATTGAACAAAATTAGCGATATTGGATTACCTTCCTTAAATTTCCCTCAAAACTCCTTCCACACACTCATTCAATTTCATTTCGAAATCATTTAGAAATGATTCATCTCGCCCATTTTACGCTGTTTTTTAGTGTACACATGACTCGTGTTTGTCCCTATAACCAGGGCTTTGGCTCTTAGAAATGTGAAAACATTCCGATTCGACCCACAGGATTTTCTATCGGGGTGTCAATTTGACCCTTGAAATTTTCTGTGGGTAATTCATTACTCTATAAAATTTTCACGTATAAGTTATTCATGTGTCTACATATCTTTATAAGAGATCCATATGTCTTTTGAATCTCTAAATGAGACACGAAGGGGACACTTTCAAAGAAGAGTATTATTTTAAAATAGAAGTCTTTAATTGTTATTTATGTACATGTATTCATTTTAATTTTGAACCCATCAACAACAGCTTTAACTCCTAGAACTCAAAGTCAATGAATCATCGACTCTTCAATTTGAAATCCTAGCAAGTACACTGATTTTAAGCTGTTTGGTAGTATGGAACTTTTTTGCTAACAGAAGTCTCGTACACAGGCTACACAATTAAAGATAGACACATCATGGAATTGAAGATCACCCTGAAAAAATAAAAGAAAGACACCATTCTTAATCACTCGCTCAGCGCTCGATTCATTGATTCGTAACACTCACTTAAAAATTACAAAAAAAAATCATAAAAAAAAAAAAAAATCTTAGGCGGTCAATTTAAACACAATTAGTGATAGTGTATTACATCCCTTTAATTTCATTCAATAACCACTCTTTCCATTTCTTCTAAATTTTGTTCCGAATGTACTTCAAAATCATTTACCTTTTCAATTTCAGGATTTTGTCAACTTTGCATAGCAACATTCTACCTTCATTCAACCAAAATGTTAAAAGTTGTCAAAATTGTTTCATTCATCAATATAATACAATTTTACAATCGTAAAATCGACAAGGCGAATGGTTTAAGAATGGTTTTGGAAAAGATCAATGTGTTGAATGCGCGAGTTTCAAATGATATCAACGGGCGACAAAAGTACATCGAAAATTTCGTTCAATTTGGACGCAATTACTGAAATTTTGCTATCTTCCTTTTAATGAATATGCGTTTTCAGCTGGCACACAGGCCTGTATCAGGTCCCTATTTATCTCAAACTATACAAATATCCCTGTGATAACAACCAATATGATATCTTTTTTTATGATATCACATGGATATTGTAAGAACAACGACATAATGCGGTTATTTTTAGAAACTAGCTTTTCTGTTAGAAACATCGACAAAAACAAGGCAAATAGTGGTTATAAGATAAATATAATACGTAATAAGTAAAATGTTGGAAAATATCTTACTCGGTGGTGGACATTGATAATAGTCTCGGCAGGGCCACGACAATTATCAATTCTCCTTATCTCATTAGATATTTTTTCTCATACAAAACACATAGTACATTTGTACGTATAATATATTTATGCAGGTTGTTTGCCAGGCTGGACCGGAATTGAAGAAGCATGTTACTATATCGTCTGGGGAGTTGTTAATTATACCGAGGCAAAGGTAAATGTTCAAGCTTAAAATGAGCTTGTGTGTGGCATTTCCAACAATCTCAAATATACGCAAAGCCAAGCTTCTGGTCAGCCTGTGAAGCCACAATTCTGACCAAAATTTTCACTATGCACGGCATAGAGAGATGAGGTCTTAATCCATTTTCATGCGGTCAGCATATATTATAATTTGCATTGTGTCATTGTCAACGTTACCCAACATTTTTACCTCGTGCAGGTGTAAAATTGTTGGAAATGTCACACACAGGCTCAAATTATTTGACCCTGCGCATGACATTTCCTACAATTTCGCATGTGTGTGATGGACATACATGTACACTCTGCAGATTAGACAAGCCACACAATGTCACTAGTCTACATACCGTCTGTCTGAAAAAAAAGGAATAGGGCCTTATTTATCTTATGAGTGCATAGCGATTGCACAGGTTGGCCAGAGACTATGCTCTGCACACGGGTGAAATTGTTGGAAATATAAAACACAGGCTAATCATCCGTTAAGATATGAATAAAGAACTATTTTCACTTATCGTCAGTGATTTTTGACATGGCAAGGCGGATCTGAAGTAACGGGTTGTTGTATTTAGGGATGGGGTAAATCATTCTCATTTTATTGGTGGGGTCTTTTCTACGGTCGACGGGGGTACCAGCCTATATTGTGTACTGATCAAAATGAAAAGAAATAATACTTTAGAGCTTTATCATGTAGCTGAGAATTATATTTATGTTTTTTAGATCTAAAGGATTACATCATGCGGACTAAATATCCATTGATTGCGTTTTTTGAAGTAAATGTTTTTGGTTATTGCTCAGCACTCGGCTTGATAGTAATCTCAGTTTTTTTTTCAATAAACGCAATTAAAAAGGGACACAGTTCAAACATAAGGAAAACACACGTAACACGATTTTCTTAAATTGGCGATTTTATCGTAGAATGCACGACTTTTGTCTCTGGGCTTTTACTCACTCACATTTTGCTATATAAAAAAACTACTCATTTTCAAAACCCTCAAAATTCAATTTGTCATTCTATTCATACATATACATGTCAACTATTCCCTGAAATATAAAATATTTAGAAACCAACGAATATAGAAGTATTACAGTATTGAAAATGGCAAAGTTTGTTTATTTACAAACTTTGCTATTTTCAATGCTGCATTTCTAAATGCTGAATTACGCTGATCCTGTAAATGTGTAGACTTTTTTTATGCTAAATGGAAGTGACAAGCCTACAACATTGAGGCAAAAGCAGCACATTTCTTGATAAAATCACTACTCAAATGACGATCGTTTACACCTCCATTTGATTATATTTTAAGGATATTTGTGTAGAAAAACTCGGACTATTGGCAGAACCACAGTCAAATGACACTTTCGAACTACTCCGCAACTACCTAATCCGGACCGGTAAGTAATAAAGGGTTAATTCACGTTTTTGATGGCGTTAACAATTGCAGACACTCGAAAAAATGGTTTAACGCCCTGGTGCGAAGCAAAAACGTGAATTGACGCTATTATTGCATAAAAATAAAGACTATAATATTTATTAAAAAAAGAAATGCAAAAAAAATTCCTAGGAACACTTTAAAACTATCTCCAAGATCGATAATGGGTCGGAAAAATTACTTTAAGCGTTGCTCGTTCACTTTTGTTTATACCCACGTTGTTTGGTAAAGTAATGACGTCATAAAAATAAACGCGGGGATAGGATCGGCGCTTTTATTCATGCTCTATATAAATGTTTAACAAAGTAACTGATACAGTGTATAGGCCCAGATCAAGGATTTTTAAGTAAAAAAGCCGGGCGTTTTAGGCGCGTGAATTTACTGATTAATTCACGTTTTCTCCGTTAACGAACGTGTTTTGTCCGTTAACGTTTGCCCAAAACGACCAGAATATGCGCATTTTATGCAAAAATATCCTTTATTCAAGATGTAAACGCTCGCTTTAAACGTCTATGAAATGGTACGCTGCTTTGCGCATAAACTGAAAGATGATGCATTTTTATCATTCAAGAGCACTTTGCCAACTTACACATGGGGTGATTGTTTGAGTCTCATAAGCATTTAACTATTTTCGTTCCCTCTCATAATCAAAGGCAGTTTTGCGAAAATTTGAGTTAAGAGTTCTTTTTTCAACATGATATCAAAAAAAAAAAAATCTGATATTTTTCTGAACACCCCGTGATTTGCCTTTATTTAATTCGATAAGGCTTTGATGGTGAAACAGTCGAGATAATAATTTTAAAAGCTCTAATCTAATTGAAGTTTGATGGCTTATAGCCACAGTTCAATGTGGCGGATTATCGCCCGATGACTTACTTTCAATCAGGCTGAACCTTGGCCGTTTCTGGTTACAGTCAAAAACATCGTAAAATTAACAGTTTTAATGGTTTCTGAATCAATTTAGAACAAAATTAATCGTATTTTAAAAGCAAGCTTTGAATTAGACTTAAATGGTGGTAATCAAATTTCGCTGATTTTTGTTCAAGGTGAACTGAATAAGCGATATTCATTACCTCTCTGTAATGAATTATACATGCACATTCTTTAAATAGAAATTTGTGTTTTCTCAGACCAATCAGACTACAAAATCCAGGCAAAGCGGTGGACTCGTGGATTTTCGGAGCGATTTTAATGTAGCTTTGTATCTGTTTAAGTGAGTTTATAGTGTTTTTCAATGTCTTTAGTGAGTGTTTTGAATGAAAAAATGAATTAATTTTTCAAGGGCGTTACTTCAATAACGCGCACTACGCAAGTATGTACTTAATCCTATGCCAAAAATATTGTTGATGAATAATCATAACATCGTAACTACAGCTTTTCAAGCTGTAAAAGCGATGTATTGATCATTTATGATGCTGCAATCATTAAAATTATCCCTTGGCGCGTTTGCTCTGTCCTCTTTTTGACGCCTTAAGCGGTGGATGGTCGGCAGCTTGAATAAGTGCTTCCCTAGCGACTATACATTTTAAGTTGGTTGCCAATTTTGTGTATAAAGTTATAACATCGTGAAATTGACGAGGTGAATGATTTTGGAATGATTAAGCAATGAAATTGATTAAGTGTGGTAAGCGAGTTTTGAATGAGTTTAATGGGAGGTAATCCTTTATCACAAATTTTGTTCATAGTGAACAAAATATGCAATATTGATTACCTCCCTTTAATAAAATATGCATTTAAGTTCTATAGATAGCTTCCTGTTTCTTTAAGAACCTATAAGACGCTAACCATTCGAATTATATCAGTTAAATCGCGTTTTTTCTCTATCCAAATTTATTTTGAATGACGTTGTTGATTCTATATTTTTCAATGGGTTTGAGCGTTTTTGAGTTTTCAGTGAGTGTTTGGAATGAATGAATGGAGCGCTGAGTGAGCGATCTAGAACGGTTTTGATTGAGGCGAATGTCAATTTCACAATGTAATTATCTGTATGACTACTTCATCTTATAACTATACAAACATCCAAAAATCTCCTATCATAAAAGCCGGCTTGATACACGAGTCGACAGAGGGGCCAGTCTATTAGAACCATCAATGAAAAAAAGGCAAATGGGGGTTATAAGATGAATATAATACGTACTTAGTGTATTTTAAGAAAAAATATCTAACTTTATCTCGGCAAAGCCTCCTCAATTATCAATTCCCCAACCTCGTTAAATATTTTTTTGTTTCATACAAAACTCTAAGTACGTATTTAGATGGAAGAGGACAATAGCCGTTTTTTTTAGATAATTGTATAAAATATAAACATAAAAATTAAAAAAATAATCCAATCATTCATTCCAAACACTCACTATACCTTCAAAAAACGTTCAAACCCATTGAAAAATATAGAATCAAAAATGTCATTCAAAATAAAAAGATATCGCACCATTTACTTTTTTTATTACTTCCTTTAACAGTTACTTTTCAAAAGACTTTTTGTATTGGACTGACAGATATTAACGAAGAAGGCAACTTCGTTTGGGACAGTAATGCTGGCGTACCAGTTTACGAAGCTTGGGGACCTGGAGAACCTGACGATGGGGCGGAGGCTGATTGTGGGTACCTTAACTGGCATTTTGGTTACAGATGGGCAGACTATCCTTGTAACGCTACATGGGGAGCTATCTGTGAAAATTGATTGGTGTTAATTTGTATAATGTCTAGATTTTGTGTGTGTGTTTTTCTTTCATTCCATATTTACCCTTTTTTGGGGGGAGGGGGGGTGTTGGGGGGGGGGGGGGTCAAGATTCCTCGGCAATCAACATTTCCTTTCCAGAAAAATTAAGATTTCTTCACTGAGGCCCACTGAGGAACACTAAAAACTCCATGAACATTTAATTTTGCTGGAATCATTTAAATACCTTTGCTTTTATTGAGATTGTGTATTTTTCATTTCTAACTTTCAGTACGAAATGGATAAACACAGAAATTTCAAAACATCAATATTAATATTCATTTACAAAAAGTTCTGAGCGTTTTATCAAAGTCGATTTTATCAATACTGACAGTTTATGATTTTTTTTTGCATTAGCTTCTCTTTATATTGTCCATTTGTCAAAAAGTAGGTTTTATTTTGCTTTAGGGTAACACCATACAAACATTATATGATTTCATTGCCTGACGTAAATCAGGCAGCTACTGCATGTTTGCTACGTCAGGAATAAAAAAATATAAATAGAAAGTACTTAAACTAATGAAAGGTGTATAATAATATTCCTCATTCCGTTTAAATGTGATTTTATCTCCTTACCACCAATAAGAAAAGAAGGATCTATCAGGGCACAAAAATTATACGAATAAACACTTATTATATTTCTTAAAGGAATTTTATAGTTGATCACTTATTCCCTTCAAAATGGTTATTTTTATTCCCTATGCTATCATTTATAACTTGTTCATCGAAATCATTCAATTTCAACCCGATTTTATCTAAAAAACCCACTCCATCTCCTTAGTCATTTAAGCTATGTTCTTAAAAACTCAATCTTAAAAGAGTAATATATAATCTCCTTTTTGCGTAAGCTATATTAGCTAAAAAAAGGTAAGCCTATCTAGTATTATTTTGAAACAACGAAATTGTTACTTTGATTAACCCCGTCTCTTCTCTAAATTTACCGACAAGGCAACACAAATTTTATTCCTCAAAGCTGTCCGTATGAAAGAAACAAATGTTGCAATTACGAGATTTGTTCTCAAGAAAGGAGTCCTACAAGACAAGTACAGTTGAAAAACAACTTGAAATTGACTCTCACTCGGATCAATACCATTCTCAATCGCTCACTCATCGCTTCATTCATTAATTCCAAACACTCACTCAAACATTTCAAAAACGTCCAAAAGGACATAAAAAGATGAATCAAAAAGATACATTCTAAATAAATAAACAAAGAAAAAATGTGATTTCACTGATATAATTGACATTGTAGTCGGATGATATTTTTTGAATAAATCGAAAGCTATTTATAGACATTGCTAGCATATTTCATTAAAGGGGGTTAATACATATCGCTAATTTTTTCATCGTTAACAAAATTAGCGATCATATTGGTTTACCTCCCTTCAATTTCACCCAACACTCGCTCCACACACTCATTCAATTTCATTCTAAAATCATTCAAATCGTCGATTTCACGATGTTCTTAACAGTACCATTGGTTAACAACTTGAAGCATGCAAGCAGAGTAGATATTTCATCAGAGCTCGACGGGTTCAGAATAAGTCGTGATTTCATAAACTATGTTCTGTCTAGGAAAGTTGCACATTCTGTAGAATAATCACCATCAAGTGAACTTGAAAAAGAACAAGATGTGTTTGTGAAACACGAATGCCCCCGTAACAGCATTTTTTTTTCAAAGTTTGACCTTGACAGATGACCTTGACCTTGTCACATGACCTTGACTTTGGTATCAGCAGATGCGGATCATTGAGATCTATCATCATGCCAAATATTAGCTTTGTATCTTGAATAGGCTTGAAGATATTGGCAAGGTTAAGTTTTCGGATGTTTGACCTTGACAGATGACCTTGACCTCGTCACATGACCTTGACTTTGGTACCAGTGGATGCAGATCATTGAGATCTATCATCATGCCAAATATTAGCTTTGTATCTTGAATAGGCTTGAAGATATTGGCAAGGTTAATTTTTCGGACGTTTGACCTTGACAGATGACCTTGACCTTGTCACATGACCTTGACTTTGGTACCAGCGGATGCAGATCATTGAGATCTATCATCATGCCAAATATTAGCTTTGTATCTTGAATAGGCTTGAAGATATTGGCAAGGTTAAGTTTTCGGACGTTTGACCTTGACAGATGACCTTGACCTTGTCACATGACCTTGACTTTGGTACCAGCAGATGCGGATCATTGAGATCTATCATCATGCCAAATAATAGCTTTGTATCTTGAATAGGCTTGAAGATATTGGCAAGGTTAAGTTTTCGGACAGACACGGGCGGACGGACAGACGGACGGACGGACAGACGGACAGACGGACAGACAGACAGACAGACGGACACGAGTAAAACAATATGCCCCCGATCTATCGATGCGGGGGCATAAAAAAATAATAGAACAGATTTGAGCCTGTGCGTGAGATTTCCAACGATTTCAAATATGCGCAAAGCAAAGACTCTGACCAGCCTGTGCATCCGCACAGTCTGACCAGAGTCATCACTTTGTGTTTAGTAGATGGATAAGGTCTCAAAGTATCTTTAGACCATCAGATAACTTTATATTCACAGTATGTGGCTGTCAACGCAACTCAATGTTTGCATCTCAAGAATGTTTCAAATTGTTGGAAATGTCAGGCACAGGCTCATTTTGTCTAAATCATTATTCGACAATGGGCGACCAAAACGTCTTGGTTCACGCTTTGTCAAGCTGTATTAGTGAAGTTTTGATCGTCAAACTCGATGTGGTATCTAGCTGACCGAGATTTAACTTTTGTAATAGCCTAAATAACGCAAAAATTGTTACACAAAAACCCTTGTTATTTGTTTGCTATTTGCTAAATTCATTACATTCCCACCAGTCAATCAAATTGTTCAAAACGCCCTAAAAAAGATGCAAATTGCTTCAAACATCCATCTGATCAAACTGAAAACAAAGGGCGTTAATCTATTTATCCCACTCGATATAATTAAAAAACAGTAAAATTCGTTTCAGTAGAGGTGATCTTCATTGTGTACAGTTAGTTATATCGTGAAATTGACATTCACCTCAATCAAAACCATTCTTAAACGATCACTCAGCGCTCCAACCATTCATTCCAAACACTCACTCAAACCATTCAAAAACGCTCAAACCCATTGAAAAATATAGAATCAATAACTTCATTCAAAATTAACTTGGATAGAAAAAAATCGCGATTTCGGTGATATAATTCAAATTGTAAGCGTCTAATAGGTTCTTGAAGAAATAGGAAATTATCTATAGAATTTGTTTGCATTTTTTATTAAAGGGAGGTAATCAATATCACTAATTTTGTTCATTCTGAACAAAATTTGTGATATAGGATAACCTCCCATCAAATTTACTCAAAACTCGCTCCACACACTCATTCAATTTCATTCCTTAATCATTCCAAACTCATTCACCTTGTCATTTTCACGATGTTTTTAACTGTAAGTGTTATTTTCCTTGAATCCTGTGTAGTATAAATTTGCACTTCATAGATTTATTTTCTTCAAAGGTGTTTTCTTTTACCAAAAAGAGTTATCTATTATTTCTTCCGTATCTGCACAAAATTTACCGATGTAACAACACAATTGCAACATTTTTCCCCCTCATAGCCGTCCGTATGAAAGAGACAAATGTTGCAATTACGTGATTTGTTCTCGTCAAAAGCACAAGACAGGAGTCTTACAAGACAAATACGATTGGAGAACAACTTGAAGCATGCAATCAGAGTGGATATTTCATTAGGGTTTGACGTGTTCAGAATAAGTGGAGATTTAATAGAGTACAGTCTGTCTAGGAAAATCTCACATTTTGTAGGTTTGTCTTTTAAAAAATGAGCCTGTGCGTGGCATTTCGAAAAAAATCACACGTGGACAAAGCAAAGCCTCATGCCAGCCTGTACATTCGCACAGTCTGACCAAAGTATTCACAATGCAATTTGTAGATGAATATGGCTTCAAAGAATCTGTAGACATTTAGGCATCTGGTCTATAAAAGTTTGCACCTCACGCAGAAGTCAAATTATTGGAAATGTCATGCACAGGCAGAATTAAGAAATCTTACAGATACAAATTTGTCTTAAGCATATAGTATCTAACTAGAAAAGTTTCACACTTCGAGAGGATTGAGTGCAACATCCAACCTTACTAAGGAAAATAAAACAGATCCATATTAAGTTTCAAACTTTCCCTAAGAAATTAAAGTTATGATTTGATAACTTATTAATAGTATTTTGAACCATAACCTGAGAGATTCATTTTGATCATATCTGAAGCCAAAACCACTTCCGTGGTTGACACTTATGTCGTTATTCAATTTTATAACACTGCAGGATGAGAAATATTTAGGTATAGGTTAAAGTGTGTATTTCCGTTTATTTATCGTCTCTACCGTAGCATATGCCCATATGAGCGACGCCCCCAGAAGACGGTTAGTTGTTTCGGGGGATAGTGCAAGGATACATGACGAATCTACTGCTGAGATCCGCCATGGTTCATTAACGTGCTCGGTGTAAAGCACCGTCTCACGGGGCCTCGGTTTAACGTCTCATCCGAAAGACAAGTAGTTTTTGTTAGTGTACCAACACGGGAACCGAACCCACGCGGTCGAACTTCAATGGTCTTGAAGTCCGGTGCTCTACTAACTGAGCTAATCGTGCTGGTCGTAAAGGTTAACGTGTGTGTTTGTAGGATTTAGGTCCCTCCGTGCTCTAGGCATACATGGTAAGGACCATGAGAGAGAAAGAAGCGGATACGAGGAGATCCGGGTTCATTAGCCCCTAGCTCTTCTACGAAAAGACCTCCTTGGTTCTTTATTGTGCCCAGTGTAAAGCATAGATACTCGCGAAGCTACATCTGGGTTTCTTACCAGTTCACTTGTAGTTGAAAATTTCTGCCTGGGTTGGGATTCGAGTATAGGTTAAAGGAGGTCTAGTGCATTATTAGTATAATTCATAGATAATTTCTGTTTAAGGTTTAGAAATTAAAGTATAACTTTTTATAATAAATAATTGCTTCATAGTAAATTGCATACTTACAGTCTTTATAAATATTATTTTTGTAACGTAATTTCCACGTCAAAAGCGAATAAGAATCTTATTTAATAAGTTTATTGTCTTAAAGGGAGGTAATAATTGCATGAACAAATAGTTTAAGTATAATACCCTGTTTTTTCCTCCCGACTTTCCTCTCAATAAGAATTAAGAATCCTTACAATTTTCGGGTTATTTTTTTGCACGAGAACCTATTGTTTACATTCAAGAGATTGGATGCTTGTAAAATCACTCACTATAGATATCTTATTACAGTATTGCGGCTGATATTAGACTTTTCTTCTCGGAGCTAGTTTTTTCTTAAACTGTAGTTAACCAATTCTAAACGTATTTTGGAAAGGATGGAACCAGTTTTTATTCATCGATTAAGATTTTTATGATTTCTGTAAAAAACGCAATGACTTTTCCGAATAATTTTACAACTAAACCCGCCTGTCGAATTGTAAACAATTGCATGACGGATCTGGTCCCCCCCTTGACCACGGCAATATATACTCGTCAATTGGAGTTGTATCTAGGGTTGAATATTTAGCTATCATTTATTTAATTTTCAAATAGAATTTTGAGTTGATATGATTTTACAGATTGAAATGAAACACGAATGCCCCCGGAACAGCATTTTTTTAAAGTTTGACCTTGACAGATGACCTTGACCTTGTCACATGACCTTGACCTTGTCACATGACATTGACTTTGGTGTACAGCTTTGTACGTCAAATACTTTTGGAGAAAAGGCAAAGGTTAAGTTTTCGGGTTAAGTTTTCGGACAGACGGACGGACGGACAGACAGACGGACGGACAGAAGGATAGACAGACAGACAGACAGACGGATATGAGTAAAACAATATGCCCCCGATCTCTCGATACGGGGGCATAAAAATGCAAAGTAGAATGGCCCCAATGAAATATCTCCCGTGCCTGTCGCATTTGGTATTCGGCAATATTCGCTTCTGAGATAGACGAATACGAAACGTTTTCGCTGGGAATAAGCCCTACTTCAGCCAACGCAATTTTACAGAAAAATCTTAATAGCGACGTTCACCCCTATTCAAATAAAAGATACAAGAAAGGTTGTACATGTAAAACACACGTCGAATCATTCTTAAAACCCGTCTCGAGACTGACTGTCGCTAGTTGAAAAGTTATGTAAAACCGCGTTCTAATGACACAAGGTGTCTTGATGTGTCATTCGTCTCAACTCGGCCGATTCCTGTAACCTACATTTAACTCGGAGCCGTCGGAGATCGCCCGAGTATTGCCGAATGTAAGTTCAAGAGGACACGACCTAGATAAACACGTTTTTCCGGCTAATTACTACAAGTTGCGCCAGCGAAGGTTTGGGTCAAAAACATAGTATCTGTCTCTTCGGTGTTTTGACACAAACTTTGTTTTTGCTTTAAACTCTCGACAATCTTACGCCGACCAAAAATTCCCTTGATAAACATTGCAAGATCATATTGTGTTTTTCAAGGCGAATTTTCATTATCTTCACTTGATAAAGAAAACTAGAAACACGCCATTAAAGAAATAAAAAGTGATTTTGCGGAGAAAAATGTTGAAAGATACTAAATTGAATTTTAAGAGGCGCTACTTTATTTCAAATGTATTAACATCCAACAGGATTTTCCTGACATGGTATATAACACTGGTGAACGACGTTCGTTCACCAAAAATGAACCACATACACATATTCATAACAAGGATAAGTTTAAAAGGTCCGGTTAAACAGCACTAACGAATGCATTGGGGATGTAACACGATTGAAAAACTTAACATCCGTTGAAAAAGACGCTTTGCATCTGTTTCTTACCCTGTAGATACGTTTTGCATACGCTGTACATCCTTAGAAAGGCGCTTTGCATCTGTTTCTTACCATGTACATACGCTTTGCATACGCTGTCCTTCGAGCGTCCGTCCATTGTGATTTCATCCGCGCAGCACACAACTTGTGAAGCGGATAATCTTTGCGTTTTGTACGATGTAAGTGCGAAATAATACGAGGATCAAACTATACGTTTCCGAAAGGATTCGTTATACTTCCGCTGTATCCCCAATCCATCCGTTAGGTATCCTCAGAACTCTTATCCTCTTTGGATGAAAACGTACAGAGGGTTGAATTATTAGGTATACTTAAAGTATATAAAAGGAAAGTAACACGGATATTAAAGTATGTAAGCGGATGCATCGCGTAAAATTCAATAAACTGAGCTGTATCCGTTCTGCTTCCGCTCAGCATACGTAATATATACGCCAAATGCTTTATACGTCCACTCTTTCCGTTTTTCCGAGCTGTCATCCGGTCTTATCCGCAAAACTTCCGATGAACATCTTCCCAACATCCCGGCTACATACAGTTGATAACATCAAGAAATTGTCAAGGTGAATGATTTTGGAATGAAAATGGAATGGAATTGATTGAGTGTGTGGAGCGAGTTTTGAGTGTATTTAATGGGAGGTAATCATATATCGCAAATTTTGTTCAGGATGAACAAAATTAGCGTTATAAATTACCTCCCTTTAATTAAATATACGTACTTTTTGTTTGTTTGGCATTGTGGACCAATTAGGCACTTTATAAAATCCACACCAGTCAATACAATAGTAGATTTATTTAATCTTTGTGATTAAATTGTTGATAATCTTGAACGACTTCGAGGCATTTTAAAATAATTTCGGAGCGTTTCTGGGTGATTTGAGTAAGTGTTATGAATGAATGATTGGAGCGCTGAGTTTGAATGGTTTTGATCGAGATGAGTGTCAATATTACGATGTTGTTAACTGTACTTCTGATACGTCTGACATTTTCCGTTTAGTTTGCGCAAATTTTCGCCCCTATTATAATTTTTATCAAGCGTATGAGAACGGATCGAAATTTCACTCTTTTATCGTGTCCGATAAACACACGTTTTGTGTCCGTTTGGCATTCGGACCGGCCTTTAGAATCTGAGTAATTTGGTTTAAAAGACGCGAAAAAAATGAAATATTTCTTACTTTTGGTAATGTCAAAATGTTAAATGTTTGATTACTAATAGAACGGAGAAAAAAGACACACAAGCAAAGGAGAACCAAACACACTCAGTCACACACTTACACACAATATTATCATTTATAAATTTCTATATAGATCGGGTGTAATGCGACTTCAACGATACTTAAAATGCAGTTGTTTGAATAAAACTTTGCTAGTTAAAACTTATGCATTACATGTGCACGGCTCACATTGTTTGTCTCCGAGTAAGGTTTTTAAAATTGTTAGGCCAAATTGTATAACAAAAATTAAGTGGTTTGTTTGTTCGTTTAAATTGGGTTTTGATCCGCTTTTACCAATCTTACAGTTCTATCGCGGCTGCTGGAGCACCTAACAATGGAATTACGGTTTTCTCATACCAAAACTACCATTACATCCTTTCCTAGCCCCCAACTGCTATCCCACATAGGTCTTCGATTTATCGACCCATAGGTGGAAGACAATAGTCGGAAGGAATGTGTGCCGCCGTCGGGGATCGAACCCAGGAACTCTAGAATGACAGTCCGACGCGCTACCAACTGCGAAAAGTAAAGTGTTAACCTCGGATTTAACATTTATACAGTTAGTTACACGGTGAAATTGACATTTATCTCAATCAGCGCTCCATTCATATATTCCAGACACTCTCTCAAATCATTCAAAAACGCTCCATAATAACTAAAAAAGATAAGATGAACAATGCATTCAAAAAAGATATAGATAAAAAGAATCGTGATTTCACTGAATAACTGAAATTATAAGCGTCTGATTGGTTCTCCAAGAAATGGGATGCTATTTATAGAACTTGTATGCATATTCTATTAAAGGTAATAAACATCGCTAATTTTGTTCATCTTGAACAAAATTAGCGATATTGGATTACCTCATACAATCTCACTCAAAACTCGCTCGACACACTCATTCAATTTCATGCCAAAAACATTCAAAGTACAGTCATCTTGCCAATTTCACGATGTTCTTAACTCTATTTATACGACTAACCCCGAGGTCAATATCAATCTTTTGATATTAAATTGGGTCAATAAGTTTAAACGGCTTGTCCAATATGAAGCCATAAGACCCCGATAACTATAAAACGGTCAAAGACTTACTACATGGCTTTATTTTACGTGGTACTGAATATTCCACAGACCACAGATATGGCAAAATTACTGTTTACCTTTCTATGTGAAATCCGGGAAATAGATAAAGTTACCTAGCAACGGAATCACGAAGGAAACAAAACAGGGGATTATTATTGTTATCGTGACAGTCAAATTCCACTATAGAATTACATGTACATGTACTTCTTTACTAGTGTCGTAAAGAATGGTATCAGATTAATGATTCTCCTTTCTTGAGATGGATGTTGTTGTTGATTGTTTATGAAAATATTTCATTTTTGCTATGATGTATCGATGAATAAAGTCTGATGGAGAAGGAGTAATATGCAAAAGGTAAAATCCGAGGGCAGAGCCGCCCGAGGATTTTGCTTTACCCCCCCCCCCCCAATCAGACTTTATTCATCGACACATTATAGCGAAAATGAAATCATATCCATTTAAACACGATCACAATTCTGCAATCAGTTTTTCAACTCATATGGGTGTAAAATAGTTGTAAAAGATTTTTTCTCGATGTGAAATTTATGAAAAGTAATGATATTGACGTTGGGAGAATTTCACGGAACGCGAAGCGCGCGTATTTAGCACGTGGGTTATATGACGTCATAACGGATAATCGTTCGCGCTAAAGATGACTTTGAGTAAACAATTTGCGGATCTATCTGTGTACACAGGTAAAACACATGGATATGAAATTTATTTGCGAATAAAGCTCCATGTATTTTTTTTTATTATTTCATATATGCGTTTTACGCCATCGTGATATAATCATATACTAATTGACAAACGTCCTGTCCGGTTTCACGAATATGCATATAAGGCGAAATTTTTTTTGATAGAAAATAAAAAAATGAAAATATTGCATTATGGTAAAGTGCACGGTTAACCCTTTCAATCTGCGGTGGTTTTGTAAAACTTTTTTCGTACGGTCTAAAAATTAATAACCTAATGACAAGCACGTTAGATTATCAAAGGACGACTCGGTCTTATCTAAGCGAGGACAAAATTTAATGAATAAAAAACATGCATACTTGTACACTATATCCATCTTAATAATATCGCGCAAAGATTTTTCTTTAAAAAATTGAAAGGGGTCAAGATAACGTTGTTACAACTAATCTTACTAGGGTCATTAAAAACGCTGCTTGGTGAACCCTGAAATTCAGAAAAAAGTTGTCATGCTTTATAAATAACATCTAATTAATTAAACATGAACAACAAACTCACAAAAAATAAAAGGATGCTAAAATAAAATGACGTTTCTGAAAGGCAACCGTTTTCTACCAACTTTTGAAGTGTTTTCCTATTGATTCACCAATATACAAAAAGGCTCTGAAGCTATGTCATATGGAGCGTAAAAAAAGTTAACGTCAGATCAAAGTTGCTTAGTTATAATTGCACAAACCTTATGTTGTTGAAACTCATTGGAATCTTCTCATCTAGACGATTCCTATTAGTAACCACAATATAATGTTTCATAGGGAAATATGCAATTTAGAATGGATGTACCCCTTTTTTTCTGATCCTCTGTATATTATTCGTTTTGAAATCAATAGCGATGTTTCAATTTGACCATTGACGCCTAATACGCGAAATCGTACTATATTTTTGATATCGTTCATGTAGGATGTCGTAGCCTAATCATTTTGTACCCGAATTTCTTTTCTTAAGATCTCACGTATTACTGCATATTAATTATGAGATATCAGTATATCGTGCTACAATCGGAAAGGAAAACAAACAACTAACATACAGATAAACAAGAAAGCAACATATGCATTTGGAACTCGCAATCTGTTGTTAGATATTTCTCCAATCATAATCGGTATTCTAAAATTGTATTGCGTAGAGTCCTTGGGGATGTCCTTTTGTCTGTACATATTAACGAGGAACAAGCGATATCTTCTCCGTTTATCATAACAATCACTTTTCCGTAGTAATCACCCTAAACGGTTCTGTCATTTCGACAATTTCGACGAAATCCAATCTAAAATTCTCGTTTAGAGAATTACTCTTCGGTCTGATAAGAAATTAAGTTTAGTTTGTAATTATTTTAAACTGTTTGGAATAATGTCCATTTTTTGGTACATATATGTAGTTTAGTCATGGGATTAAATTTGTTGTTCAGTTTCGCTATTAACAAATTTTCAATCATATCAAGATTGCTGAAGCACCTGAACACTGATTATTGATCCCTTTCCTGCCTTCAGCTGTTTATTCCACCTTGGAATGTGATTCATGATAAATCCGTTGGTTTGGAGACTGTGTTGGAGAATGTCGGAAACAATGTGTACATCCGTCGGGGATCGGACGAGTGATCCAATGGTAATGAGTCCAGCGCACTAAAAACTGCGCTGAAAGAGCGACAAATTGGATCGGGAATAAATGAAGACTTTTGCGCCATAGAAAGAGAGTGCCTCACCTAATAAATAAACGTGAAATAATGGCACGTGAAGATATCTTAGCCATACTGTAAAGTCAAGGAAAAACTTCTTCAAATCAAAACTCTTACATATAACCCTCAAGAACGAAAAATAGATTCCGATTGTCCAATGTTACATTTTTTTATCCTACATGAAAAGAGGAAAAATCTGGATGATCGGAATGTGTCAACCCTAGCCAACATAGGAGGGTTGTGAAGGCTCACTATAATCCACAGTCCTGTTGTTTTGTTAATAATCCAAATCTAGCATTTTTTTTCAACCTTGTATATTGGTGACCTGTCGCGCGAAAAGGGATCATCTGGGAACTCTTTTAAATGAATACTTTAAATCGAGATTGATTCTAGTGTAGGTCAAACAGAGGTTGAAAACAATACTTTCACAGAAAGGTAGATTTATCATGATAGATTCGAAAATAAGATAGTTGCTATTTTTTCGATCCAGGTCAGTTTGCCCGATCCACGCAGTATAACTAAGGTCGACAGTTTACGTACTATCCAGATGGTTCTTTTTCGCGTGACGGGTCAGAGTTATTTTCAATAAGCGACCCCTATTTAACCTGTGCTGGATCCGATCTCTCATTCACTCTCTTTCTGTTTTACTGAGCCTCCAAATGATCCAGTTTTTACGCACAGTTAGTTTCATCGTGAAATTGACATTCATCTCAATCAAAACCATTCTATATCGTACACTCAGCGCTCGATTCATTCCTTCCGAAAACTCACCCAAACAATTCAAAAACGCTCAAACCCGTTGAAAAAAGTAGAATCAACGACGTCATTCAAAATAAATTTGGATAGAGAAAATTTGCGATTTCACTGGCATAATTCAAAATGTAAGCGTCTAATATGTCCCTGAAGAAATAGAAAAGTTTCTATAGACTTTATATGCACATTTTATTAAAGGGAGGTAATCAATATTGCTAATTTTGTTCATCCTGAACAAAATTTGCGATATAGGATTACCTCCCATTAAATACACTCTATACTTGCTCAACACACTAATTTAATTTCATTCCTGAATCATTCCAAAATCATTCACTTTGTCAATTTTACGATGTAGTCACTGTAACAGATCACGCAATTCATCACAGAAAGATGCATGCAATAGATAACCAGTATTTATTAAGGCATTATCTGTGTACCAATAATAGTTTATGGCCGTTAGATAAATGCGTATATTATATAACAAAGGACTACTTTTTATAATGAACATGTGACTATCTCGTGACTCCTATTACATGTACTTGCATGGTCCCCGTAAATTATGGACAAAATGTCGTATTTACAGCTGTTTTCAAGCTGTAATACAAAAATTTGCTGGCAACCATAACATGGATATTCTTAGCTCAAATTAGTAAAAAAAAATATACTGAAATATTTCTAAGTCACTTTTTTCTATGTTGGTGAGGTTAAAGGATCAGCTAAAAATCGGTAAAAAAAGTTCTCTTTTTCGATACAACGTGGCTTTGTTTTATTCAGATAAGCCCATGAAATTAAAACTTTTTGTATCATCTTTCAAAAATATATAAACGAATCGAAATAATGCAAGCTTACTTATAGAAATACCTTGCTCAAAAACGAAGACACTTTTGACGTATGTGAATCTTTGTACAAGCGCAAAGACTACAGTTTATTACATCGTGAAATTGATATTCACCTCAATCAAAAAGCATTCTACATCGCCCACTCAACGCTCAAATCATTCATTACTAACACCTGCTCAAACATTCAAAAACGCTCAAACCCATTGAAAAATATAGAATCAACGTCATTCAAAATAAATTTTGATGGAGAGAAATCGTGATTTCACTGACACAATTCAAATTGTAAGCGCCTTATAGGTTCTTGGAGAAATAGGAAGCTATATACAGAACTTGTAAGCATTTTTATTAAAGGGAGGTAATCCATACCGCTAATTTTGTTCATCCTGAACAAAATTTGCGATATAGGATTACCTCCCACTAAATTCACACAAAACTTGCTCACAATTTCATTCCTTAATCATTCCAAAATCATTCACCTTGTCAATTTCACGATGTTTTAACTGTAGTCTCTAAGAATGGACCAAGTTAATCACTGTCCAATTCCTTACGGATTAACGCAAATGAACGAATTATTGTACGGATTATTTCTCCGTATTTCGAGAAGAAAATTTTACATACTTTAATATTAATTGTACTTTTATGTGTCAATGACATATGGGCCGTTGAATACAATAATGAACTCCCCTTGTGCGCTTTTAATTTATATTTCTGAAAGATAAGTCAAAGACAGTATGCTTCTTACGTCAGGGGAAAATGATACATGTACTTGGATTAACAAAATTCCACACCTATATGCTTAACATATTATTGGCATAACTTTAAGCATATTCAGTTTAAAAAAATGGTTTAAATGTGAGTGTCTAGAAAAATAAGATGAATTAAATGTAACTTATATTCTAGTTACAATTTGTATCAAGAGAAGGAGAACATGCGCTTCAAAAGAAAATTGCAATTTGTCTCATGTGCAGCTCAGTAGAAATTTCGAGAGAATTCAAAAAATTGTAATAAGGGAAGCTTACCAGACATTTCAAGAGAACACTACAATTTTCTTAAAGAGCATAGCAGATATTTCAAGAGATCATTACAATTTGTATTTGCTGAATCTCGGCAGACATTTCAAGAGAATATTACAATATGCATTAAGATCAGCTTAGTAGACATTTAAAATGAACAGTATAATTTGTATTTAGAAAATCTCAGCGAGAATATTACAATTTGCATAAAGATCAGCAGACATTTCAAGAAATCATTACAGTTTGTTTTAAGAGCAGCTTAGCAGATATTACAAGAGAACATTACAATTTGTATTAACAGCAGCTTAGCAGACATTTCCAGAGAACAATTTTTATTAAGAGCAGCCCAGTAAACATTTCAAAAGAACGTTATAATTTCTTTTAAAAGCAGGTTAGCAGACATTTCAAAAGAGCATAACAATTTTCATAAAGAGCGCCATAGCGCATATTTCAAAACGAACGTTATAATTTGTATTAAGACAGCTGAGCAGACATTTCAAGAGAACATTACAATTTGTTTTCAGAGCAGCTCAGCAGACAATTTAGCATTACATATTTTTAAGAGAAGCGTAGTAGACATTTCAAGAAAACGGAACATTTCGTATTTAAAGCATCTCAGCAGACATTTCAAGTGAACATTTTTTATTTAGAGCAGCTTAACAGAAATTTCAAGAGAACAGTGCAATTTGTATTTAGAGCAATTAAGCCGACACTTCAAGACAATGTTACTATTTGTATTAAGAGCAGCTTAGCAGACATCCAGAGAAAACATAACAATATGTTTAAGAGCAACTTAGCAGATACTTCAAGAGAACATTGTATTTTTAATAAAGGGCAGCTTAGTAGACATTTCAAGAGAACACATTTTTAAGGGCAGCTTAGTAGACATTTCCAGAGAACACTTTTCTAAGGGCAGCTTAGTAGTCATTTCAAGAGAACATTATAATTTCTATTAAGAGCAGCTTAGCAGATATTTCATTTTGTATTACGAGCAGCTAAGCAGACTATTTAAGAGATCATTACAATTGTATTATGAGTAGCTTAGTAGACATTTCAAGAGAATAGTACAATTTGTATTTAGAGCATCTCAGAAGGCATTTCAAGAAAACATTTTTATTAAGCGCAGTTTAGCAGACATTTCAAGAGAACATTTTTTATCAGGAGAAGCTTAGCTGTCATTTCAAGAGAACAATTTGTATATAGAGCAGCTTAGAGACATTTCAGGTGTACACAATATATCAAGAGAAGCTCAGCAGACTTTTCAAAAGTTCGTTATAATTTGTATTATGAGCAGTTCAGCAGACATTTCAAAAGCACGTTTTAATTTTTTTATGAAGAGATAAGCAATTATTTCAATAGTACGCTTAGCGGCACTCTGAATGACATCTCGTCTTTGAAAGACTACTTCATATTTAAATGAGAAGTATCATCCAAATTCAAAATCCGTGATGGTTACCAGACAAAACACCTTCAGTGTCGATGACAAAATATGGAAAATGTCAATAGATAAGTGAGAATTCCAATTTCATCAATTGAGGATTGACGACCAGCTGTCGGGTCTATTGGCTTTATTTACCCTGTATTATTGGATCATGCGATATGAAAAGTTTATAGTTTAAAAGAAATTCGTTAAATTGACAATTTTAGATTATAAGAATATTATTTGGATGAAAGTGAATTTGTGGGACGGCCGAGTTTCAATTGAAAACAAATGTAGGTAATATAATATCGCTAAATTCGTTCGATATGAACGAAATTAGCAACATTATATAACCTACCTTTAAAAAAATTAATTCAATTTTATATAAAAAGATTGTATGTCTCCGTGGACGAAATTGATACTTCCAAATCCACGCTTTTCAGTAAAGGCATGAACATATTCGACCAATTTTAATGAAGCCCTGGAGTTTTTTTTCTTTTTCATTAATTCGCAGAGGTTTTGGAGGATTTCGGGACTCTTTGAAGGTTTTGGTGGAGTATTTTGAATGTAGTGAATGAGCTGATCGAATTTAAGAATGTTGTTTTGGGGGAGATGGGTAGCTATTTCTTAATGTTCTTAATTTTAACCATATAGAAATAGTTTAATGATTACATTAAATTTAATTGATTCACGTAAAGACACTAGCCAAATAGCCTCACTCTCAAAACTCGAACATGCTTCCTTCGCTACAAAAGTCATGGTAAACAGACAAAACAGCTTCAAGGGGCGATGGAATGGTATGAAAAGTGTACAATAGATTAGAGAGATTTCCGATTTTCAACAATGATAAGTTCGCATGGTGGTTTCACGCCCAGCTGTTGGGTCTATTGGGTTTAGTTATTCTGTGTTATAGGATCATGTAAGGAATATTCACTCAATGGATGTTTGGAAATGACATTCTGGTATTAAATTGTGATGGGAAACAATGGTGCTGGCTGGGAGGGGGAGTACTTTATGGGTATTTATTTCGTCGAATAAGCTTAAAACTAATCGATGTTTTTCTTTCACGTTTTGGCAGTGTATACATGTACATGTATTGCTTATGTAATAAAAGGGTTCTAATGATCGATTCAATTAAGAAAGAGAACAGAATAGTTAACACGCATTCAGGATATCGTATCACGCGTGAGGACACTCGAAAGGCACCTTTGAAAGTCGTATATCGAAACATTAATAATTACTGTTTCGGAAGAACAATGTTTCCAATTACTTTCTTATCCTGGTCGAAATAACTGTTTTCCAAAGTTTTTCTTTGTAAAGTCTTAAGAGTTTTCTAGTATCTCTTTGTCTGTGTTTTGTCAGAGTTGTAATCACTATTTTATACATGTAGACATAGCAAACTTTTAATTAGCTACCGTATTGAAAAAAATAATTAAAGGTTAGTTTTTATTACACTCAAAAATCGAAATTACTCGTAGACAGTCAAGTTATTTCAAATTTGAAAATGTCTTTGACAAACAAACGATCGTAAATGGGCTTCAGGTACAATTTGGTCTTCAAACGACGCTATACGGTGAGCTGCAGATAAGTAATTCAAAGTTTCGGTTTATCTGTGATATATATGAAATTGTCGATATGGATCTATTTAGGGAAGTCAAATACTGTCTTTTCATTCTTCAAAGCTCAATGTTAATTAAATTAATTTATATATCAAACATTAATATTGCAACATGGGTCTCCTGGGTAAACTCACTTGCAAATTGGCAACATTAGTTCTAAATTAATTTAGAACTGTATCAAAATACGCTCTGCTTTTTAATTACCTGATTTTTGATGAATTTGTATTAAAACGTCAATATTTTGAAGCAACCAATCACGGAAAGGAAAAAATTATGCCACTTAAACAAAAATGAATAATAAGACGTTCCAAAGTGAATAACTGAAACCTGGTGCGATTCTTAGTTAGAAAAAATTTAGTATATGAAACACTGGCATTATTGATAAAAGGAAAATAAATGTTTACGTTCAATTTAAAAAACAACAACTCGGAATTGCATATAATATCAAATTCCATTTACAATCAACGTAAGCGGTTTTAATTAGGATGAAATAAAATCGGATTGTTCTAGAAGTGGTTAAGTGGGAAATGGTATTTGGTGCAGTAGTTTTAAGCGACCATTTAGCTCAAGCTATCTTTCTTTGGCTTTTGTCAGGATGAATGCTCTAAATTAAATTCTTTATTGAATTTTAATGCTGTTTTCAATAAATTATCAGTAATTCTAATATTTGTAATACAATAATCAAAGACACAAAACCTACTACGTTCTATAGGCATTTTATTTGTGTAACACGGAAATGTGCATTTGGTGCAATATTGGCAAGTATGGAACCGACTGGACTAAAGATTTTCAAGTTTGTTATGGGATTTTAAGAGCTGCTCAAACATGGACGAATTATCAACTGAAACCCAAAGTACAGGTAAATAACAATTGATTTCTCTGTTTATTTTTTTTCTACACGTACTTCTCTTCTATTTTCTAACTAGAGAATAACTCTAAAACATTTAAGTCCCACAGAAATATTGAAAATAAGCTTATATCAGATGTGGTGTTGCCCGATGTGTCATATAAACGCATTTGCGGCTACTACTTCAGTCAATCTTGCTCGAACAACCACGTCTATAAGTCGACCATTCTTATTAAGCAACCGTTTTCAAAATCCCCCTTTTAGATCAAAATATCCTAAAAAAGAGGCTATTGATTATTAGTTTAGAATGATTGAAATGAATCCTATGTTGTTAAATTTACCAGAATCGTCTCAATAAGACGATTCTGTTGAATTTCAATAACATAGGATTTTTGAAATATTCATAATGATATACATATTCAATCAAAATTATCTTTCTCATTTGTAAAAAAAACGCGTATAAAGCGACTTTTCTTGAAAGACCGCCTTTTTGATGGTCCCGTTATTGGTTGCTTAAAACAAGTTCCACTGTACAGTGAATAACATCGCCAAGTTCACATTGATCTAAACCATTTTTATTAGCACACTCGGAGGTACATATATCTTTTCTTTACACCAATACAAACCATTCAAAATCACCCCGAAATCGTTCAAACCGATCGATATTTTATTTTTTATTCCATTCGATCAAATTTTTCCTTGATTTTTGTCTTGTGTGGGTATTAAAGTACCGAATTTGTCCGCGAAGACGTTCAGACACAAAAGAACGTAGGGTTTTAATAAAAGGCGGTGTGGTGTCCGTGGTCTGGGAGTAGAGCGTCGGACGTTTGACCAAAAGGACCTGATTTCAATTATCGCTCCCGAGCGGCCATCGATCTTAGTTCTTTCCTTGGCCTATACATTCGGCGCAATTACTCATGAACCTTCAAGAAAGCAGAATCAAGAGGACTTAATCTAAGTCTGAAGAACTTGTTTGTTTCCTAATCGATTTAAAATGAATACGTTTAAACCAATTAAGGCGGTAAAAATATCGATTAGTTCGTCTAATTGGCAAAATTAGCAATATCATGTTATCTCCATTTAATTTCATTCAAAACTCGCTCCTTCAACTCATTCCATTTCATTCAGAAAACATTCCAAAATCATTCATAATGTCAAGTTCACGACGTTCTTACTGTAACTGTTCAAGCACTCGATAAATTTCTTAAGGCAGTGGGCCCGTAATAGTTCCGTAACATTTCGGACCACATATTCTTTCACAATGTTAACCGAGGTTTCCAAATGATAATCATTTGGAAACCTCGGTTAACACTGTTAAAGTTCATTACTTCTGAGATGTTGCAAACCTATTACGGGTCCACTACCTTAACTGTCCAAGCACTCGATAAATATCTCGAAAGACAATACTTATTAGTAGGGTCACGATCTACCTACGGGCTTGTTATTTTCTTTGTTAGCTAGGAAAATTAAACCTTGCGAGTGAAAATGTTTTTCGAAGAAAATCTTTGAATCAAACATGGATACTTATTATTAAGGTTCTACTTCCCAAAATCGACTGTGAGGAGAAACCATCATTACCTTCAGGATAAAAAACCAACTTGACCCCCCCCCCCCCCCAGTATACCACCCATTACCAATTATTGCGTGTTTCAAACATTAGTTGCTCGTTTTCGTTTGAATGGTAGTGGGCTCTATACAACGTGATCAGTTATGAATGAACCTGTGCGTGACATTTCCAACACTTTGAAAAAAGTCTGAGAAGCAAACATTGAGCACACGCTGTAAATGTAAAGTTATCTTGTGGTCTGCAGATACTGTGAGATCTTATCTATCTACTAAACCGATAGGAATAACTCTTGTCAGCCTGTGCGAGTATTTGCTTTGTTGCTGTTTGAAATTGTTGGAAATCCGACGCACAGGCTCAAATATTTTTTAACAAATCAGGCATACAAATGAATGATTTTGAGGAGGGTGACGAAAGCATATGCCACGACGTGCTATCTACAGTTAACATCATCGGGAAATTGAAAAGGGGATTGATTTTGGAATGATTAAAGAATAACATTGAATGAGTGTGTGGAGCGAGTTTTGAGTAGATTTAATGGGAGTTAGTCCAATATCGCAAATTTTGTTGAGGACGAACAAAATAAGCGTTGTTGATTACCTCCCTTTAAAGAAATATGCATACAAGTTCTATAGATAGCTTCCTAATTTTTCAAAAACCTATTAGACGCTTACAATACAATTTGAATTATGTCAGTGAAATCACGATCTTTCTCTATCCTTTTTTTTCAATGACGTTGCTAATTTTATATTTTCCAATGGGTTTTGGCGTTTTAAATGGTTTGAGTGAGTGTTTGGAATGAATGAAAAGAGCGCTGAGTGAGCGAATTAAAATGTTTTTCATTGAGGTGAATGTCAATCTCACAATGTAACTTACTGAATAAAATGGCATCGTCGTTATTTTTATCAGTTAGTGTTGATTTCGAAGAGTCTGTGAAGACCCACATATCTTTCATACAAAGTCTCGCAGAGTTTCAAATGGGGGGAAGATTTTTTAACGGGAGGTGATGAGTGTCGCTAATTGGACGAAATTAGCGATTATGTTTTATTTCCCTCGAAAATCAATAAAAAATCGCTCATGACATACATTTGATTTCATTCTAAAATCATTTCAAAACCATTCGACTTGTCAATTTCACGATGTTCCTAACTGTATTTATGTCTTTCTAAATCCTCTTTGTATTTTGCAATTTCTAAACATTTTTTTTCTGTGCGCTCGACTGTGAGTGTAATACATATATAATACGTACTTGGTGTATTATATGAAAAAAAATATCTAACGAGGTTGGGAGAATTGAAAATTTTCGAGGCTCTGCCGAGACAATTATCAATTCTCACAACCGAGTTTGATATTTTTTCATACAATACACTAAGTACGTATTATATTTATTTTATAACCTTTATTTGTCTTGTTTTCGTCGGTGTTTCTAACTGAAATGCAAGTTTCTAAAAATAACCACATTATATCATGTTCTAAAAATAACTATGTGACATCATTAAAAATATCATACGGAATGTTATCATACGGATATTTGTATAGTTATAAGATAAAAAAACAATATCCATTCATGATTGATTATTGGTTCATTTCTTCTTGTATATATATACATGGGAAAGGGATAAACGAGAGGATTCAGTATTTATCTATGGTTGTCCAGAAGTGATTGTAATAAAGATATTTTTTACAAGATTTTCCGTTGAGTAGATCGATATAGCCCCGATTTAAGTCCGTTCTTAGACTGACAAACGATACTTCTGGGAGATTTTGTAGTCCGTCTATGATTAGTTCGAATAAGTTAAGAGGAACTTTATTCCATTATTACCAGAAATGTTCGGCAATTTAGATTCTGACATACGAACGATATATAAGTATCCATCCTTTCAAATGTTATACTCCTACAATTTTAGTGAGTTCGAATGTCATGAATATACTTCTCAAAGATTGCTAAGCACCAAAAGTTTAGTTTTTTATACTTTAGTTTCAGGAAAAAATGAAATACGATTATAAGAATGATGGAAAATGGTCAATTGTTATCAGTTTATCAAATTTTAAGAAGAAAATAAAGCTTTATAATGATAAGAAGACTTTAAATTTAGACAAAACAGCAAAGTCCTAGAAACTGGTCTGTTTTCCTGAGAATTGAAAAAATCGAGTTTGACCAAAAAAGGTGTTCTTTCAATTGCATTTCGATCAATAACGAGTATGAGAGCCGGCACTGTCAATAACAGCCTGACAGCGCCTCTGCATACTCCTGGTTAAGTTCTGGATTACTCTTTGGTGAATAACAGACCATTCTTCTCTAAGGATCTGGCCGAGCTCCCGGAGTGTCCTTGGCTCGACCTGGCGAGCCGAAACTCAGACCTGTACCTCATTTCACATATGCTCTATCGGATTAAAGTCCGGTGATCGAGTCGGCCAGTCCAGGCGTGGAGTGCCCTATGTTTGGCAATACTCTTGGACTATATGGCACGTGTGTGGACGGGCATTATCATCTATTAAAATGAATCCATCCCCAATAGCACCAGGATTTCATCAATGTACCTACGAGCTGTCAGAGTATCCCTTTCTAAAATAACAAGATCAGTCCGCCCATCCAAGCTGATGCCATCCCAAATCATGATGGACCCTTTAGAGAGTTTTAAATGCAGTGAACCATTTCGTGAGAAGGCGAGTGGTTTAGAATGGTTTTGATCGGATTGTTGGCCAGGTTTCACATGTTACTAACTGTACGTGCACACTAGGATTCTTCCTACACAATGCGGTAGATGAATGTTCCTTGCAGTTTCTTTTCAAGATAACCCATGGTTCAAATGATTATTTTCTAACGTAATCAATTCCTTTTTATCTAATTAACAAGATAGTGTTCTAGGAAGGCCCTTTTGATTGGTTTTCGGGAGGTTTAAATAGTTGGCAAAGATAGATTGCAATTACGTGCTATCCAAATTTAGAATCATCGACATTTACCCGAACCACTTGAAAAAATCGGAATATCATTCGAATATTTCCGTAAAGCCCCCCCCCCCAATAGTCTATGCAGATTTTCTGAGCATATAACAAATTGAAGACAAAATGTATTAAATCACCGGGTTATGCTATCAAATTACAATGTATCTAGTTTTCATTTTTGTTGATTTTTAACTTGAGGTAACATTGATGTTTGTGACTTCATAATAACACATGTGCGAAATGATGCACTTTAATGGCTGCGCACTTGTAAATCCCGAGACCATGCGGATGACCATACTGGCCTGAGGTTTTTCTTTGTGCGTTTGTGAATCAATTAGAAATGTCGGACCTATGCTCAACTATAAGAGGTAAACTTAATTGACAACAATTTGGCCCTTTTGCTTGCATGGAGTTTTAAACAGATTTCGACATAATTGCAGTTATATATTGTCGTCTTGTGCACCAACCGACGACTTTCTGTTGTTTCCCAGCCCGTTGCGTATAATAAGAAAAAGTTGGGGGGTTTTTTATCACATACCTCCGTAAAATAACTAGATCAAACAAAAAGCTCTCCCCCTTCAGCTCATTGTCCTAGTTCCGAAAACAGACAAAGTTCATTTGTGACCTTTAACATTTTGTAGATATAAGGTCACTTGCACAGGTCACGGCCAACGATTGTATACCGTTTCGTGATTTTAGGTCACATTGTTCTTTGTTTAGAGTCCGGAAAGGAAAACGGGCTACAGACAGGCGGACGGATGGAAGAATTGAATGACGGACGGACGGATTGACAGACAGACAATATGAAACCAATGTACTCCCATCTTGTCGAACCAAGGGTTACGAGCGTTTTGGTATTCGAGAAGAAGCTAACGATTCGATACCCCTTGACTCGTGAAGATGATGTACCCCCATCTAGACCGTAAGTCGGTAATAGAAAGAATACTTTCTTCATCTGTTCCATGTTAAAAAAACTTGGTAGAATCATAAAGGCAATCCTGCCTAGCAGAAGAAAATTGTAACGTCATTCATGTAACACGCCCCCTTTTGTCTTACATCGTAACAAGAGAGAATCAGGAAAATTACAGCCTATAGTAAGAGTGACACCATAATTGAAGTAGTAATGAAGCTGTTAGTGTCAGGAACTATTAAGGATTCCTCTAAAGTCAAATCCGAGAGAGTCCGACGGCATTACGGGGCTTCGGTAATCTATAAAATCGTAATGCTTTGTGAAGACTGGCGTGACCACTAGACCAAATATCAGAAGAAAAAAAAAACAAGTGAAGAAAAAAACAACCAGGTAAAGAATCATAGTAACTTAGGAAAATAGGAACTAAAACTAATGTTATTAGTGCAAACAATCAATTAGCTATGAATAACTTCGAAAAGGCAATAAATACTGGTACCTGTTACATTTTATTAACTCTATAAAAACAAAAATTATGGTATTTAGAAAACGGGGTGCTCTTCGGGATAATGAAATTTGGTATTATAATAAACGAAAGATTTTAATTGTCAATAGCTTTCCTTACCTCGGACAAACATTTAGTCATACGGGATCGTTCGATATAAATAATAAGATAATATCCGACAAAGCCTTGATGGCCATGAATATCCTGAATAGCAAAACTCGAAATTATGACTTTGAAACAAAAACATTGTTGCAATTATTTGATTCTTTCGTAGGATCAATTCTATCATATTCTTGTGAAATTACAGGCTTTTCTAAATCATTTTGTTTGGAAAGAACCCATCTCAAATATTGTAAAAAGTTATTAAATGTTAAAAGTTCTACAGCTAATGCCTCAGTTTATCACGAATTAGGGAGGTACCCACTATATAATTGATAGATTAAGCAAAATAATTAAATACTGGGGTAAAGAATTAAACTCTGATTATATTATTATCAAATCTACATATGAAGCGCTATTGGCGTGTGATATTGGGCCTAATTGGTGTAGCAACTTTAAACAATTATTAAATGACCACGGATTCGGTTATGTGTGGTCTGATCCTCATAGTGTAAATCATAAATATTTCTACCAAACTTTTGGACTACAGCTAATAGATGAATTCAAACAAAGTCAATATAACTATATCAATAATAGTTCAGTGCTATGCACATATAAATATCTGAAAGAGTCTTTTGACTTGCCATTATACCTAGATAAATTACCAAAAAAAATGGAGGTTGCATATTTCGAAATTTAGATTGTCGTCTCACTCTCTTAGGATTGAAACAGGCAGGCATGGTTTAAATAGAATTGATTGAAATCAACGCGTATGTTTGGCATGTAATCTAAATGAAATAGAAGATGAATTCCATTTTTGCTTGTATGTCCACTATTTGCTGATATAAAGAAAACTTATCTGAAAACTTTTTACTATACTCGTCCTAATATGATGAAATTCGTAGCCTTAATGAATACTGAAAATAAAACCGATCTTTTGAAATTGGCTAAATACTTAAAAGAAAGTTTTTCACGAAGGTCTGGTCTTACTTATACTTAATAACTTTTGTAACCTTGATGATGTAAAAAATTGCTTTAGCTTTTCTTCCAAGTTGGAAATAGATCTATAATGTTGATAATTCGTTTACATGTGAAATGAATGAATGCTATGTTCTTTTATGTTTATGTTCTTTGATATCTTTTTGTGTTGTATTTCATTTGACGAGAAACTGTAAAGTTAAAGTCAATAAACTATCTTGAATCTTGAATCTTGAATCTATAATCCCTGTGTATCTTATTTCTTTTTCCAAAAAAAGTTACAAAGGACAATTCTTAAAAAAAGACTTTCAATTATTGTTTTCTAGAAACTTCAATGCAGCAACAACAGCTTCGATAAATTTATCGTAACGCCACTTTAGTCGCTCAACGACGTAATTGTTTCTAGTTTCCTTTGTTTTAATAAAAGAAGCGTATATCAAGAAAATTACAGTCTATAGGATGAGTGACACCATAATTGAAGAAGTAATGAAGCTGTTAGTGTCAGGAACTATTAAGTATTCATCTGAAGTCAAATCCGAGAGAGTACGGCGGTATTACGGGGCTTCGGTAATCTATAAACTCGTAATGCTTTGTGAAAACTGGCGTGGCCACTAGACCAAATATCAGCAAATATTAGTGAAAATTGACCAGGAAAAGAATGATTCATTAGAAATACATGTACTTATTATCTGATGTATGTGAATTTTATCAAGGCGACCAAAACCGCGAAACCTCTTCCCGAAAGAGAGAAAAAAAACATATAGTTAGTGATGTCTTCCGAGTTCATAGTGCACATATTAATGTTTCAATATCTCAATTAAAGCATGGTTTAGATAGAAATCATCAAAAAGAAAAAAGAAAAAAAATGTATTTGATATTTTTTTCTTTCTTGTTGTTGTGTGTGTATGTTAAAAACAATTTCGAGCAGATTCAACTTCTTTCAGTCTGTCCGTTTAAGGCATTCATAACAAAATACTGCCTTCTGTTATGAAGGTTATGGCATTACATGCTACTCCATGTCTGGTTTTCCCTTGTAAATGGATTTGTGGGAAACGTTCCAAAAAGTCACAAATGTACTGACAATGACCTTGACAAAGCCCTATCATCTTTCATTTGAATAGCGATATTTTGACATTTTGGAGAGACGTAGGATAGATTTGAGTGGAGGTTTATTGTTGTTGGTGGTGGCGGTGGTGTTTTTTTTCCAGCCACTTAGAACATTTTTTGCTATTTGAGGGAAAAATGATTACGATGTCTTCTCATATATTGCAGAAAAATACTGATATATCTCTTAGACAAACGCTCGAACATTCAAAATTGCTATCTTTATTTTTCCTACCCATTCTATTGAATTTATATTACTGCTTTGAGAAAAAATATGTTACGTTTGTTCCGGATGTGAGATCACATACATATAAAAACATATTTATTCGTTTCAACTTCATGTATGCTACACGTGTGATCAGTCAATAAAACGATTATTGGTGTACATCATGAATGATATCTCCAATTACTGTACGATATAGTACAGTTGATTACACCGTGAAATCGTCAATGTGGCTGATTTTTGAATGATTTTGGAATGAAACTGACTGAATACGATGAGTGAGTTTTGAGTGAAATCAAAAGGAGGTAATACAACATTAAAGTGAACAAAATAAGTTATATTTTTACCTCCCTTTACTAAGAAATACAAACAAGTTCTATGAACTACATTTTATGTCTTAAAGAAGCAATCAGACGCATTCAATTTTTAGTAAATCCACAAAATAATTGCTTTTTTTTTCATAGCGATTTTTATTTTTAATGTAGTTGTTGATAATGTTTTTTAGTGATTCTGGAACGTTGTTGAATAGATTGAGTGACTGTTTAGAATGAATGAATGGAGCGCTGATTGAACGATTTAGAAGGGTTTTGACCGGAATGATGGTCAATTTTACGGTTCTGTTAACTGTAACACTATTTCATGAATGAAGAGAGCAAATTTAAAATCCTCTTCTTGCGTACAATTACGTTGGTATTTAGATTTTTGATTGATTTCGGAATAACAATAAATGGCTGGGTTAAGTGAGAAATGAATGATCAGAGAGTGTAAACGAAATTATTTTTTAAAAATATAGTTTAAGTATAGGTTAAGTAGATCTACATCGTGAAATTGACGAGAAGAATAATTTTGGAGCTTTTTAGATTTAAGTTGAATTAGTGGGATGAGCGACCTTTGAATGATTCAAACATTTCTGATAAAAATTATACTTCCATGGTATACAGAACGACAACTTCCATGGTATACAGAACTACATAATTTACTATATTAATGGGTTGTTCAACAATGGCCTGTAAAATACTGAATTCGATTGGGTGAATACACTTTTGCAGTATATGAATTCGATGAAGAAATAATTGAGCCTGTGCGTGACATTTCCAACAATTTGAAATGTTGGTGAGGTTCAAAAATTGAGAGGCATAGACAGCCACGAAGTCTAAAAAATAAAGTTACCTGATGGTCTCCAGATACTTTGATACCTTATCTATCTACAAATCGCATCGTGAAGACTCTGGTCAGACTGTGCGGATGCACAGACTAGCCAGAGTCTTTGACTTGCGCATATTTAGAATTGTTGGAAATCTTACGCACAGGCGAATTAGTTTTTGGTCATGTTAAATGACAGACATATTTATTTCACATTATCCCTTGATATTTATCATTATCAATGTGACCCGTCATGCGAAAAGGGACCATCTTGGGATTGCGTAAAGTTTCTATCCAAAGCAGGCTGTGCAAACCGCGCATAGTGCTTAGCGTCGACAATTTTATGCACTCTGAAAAATTCTGAATCTGGAAGAATCTTTGAATTTCAACCTCTGCTTGACTTATACTGAAACCAATCTATTTTTCAAACATTTTCATTTATCAACATCGTGAAATTGACAAGATGAGTGAATCGGAAGGATTTTAGAATGAAATTGAATGAGCGCATGGAGCGAGTTTAGGGTGGATTTAAAGGGGTGTAATCCAATATCGCTAATTTTGTTCATGATGAAAATATTAGCGCTATCATTACCCCCCTTTAATAAGATTTGCAAACAATTATTATAAACAGCTTCCTATCTCTTCAAGAACCTTTCAGACACTTACAATTTCAATTACGTCAGTGAAATAGCGCCCTTTTCTAGCTTTATTTATTTTGAATGTCTTTGTTAATTCTATCCTTTTCAGTTAAATTGGAGTGTATTTTAATGGTTAGAGTGAGTGCTTAGAATAAACGAATGGCGCACTGAGCGAGTGATTTGGAATGGTTTTGATCGAGATGATTTCCACGATGTTTTTAACTGTATTTTACGAATTTCCATGACGGTCCCTTTTCGCATTTCGGATGACATTTATCTATTGATTCATCAGTTTCAGGTTCCAAAGTAAGAAGCAACGGGTGGTTAGAGAACCGTGCAGATGTAAACAAAACAGTGAATTTGCCTTTTGATGGAATAGAAATCAAAAGTAGAGTAAATGGCGCTGACGAAGATACATCGACAATGGAACCAGACAAACCTATTTCTCTTTTGGAGGCAAGAATAACCAGCGTTGACATGACCGATTGCAGTCAGTCAAGTAATCACAAAAGTCACTCTAATTTGGAAAATAACCTTACAGACTATGCAAAACTTAGCAAAGATACACGTAACACTGATACAGAAAACGATATTCTAACTTCGGAACCAAATGGAAAATCGGAATCGGACATATCAGATGCAGAGGAAGAAGACACTGTTATAGAAAATCACAAACATGAAACAGAAGTTGTTACTGCGTTAATATCTGACTGTGTAACTTACAACAGTCTCTCCGTGCCTAATATAGAATCTACAACTGTCGACGTTCATGTGGATAATACAGACTCTGGTAACGTCAGTGTGAATTGTGAAGGTGATGATACGTTTACTAGTATGATAGATCTAGAAAAGATCAATAGTGTTAAGAGTAAACGGTCCAGCTCTAAAAAGTCAGGGAGAAAGGAGTCTTTCGAACAAAGACTGCGGCGAACTTTTACAATCAAAGACGAGCATCAAAGTGAAGTTGCCAAAAGAATACTTGCCCTTGTTGTGAAATATTCACTGTTTGTGTTCAACTTCCTGTCGTGGGTAAGTAAACCATTGTGACCATTCTAAATCATTCTCTCAGCGGTTCATTCATTAATTCCAAACATTCACTCAAATCGACCAAAAACGCTCCAAAACCAACCTTTCGGAATCGTTAAGGACGATAAACATTTATTCAAATCGAAAAAAAAAAATCTAGAATTTTATTCGCTGGTGTGGTTTTTAGAGAGTGTGATTGGCCCAAGAAGATACACAAACAAAAAAGTACGTATATTTTATGAAAGGGAGGAAATACTTATCGCTAATTTTGTTCATCTTGAACAAAATAAGTGATATTAGATTACATTCCTTTAATTACACTCAAAACTCAAAACTCCATGTAATTCCAAAATTATCTCAAAATCCTTCATATTGTCAATTTCACTGCCTTAATTACTGTAATTAAGAGTAAACGGTCTAGCCTTAAAACGCCAGGGAAAAGGAGTCTTTTGAACAAAGACTGCGGCGAACTTTTACAATCAAAGATGAACATCAGAGTAAAGTTGCCAAAAGAATACATGCCCTTGTTGTGAAATATTCACTGTTTGTGTTCAACTTCCTGTCGTGGGTGAGTAAACAATTATGACCCGTCACGCGGACCATCGGGGAACTTCGTAAAATAAATATTTGAAAATGTGATTGCTTCCAGTACAGGTCAAACACAGGTCTCATTTCAAAAGTTCTTTCACTGGAAGGTAGATAGATCATTCCAGATTCAGAAAATTACCAAAATGAGAAACGGTTCGACCCTAGTCAGTCTGCATAGTCCGAGCAGTCTGAATAGGTTCGATTCTATACGCTTTGTTCAGATGGTCCCTTTTCACGTGACGGGTCACAAGTGTTTCATGATCATGTATTCGTGACCCGTCACGCGAATATTGGTCATATGGGGACTCCGTAGTATATATTTGAAGAAGGGTTTGGATACAGCGGATGTAAACCGGAGGTCACGTTTAAATATAACTTATACAGGAAAGGTAGAATAATCGTTCTAAATTCGGAATTTCATTCGAAAAAAATATTTCGACTCTATTAATCCTGCACAATCCACGCTGTCTGAGAAGAAACAGCAATTTACGGAATACTCTGTAGGCGTTTCTTTTTGCCTGACGGGCAATGAATTCAATACTTTTTGTTATATACATTTTGTGTCTAAAAAGAAGTTATTTTATAAGCTTGGAAATAGGTTCGGAACAAAATTAATGTTTGTGAAGGCACACAAATATGTACCATAGTGATGTCTCAAAACTAGATCTGAATTTCCTCCTTTACCCATCCCCCCCCCCCCCCCCCCCAATGTTTATTAATCGGGATCAGAACATTTATATAAATAGAGACATACATTTGTAAATCCTATCGAAAAAAGGCGGATGGTGGTGAAAAAAGGAGGAAAAGGCCTTTGTGATGTTTTCTTTCTTTAAACTTAATAGGAGCTACAGTTTTTGAAACTTTGTTAGAATGATTGTCTGGCCACGCGGATTAACCCTATCACCAGAGAAATTGTTAAAATAGAAAGCATGGGGATACGGGCCTCTGTGTGACACTTAGGTCCCATTATTTATAGCCTATGGACCAATTTGGCCTAATAAATCCCATGGGCTTTTTTTTAGATATAATTGCAATTCAATTAACATAATCCCAGTTAAAATAAAAAAAAATATATTTGAAAATCTTACAAAAAAAGGATATTAATAACAACATCGTTGTTTATCATTGTTAATGCACCATTAAAGATAGGGTTGTCTAAAAATAGGCACTGAAGCAGAAGTCTTAGATCTATATATACATGTATAGACAAGTTATATAAGCTTTGAAAGAGCTAGTTTCAAACTGAAAAAAATGCTTTTAAAATTTCAATTCCTATCTTCAGTACAATTCAAAACTGAAAGTGAACGTTCAATGGTCATAAAGACATTCTTAAACCTTTTCATCAGCCCATTGTCATAGAAACTGAGGATTTGGAGTTTGATAAATATACGTTTTCAAATAATATATACTTAAAATGAAATATTAATCTTGTACATCAGCTAGAATGTATTAAATAATCTGCTACAGTTAACAACATTGTGAAATTGACAAGGTGAATGATTTTGAAATGGCTTTTGAATGAATTTGAATGAGTGTGTGGAGCAAGTATTGGGTGAATTAAATAGGAGGTAATATAATATCGCATATTTTGTTCAGGATGAACAAAATTAGCGATATTCATTACCTCTATTTAATAGAATATGCATACAAGTTTTATATATAGCTTCCTACGTCTTCAAGAACCAATCAGACGATAACAATTTCAACTATTGTCAATGGAATCGAGATTTTTTTAAGCTATTATTTGTTTGAATGTAATTGTTGATCTTGTTTTTTTTGTATTTTTTTTTTCTCATTTTGAGCGTTTTTGGATGGGTTTGAGTGAGTGTTTGGACTGAAATAATGGAGCGATGAGTGAACGATTTAGAATGGTTTTGATTGGGATGAATGTCAATTTCACGATGTTCCTAACTGTATATATTTTAGCTTCCAATGGTCTCTGTTGTTCGTTACTGGGGAATAGAAATAAATTGTGTGGATAAAATGCTCTTAAAAAATCCGTGACACATTTTATTGGCGACTCTTAAAAGCGTAATTTGACACATAACTAGAATCGGTGTTCAATTACAGTTTTCATTTGTCTCCTAATGAGAACCTTTCACATTCATTGGAACATGTGACACAACTATATTAGCTTCAGGTTGTTAGTGTCATTTTACAGCGTGGTTGGTAGAGCAGCGAAATCAAATCGTGGGCTCCGATTTCAATCCTTTCCGATAATTGTATCCCTCAAACAGATTGATACCCGTAAAACTATATAGAGTGAGCAGGGATGTCGCGGCAATGTTGGATCGAGAAACACAGGGTATCTATTGTTAGGTACTCCATTCGCCGCGAAAAAACTTCTCAAAGTTCGAACTGAACTCAATTTCAAATCAAATCGTGTTATCTTTTATTTGACGTACGACTTAAATCTTATTAAGTAGAATCTAGATATAAACTGTTCTGTGTGTGTGTATTTCCGTTTATTTATCGTCGCTACCGTAGCACATGCCCATATGAGCGACGCCCCCAGAAGACGGTTAGTTGTTACGGGGGATAGTGCAAGGATACATGACGAAACTACTGCTGAGATCCGCCATGGTTCTTTAACGTGCTCGGTGTAAAGCACCGTCTCACGGGGCCTCGGTTTAACGTCTCATCCGAAAGACAATTAGTTTTTATTAGTGTACCAGCCCGGGAATCGAACCCACGCCGCCGAACTTCAATGGTTTTGAAGTCCGGTGCTCTACCAACTGAGCTAATCGGGCCAGAAGGCTTACAATTCAACTCATTTAAGTCGTCGGACACCTACGATGAAACATTTGATGAAAGCCTCAAATCTTTTTGATAAACCCTCGTATAGGTATAAGGATGATGTGTGACCGTGCCATGATCATTACAACTAGCACTTATATATCTACCCTTTTGGATTCAGGTATTGGCGACCGGCGCTATAGGTATCGGTATATGGATGATGTGTGACCGCACCATAATTATTACAACTAACACTGACGTGTCTCTTTTTGTACTTAGGTAATGGCGACCGGCGGTATAGGTATCGGTATATGGATGATGTGTGACCGCACTGTTCTAGCTTCCGTTCCCCTTATATAGGGTTAACTGGTCATTGTCATCATCATCATAATCATCATCATCATCATCATCATCATCATTGTAATGTGTTAATTTTCATATAATGACTTTGCATGATTTTATAGCGAGGTGTTCCACCTATCATCATCATTTATCTGAGTTTTATTTCTGGAAAAAGTTAATGCAATCTCTTCAGTCCTTCATTTAATCTTCAAATTCTTGGCGAATAGTTTTGCAACAGAATAGAAATTATTTGCAAAACTTTATTCTTACAAGAACTTGTTTCCATTTGATGCAAAGTGATTTCTAAAAAGTGAAAGTCATTAACCTTTCAATCAATTCGCCAGATCATTATTAATATCATGAATATGTTGTCATCACCAATCTTGCTTTACTTGTTTTGTTATACATTGAATTATTTCAGAAGGCCTCATTGTAAATAAGATATTCATTGTATTGTTTGTATGGTGATAGCTTAATGAGCTACCTTCTTTAAATAAAGATTTTATCATTATTATTATTATTATTATGAACAGTTAAATAACCAACCTTGATGCTTTTCGGTGGTTTATCGAGAAATAACGGTAGATTTTCACTTGATAATCTCACCACAAAAGCAGTGAAATTATCAAAACTTTTACCCTGCTTTCGTGCATTTCATCCTACCTGACGTCATCTATGTGGGCGCAATAAGTCACGTCACAATGAACGTTGTATAGCAATCACGTGCAAAATGCGCGCTTTACGAAAATATGTCCTAGAAATTTCACATTTTGTCTCATATTTACATTAAAGAAATAGAATAATCGTTTGTTTTTCGAGTAAGATCGATTAATATTTCATTTCGTGAACAACAAAAGCTATATTTTCTACACGTGAAAACATAGTTTTTGTTGTTCACTCAATGAAATATAAACCGATCTTACACCGAAACAAAAGATTATCCTCTATTTCATCTATAGGTCACTTTACCACTCTGTTCTGATGGTGAAAACGTTCGATAAATTGGTAAATTTTGGTAAAGTTTACCTTGGCTTACCCTTGTTCTCACTTGCAATGCGGTAAACAATTGAGCCTGTGCGTGACGTTTCCAAAACATTGACATCTGTGTGAATGGTAAACATTTAGGAGCCCGGACAGTTACTTAGTGTAAGTTTAGAATTGTCTTACAGTCTACAGATGCTGTAAGAACTTATCTATCTACAAATCGCATAGTGAAGACTCTGGCCAGACTGTGGACCAGGGTCTTTGCTTAGCGCACATTTGAAATTGTTGGTATTGTCACACACAGGCTCAATTTTCAAACGTTTGCACAGTTTTGCATTTTGAACGCATTCTGAAACAACTCATGCTTGCTATTTTGTGGTTTCAAGTAATGGCTACTGGAGGTATAGGCATTGGTAAATGAACTATGTGTGACCATACCGTGTTTATTACTACTAACACGAACATGTTTCTTTCTGTATTCAGGAAATAGCGACCGATGATATATGTATAGGTACATGGATACTGTGTGACCGTACCACAGATATTACAAGAAACTCAGACATAATCATTTTTGCATTCAGTAAATAGCGACCGGTGGAATATGTATAGGTACGTGGATGGTGTTTGACCGTACCATACATATTGCAAAATGAAATTACACAGACATAATTCTTTCTTATTTCAGGAAATAGCGACCGATGGTATATGTATAGGTAGATGGATGATGTCTGACCGTACCATAGATATTACAAGTAACACAGACATAATTCCTTCTGTTTTAGGAATATGCGACCGATGGTATATGTATAGGTACATGGATGATGTATAACCGTACCATAGATATTACAAGTAACACAGAAATATTTTTTTTATCTAGGAAAAAGCGACCGGTGGAATAGGTATATATGGATCATGTGTGACCATACCATAGTTATTGATTTAAACAAGAACATTTTCCTTTCTCTATTCAGGTAATGAAGACCGGTGGTATATGTATGAATTGAGTGTTTTTATGATATTCCACTGAAACTTGGTAATTTCGTAGCCAGAAGGCTTACAATTCAACTCATTTAAGTCGTCGGACACCTACGATGAAACATTTGATGAAAGCCTCAAATCTTTTTGATAAACCCTCGTATAGGTATAAGGATGATGTGTGACCGTGCCATGATCATTACAACTAGCACTTATATATCTACCCTTTTGGATTCAGGTATTGGCGACCGGCGCTATAGGTATCGGTATATGGATGATGTGTGACCGCACCATAATTATTACAACTAACACTGACGTGTCTCTTTTTGTACTTAGGTAATGGCGACCGGCGGTATAGGTATCGGTATATGGATGATGTGTGACCGCACCATAATAATTACAACTAATATTGACGTCTCTCTTTTTGTACTTAGGTAATGGCGACCGGCGGTATAGGTATCGGTATATGGATGATGTGTGACCGCACCATAATAATTACAACTAACACTGACGTCTCTCTTTTTGTACTTAGATAATTGCGACCGGTGGTATAGGTATTGTTATGATATGATCTACGTCGCGGGAGTGAAATAAACCCGTTGAATATTTTTGATAATACACGAGTGTTATTATACTAGTGGAATAACTATGCAAATGAGCTAAGAACGAAGAGCAACGTTATATTTTTGTTAGTAAAATGACGTCATAATGGATCTGCTGAAGTCATTTTTAAACGGCGTTATATGTTTCGCGGAATAACATGAATCGATAAATACCGTAATTTATCGTTTTATCACCAAAATTCGGGTCATATTATAAATAGCATATCAACTTGTGCTCATCAAATACCGAACTTATTAAACTCGTCATCTATGAACAGATAAAAACTCGGCACAGCCTCGTTTTTATCTGTTTATAGATGGCTCGTTCAATAAATTCGGTATTCAATGACCACTCATTTAATATCCTCTATGTACATGGAAATTTTGTGACCACACCATGGTTATTACAACTAATACTGACGTCTTATTTTTTTGGATTCAGGTGATGGCGACCGGCGGTATAGGTATCGGTATCTGGATGATGTGTGACCGCACCATAATTATTACAACTAACACGGACATCTATTGGGATCCGCCCAAACTTACTGTGATCGGTGGAGGAATTACGTTCATTGTGGCCTTATTGGGGTGTGTGGGTGCGTTACGGGAAAACCTCGTGCTTCTAAAAGTGGTAAGGCAGATTTATAAACTGAAACCAACTTTTAATTAATCGCTACATATGTGTGTCTTTTCGGAAAAGTCACTAAACTCGCAATCGTCAGAGAAATGTTAAAATTTCAACTGGAGATATCTCGTTTTCTGTCGAATTCAAAAAAGTTTCAGACTAGAAATAAGCAAAATAAATGCAATTTTGGGTGTAATTCATATTGATATATACAAAATACCTAGATTTCACCATTGCACCCGTCTCTGTTAATTTGAAATGATGGATACTAAAGATTTAGTTCTAATTCCTATGATTTTGCTTGAAAAGTGGAGAATCTGTCGTATCAGCGAGTTGCAATTTTTACAACATTATGTGGGAAATAAGCGGTATTATATTTCCTCCTTTATTTCAATGCAAAACTCGCTCACCCCACTCATTCATTTATATTCCAAGACAAACTCACGGTGCGCTTTACTCTACATAGATATACATACTCCCAAATAGCTATTCTTCCAATTTTGCATCCTTGAAGATATGTTTTCCAAGAATTCTATACGCTTAAAGTACAATTAATAACATCGTAAAATTGACATTCACCTCAATCGATACCATTCTAAACCGCTCACTCAGCGCTCCAATCATTCATTCCAAACACTCACTCAAACCATTCAAAAACGCTCAAACCAATTGCAAAATATAGAATCAACAACGTCAATCAGAATAAATTTTAATGTAGAAAAATCGCGATTTCACTGAAATCAAATTTTAAGCACCTCATTCTATAATTATAAAACTATGTATAGAACTTGTATGAATTATTTATGAAAGGGAGGTAATCAATATCGCTAATTTTGTTCATTCTGAACAAAATTTGCGATATAGGATTACCTTCCATTAAATTCACTCAAAACTCGCCCCCCACACTCATTCAATTTCATTCCTTAATCATTCCAAAATCATTCACCTTGTCAATTTCACTATGTTGTTAAATGTACAACTATGATGAGTCCATGGGGCTTAAAAAGCTATTGTATATAGTTAAGAACATCGTGAAATTGACATTCATCTCAATCAAAACCATTCGAAATCGCTCACTCATCGATCCAATCATTCATTCCAAACTTTTACTCAAATCATTCAAAAACGCTCCAGAATTACTGAAAAAGAGGATAAAATCAACAATTACATTCAATATACATATGAATAGTAAAAACGCCATTCGCTTGAAAATTGAAATTTTAAACGTCTGATTGGTTCTTGAAGAATTATGAAGCTATTCAAAGAGCGTGTATGCATATTTTACAAAAGGGAGGGAATAGATATCGCTAATTTTGTTCACCTTGAACAAAATTAACGATATAGGATTACCTTTCTTGAATTGCACTCAAAACTTGTTCCACACACACTTTCAATTTCATTCCAAAATCATTCCAAAATCTTTCATCTTTTCAATTTCACGATGTTCTTAACTGTAACTCAAGTGCAGGGTTTTTTGTTTCGTATTTAATCAATAAAGTAAATGCTAACCTATCTCAGAAAATGTTTCAAAGTTATGGCAAATTTATGTTTTATGATAGCTAAAAGTATCTCAATACACGCATATTTGGAAAGGAAAACTCTGTTATTTGATTTTTCGATGTAAAACATGTTATTTATAGAAATTGTCTTTCCGAGAATCTAGTCGCATCGTTTCTCGTTAAATTTGGTTTGTGTTGCAAATTTTACCCTTGGCGGTCATCAAATTTTCCTTTTGTCCACGATTAAACAGCGAACCCAATGCATGAGAAACAATATTTCATTTTGAAAACCTACCATTTCACTTCATGTGAATCTAATATTGAACTTAAATCTCGTTTATGGATAGATTAGTTCATTCGTTAAGCTTTTGAAAATCATCCAAAATGTAGGAAATTGCTCCAAATTAGCCCTTTTGACATTTTACCGTCATCTTGAAGCTATTTCATTTTTTCTGCATAAAACATCTGACGAACAGGGAACGATTTGGACAAAACATTATGAAATCCACCCTTTCACCTGTAAATGTAGGAAAAAAAACTCGGGCGGAGACCGTTTTTTCTAATTATTTTTTTAAGTACGTGAACATTTTGTAATGTCAAACGAAAGTTGTTTCTTAGTTCTTTGGCCGCTTAGACTCACAATATTATCGTATCGTACATGAGCGATATTCACATTTGGGCAATATGGCCAATTTCTAGTCACCCATGCATGTATAAAATATTGATAGTTCAATTCATTCACAGATTCAACAGAGGTCGCATTTCGAATATCAATATAAAGTAAGACAGAATCACTTAGAAGGGTTGTCCAAACTGTTTCGATAAAACTGTCGTCATTCTTTTATTTTTTCTATGATTCTTTACAATCTAATATATCTTTTAATATAACGACAACACCGAAAAAAAACCCCGACTTACCAGGTCGCTAATTTTCGCAACTTCTCAGAGGGCTTCTCATAGGTTTAAAGCTATTTATTTTGCGTCGATTTAGAAACAAGTTCTTATAATTTACATTTATCCCTCTCAATGCTCAGAACCTTTGGTCAAGAAACCAATGCAAAACCTCTAGACTACGGACACAACATTTGTTTACATCCTGATAAGACACATACAGTTAGTTACATCGTGAAATTGGTATTCATTTCAATTTAAACCATCCGAAATCGCTCAATCAGCGCTCCATTCATTAATTTCATACACTCATTCAAACCATTACAAAAACGATACAAAAAAAACATAAAAAATAAGATTTACAGCCATATTCGAAATGAATAAAGATAGAAAAGTTGCGATTCCTCTAAAATATTAATATATTTCTTTTTTCAGTTCTTCTATGTGCTTTCCGTGATACTTGTCGGCGAAATGATCCTTGGTTTAACAGTATTTATCATATACACAGTGCCGCAAGCAAGGGACAATTTTTTACGATCTCAGCCAGAAAAACTGCTGCAGATGGCAATAACAAAATATATGGATGACGAAGAAATCAAAACGTGGGTGGATATGATACAATCGAGGGTAAGAAACTTCTTTCACCGTTCACAACTTTCAACGACTTTTTCTTCGTTTGTTTGTTTGCTTATTTCTGTTTATGTATCGTCGCTACCGTAGGATATGCCAAAACGAGCGACGCCCCAAGAAGAAGGTAAGTTGTTACGGGGGATTGCGCAAAGATGCGTGGCGAAACAACAGCTGAGATCTGCCATGGTTCTTTAACGTGCTCGGTGTAAAGCACAGTCTCACGGGACTTCGGTTTAACGTCTCATCCGAAGACAATTAGTTCGTTTGCGTACCAGCCCGGCAATCGCTTCTTCATTTGGCGACCAAAACCTTTTAAAACGTTGACTAGGTTCGAATAATTATTTAGGTCGCTCGACGACTCTTTGCATTATGCGTCATTTGATTTGACAATTTATCATTTTAGCATTTACATTTTCAAACCATATTCGTTTACTCTGGAAGCGGAGTTCGAGGTCAAGAGTTTGATGTAAGTGACAATAGTTTTGAAAAGTATTCTCTCTTATCAGACTTTGCGGAATGCAAAGGTTTGCCTGGGAATTAATTTGTCAGCTTACCGAAACTACTTCATACAAAATACGAATTGCTTATGGGCTTTTAAAACAACGCAACTACAGCTTTATTTAATGTATAGTTACGAGGACTTGGTTGCTCATCGATTAGAATAATATTATATTTTATTCCATACCGTTTAATTCGGTTACACGTAATCGTACTAGCAATTAAAATATGTATCGGTTATATGCATGTGCAACTATGTTCCAGACAAGAATTTGCGTAATGTAATTTTCAAGCGCGTCACCACTTGTTTAAGAAGTTAAATTTCCGATGAAAGTAATTCTTGATCAAGTTTTGTCACTGTCTTATTGTATTTGGATTCCTAGACTTCAAGAAATATTGAATTACACACGTTGAGAGACGATACAGCCGCTGTCAGTGCAATAATTGATATTGAAGATTTTTGGAATACTTATGTCGGCTTGTGAACGTCAAAATCTGTAGAATTATGAGATTTACATGTTCATGCAATATCAAATTTCTGTAAACAAATTGACCTCTAAATATAATGATAGATAGATAGAGATAGATTTTATTCGGTAAAAGATGTTGACAATACATGATAAAATGTAATAATACATATCGATAAAAGATATATATCACAGTATGTTACATAAATCATGTCTGCCACCACCAAACCTAGGTTAACGCAAAAAAGAGATATTGATCTCTTATTTCAATTGCGGACCCCTGCTTGGATGTGGCTGACATAGAGAGGCATAATGCTGAATATGACAAAATTAGCACAGTTTAACTGGGCGTTACTTAAAAATTGCAATATATCACAGGTTGTACAAATTGTTATCACAAGGACTCAAGAAGATGTTTGTGGACACTTTTTTTTAAACATAGCAATAGAATTTGCATTTTTAATCATCGTTGGTAAGCGGTTCCAAAGGCAGCAGCCCATGTAAGAAAATGATTTCCTTCCATGGGTCCCAGCCCTTGGAACGGCAAAGCAACCGTTCCTGCTAAATCTAGTGCCATATGAATGGGACGTGGCTGCTTCTATAAACTGTTCCGACAAATATTTAGGAGCTGTTCCGTTCTTTATCTTGAAAACATGCAGTAGAGCAATTTCTTCTACTCTTTTACTAACTGGAAGCCAATTTAAAGTTTTATAATGTGTATCTAGGATACGTGAACGGTGGTTTAAATCTAAGACAAATCTTATAAGTTTGTTTTGTAGTACCTGAAGTTTGTCAGTCCATTTTTTGTTTAAACTGAAATACCAAAAGACACAAGTATAGTCAAAATAACACTGAATTAAGGAAGAAACTAATAATTTTCTAGTATGAAGTGTGAGAAATTTGTTCTTTCGATAAAGAAACTTCAGCCTAGCATTTGCCTTCTGCAATAAAGAACTTGCCATATTTTCACCAGATAAACTTTGGTCAAGAATTGCACCAAGGTATTTCACAAAAGAGGTAGAATTGATAGTACTCCCATCACAAACAACATTTATTTTACTATTTGATTTCAACTTTTGCTTTGAGCCAAAAAGAATGGATTCAGTTTTTCCTAAGTGTAAAGACAATTTGTTATCGATGAGCCAGGATCTTACTTTATTAAGGTTATCAGACAACGCCCTTTCAACACATGACCTGTCTTTATCTGAAACTAAGATAGCTGAGTCATCTGCATAAAGAAGAAGTTTGTCTTTTACAACTGCAGACATATCATTCACATATATTAAAAATAAGAGAGGACCAAGGATAGACCCTTGTGGTACACCACAAGATATATTTTCGAATGAAGACTGAGTTTTGTTAATATCAACACACTGCTTCCTGTCAGTAAGATAAGACATAAACCATTTAACAATATCATTACCAAATCCAATTTCTTCTAGTTTCATGATAAGAATTGGGTGTTCAACTGTATCAAAAGCCTTTTGTAGGTCTAGTAAGACCATTCCCACAAAATGACCTTTATCCATCTGCTGTCTAATGAAATCTTAAAGATGAATAAGACAGGTGTCTGTTGAAAACCCCTTCCTGAAGCCAGACTGAAGCTTATTTAATAAAATTTTATCACTTAAATATGATTCTATTTGATCAAAAACAACTCGCTCAAATATTTTAGAAACAACACTAAGAATTGATACAGGTCGATAATTTCCCACATCAGTCTTATCATTCTTTTTAAACATGAGCTAGTTTGTCGTGTCAGCTAAACAAGATTCTATCTTATCAGTTGAATTGCTAAGTTGGCCGTTTAGCTGGGTTTTCGAGTTAGCTCAGCAAGCATCCATCTTATCAGTTTAGTTGTTTAGCTGGTTGTTTAGGTGGAATGTAAAGTAAGCTCAAAAAGCAGCCATTTTAGAGATTTAGTTCCGAACTGGCTATTGAGATGTTATGTAAAGTTAGCTCAAAAAGTATTAAACCTTATCAGTTTAGTTGCCTAACAGGCTAGTAAGCTGGACTGTCGAGTCGGCTGAACAAACGTCCATTTTTTAAGTTTAGTTGCTTAGCTGTCTATTAAAGTTGACAATCGAATTAGCTCACAAACACTACTGCAAGATCAACAATGAATCAGCCATGAAAAATTCATGGCTTGAGCCATTAACCTCACCCATTAAAAGCGACATTGTGCTGGGCATTAATAAACCATCAAGATGCCATGAATTTAACATTAAATTATTTTAATGGGAGAGTTATGGCCATTAAAGAAGTCATTCATGGCCATAAATGGAGAAAGGACACCATTAGATTTTCAGGAGTAATTACTGGGGAAATAATGACCATTACAAAAATGCTTTATTGATGGTCATTGATTTTTTAATGGTAGCCATTATTAATATTAATGGTAGCCATGAATTTGTATAATTGCTAAATTCATGACCCATTAATATTTTTCATGGCACATTTTTATGGGCAGTGGCCATTAAAAGCGACATTGTGCTGGGCATGAATTTAAATTAATGGGCAAGAATTTTATTTTCACTGCTATACCATGCCCATTATCCATAAACCCTGAAATAAATGTAATGGGCATTAAAAATAAAATGACAAATCAATGGTCAAAATATCTGCCAAGTAATGGCCATGAAAAAGTACTGAACTTTTTTTAATAGACAAATAATGACCATTAAAGTTTACCCATTAAATGTTGTAAACGGGCATTAATTTTCTAATGGCCAATCAATGGGGAGAAAATACCAGTCATGGACCAAAAATGATGGCCATGGAAAATTTTTATGTCTATTATTTTAATGGCCATCAATACAAATCATGCCCATTATTGTTTCCCCTACAATGTTGGTAATCTTTAGTTTCCTAGGGTTGAAAATTCATACGTACGAATTCAATTCTTCTATAAAATTGATGCAATAATGTTTAATTGGGGGTTGAGAATATTTGCACAAATGATTTATTGCTTAAATCTTAAAAAAAATAAAATCTTATTTTCTTCAAATTTTGCAAATTCGAAGGCTTCATTTAAAATTTGTCTTATATTTTGTTAATCAATTGTTTTAAGTCCAACAGTACAAGATTCTATTTAAAATAATCAAATTTCAGCTTTTTACATACCTTCTTTTTGCTATTCTTCCCAATGTACAAGAGAATAAGGCAAAAAACATTTTAACTGGAAATTTTGTTTGAAAACAGCAGCCATGTTGGATTTCCATAGACTGGATTCACGGTCACTTTTAGACTGGTACTCTTGGCCATGACTTTGTATAACGACTTATTCATGGTTTGTGTCATGGGCATGAATCAAAATGAAAGTAGTTAAAACTTTAATTCTGTATTTAATTTCTCATTAATTAATACCCATTTCAAATAATGTAAAGGGCCATGAATAAACTGATTTAGAATTCAACAGCATATGAATGGCCAGAATTAATTGTCAGAATTTTTTTTTCAATGCCAATTAATGACTTGATTTTTTTATTATGGCTATTATTTATCATATTTGGTATTTAATTATCGTCATTTATATGGGTGATAACCTTTAATAAATGTTCATGATAGTAACTGGGCATGAAAAAAAGAAAAAAAAAATTAAAACTTTTCTGTATTCCTTTCATCCCCATTAAATAAAGTTAATGATCATGGATTATCTGATTCATAATTGTATGATATATTAATGGCCATAAGTAATAGTCAAGATTTTTGTCATGCCAATGAGTTTTTTTTTTATAATGGCCATTATTTGTTACTGTTTTGTATTTAATTGTCATCTTCAATGGTTGATTGATGGGCATGAATAAATGTTCATGGTTGTTAATGGGAATGATTCAAAATTAAAAGAGCAAATGGTTTTTAGGAATTTTTATAATGGCCATTATTTGTTACTGTTTGGTATTTAATGGCCATCTCCAGTGGATAATGATGGGCATGAATAAATGTTCATGGTAGTTAATGGGCATGAATCAAAATAAAAGAACTTTAAAAAATTTCAGTATTTCTTTGATCTTATTACAATCAAAGTTAATGCCCATGAATGGTCTGATTCAGATTCAATGATATATTAATGGCCATGATTAATTGTCATAATTTATTTTAATGCCAGTGACTTTTAGCAATCTTTATCATGGCCATTATTTGGCCTTTTTTTTATTTAATGACCATCATTCATGGGTGATTGATGGGCATGAAAAAAATATTCATAGTAGTTGATGGGCATGAATAAAGCTAAAACAAGAAGTAATGACCCATTACTTTTTTAATGCCAATACTTTTATGCCGGCCCATTATATTAATCTGCATTTCATGTTTTTTTTAATGGTCAAATCATGAATTAATGGCCATTAGTTAGCATTTTAATGGCTAAAAGTGTTACCCATTATTTTTTTTTTACAAGGACTAATGGCTCATTTTCATGGTTTTCCTTGTTTTCATGGGCCATTAATGGTCTTTTAATGTAATTCTAATGGGACCCTTTTGCAGTAGTGAAAACAGCCATCTTATCGGTGTATATGTCGTGCCCGATCTCGGAAATACTTAATCTCAAGAACGGGCAAGTAATGACAGGGGGTCGTTGCTCATTCTTAAGAATGGTCAAACCAACGTTTATATCAACACAACATGTCATAAAAGTATGATTCTTGCATTTAAATATTCCATTTTATTCATTTAATGGTTCCAAAATAAAGTTTATTCGATTAATTCTACATATAAACTATAAAATCATGTTATTGTTCGATCTCAACTTTCGACAAACTGACAGACCAACTTCCGGTTGAATATCCCGGACCCCTTATCTAAATATATGAGACGTATCGTTATTAATTAAATTGTTGTTCGCATAATTTTCAGTTTGTAAACCTATATTAATTAAAGATTGTCTGGACATTTATAAAGCATCGGGGAACGATATATAATAGATTGTTAACTGTCAGAATCTGTACAACCCGGATAACTATTTTGAATGATAATTCATCCCAATGAAAACATCTGGAACAGTGCATCAGATGTTCTACCGGTCTGTTCAGGCTCTTCCGAATTTCATCCAACAAAATACCCAGTTATTTTCAAAACAGACAACAAATGATACGCACTTGAAAAAAAATCCCCTGTCAATGGTGGTCATGAAAGAAGCCTATAGGGCAGCTAATGCTTTACAAAACGGGCTTTAAACTATACACCTCACCCCTCACATAATAAGGGTCGTCTAAGAACTCTGTAAAATCAATAGTTGATTTGTGTGTTTGAATGGGGTTGTACATCCCTTCTGACAATCTTTCAGCAATAGTGTGGTGGAGAACCTAATAATGGATCCCTGGTATTTCTCACACCAGTTCCACCATCACATCCTTTCCAAGTCTCCAGCTGCTATCCCACAAAGGTCTACTGTTATCGCCCATTGTTGGAAGACAAATAGTCAGAAATAATGAAAGCCCCCATCAGGAATCAAAAACTCAAAATCTCTAGATTGACAGTCCAAAGCTCTACCGACTGCATTATAAAGGCGGCTTAATCCGTATTTGAAAAATCTTTGATTTCATTAGAGGTTAGCCGGATTTGATATGTCAACATGGTGACAAATTGTCACGAGATAGGCTGTTGCTGTGCTTGATGCCCAAGTATTAAAAACAACAAAGGGACATAACTCAAAAATTAAGCATGGTAGACTTTTCTTGCCAACTGCACTTTTTAAGACCTCTTTACACTTTCTCGATTTTCTCTCTGATTCACCACGATTCACCAAGATTTCTAATGGTCAGAAAAATTGGAATGGATCGGGTTGAATCGTGGCAAGAAGTAGAAATATTCAGTATCACTACGTTTCCAGTAAGAATGAACACAATATAAGTACAGTGTCTGTAAGGTATTTATACGAATCAATGACGATTCTTGACAGCAACGCTACAGTCAATGAGGATTGACTGCAGTGGCACAACAAATGCTCACAGTGCTTGTAAGGTTCAATACGGTACAAGTCTGATTCTAAGCGGCATTGGTCATGGCCAATCATGAAGCTCCTCAGTGAAACCTTGGATGATTTCTACGACAACAGTACCCATTTCATGGTGAATCGTGAGAATTCGTAATGTGGGATTCCACGAATGGCTATGATCTCTCATGAATTGTCGCGAATAAAGCTTCAGTGTCAGTATGAATCAGCACGATTTCGCTACAGTTGTGCTAAAAATTAGGCCTTGCCCAATAACCACCACAATTCGCCACGAATGTTTTAAACAGTTTAAAACTTCTGTAGCACCAACATAGAATTTCCTGAATTATCACAAAACATTGAGTGTCACCACAGTTGTACTACAAATCACCATGGTAAATGACAATTTTACAAATTGTTGCGAATCGTAGGGGCACCGTAGCCAAAAATCATGAATGGGGAATGAATTGCCTAGGTTCAAGTCAATCGGTCATTAGGGGACAAAGTTATGCTTCTGATACAGAAAGATCCACCCGCCAGTTGGATATTGGCACCACAACCCATCCAATATTACATCATTTCTTTTAAGGGGCATTTGCAGAAAGGTAAAATGACCATACAAGATTAAACAAGTGCATGTCGTATTGCAATGCAATACAGGAGTCCCCCACGGGATAACAAAAAATCCTTTCTTATAATATATCTCCTACTTGCCACTTGTCCTCAATGAGATCTATAAGTGTACTAAGTTTGAAGTTGCTAGCACTGATGGCTCAGGAGATATGGTACAGACAAAAATGTCAGGATAAAAAACAACAACGGACAATAACTAAAAAAGTGGATGTGGCAGAGTAACAGTTCTTGGGCATTACACTTCTTCTCAATGAGATCTACCAGTGTACAAACTTTGAAGTTGCTGGGGCTTATAGTTTAGGAGATAAGTAGGGGACAAAAATGTCAGGAAAGAAACAACAAAGGGCAATAACATAAAAAGTGGACATGGCAGAGTGACAGTTCTTGTACATGACATTTGTCCTCGATGATATCTATAAGTGAGGCAAGTTTGAAGTTTCTAGCACTTATAGTTTAGAAGATATGGTCCGGACAAAAATGTAAAGGTAAACACAACAAAGGGCAATAACTCAAAGGTGGGTGTGGCAGAGTAACAGTTCTTGTACATGACACTTGTCCTCAATGAGATCTATACGTGTACAAAGTTAAAAGGTGCTTAGTCTGAGCACTTATAGTTTAGGAGATATGATCCGGACAATAATGTAAGACTAAAAACAACAAAGGGCAATAACTCAAAAAGTGGACATGGCAGAGTAACAATTCTTGTACATGACACTTGTCCTTGTTAAGATCTATCAGTGTTCAAAGTTTGAAGTTGCTAGCACTTATGGTTTAGGAGATATGATCCGGACAAAAATGTAAGGGTAAAAACAACAAAGGGCAATAACTCAAAAAGTGGGCATGGCAGAATAACAGTTCTTGATCATGACACTTCTCCACAATAAGGTCTATAAGTGTACCAAGCTTGAAGTTGCTAGCACTTATAGTTTAGGAGATATGATCCGGACAAGAATGTAAGGCTAAAAACAACAAAGGGCAATAACTCAAAAAGTGGGTGTGGCAGAGTTATGGATTCTAATCATGACACTTCTCCTCAATTAGATCTATAAGTGTACAAAGTTTGAAGTTGCTAGCACACATAGTTTAGGAGATATGTTCCGGACAAGAATGTAAGGGTAAAAACAACAATGGGCAATAACTCAAAAAGTGGGCATGGCAGAGTAAAGGTTCTTAAACATGACACTTCTCCTCAATGAGATCTATAAGTGTACCAAGTTTGAAGTTGCTAGCACATATGGTTTAGAGGATATAGCCCGGACAAAAGTGTGACGGACAGACAGACGGACAGACCGAATTGAGCAAACTTATAGTCCCCCAACCGGTAACCGGTGGGGTACTAATGAGGTGGCTAATTGTCACAAGATAAGCCAATTACACAGCTGGATGTCCAAGTTTGAAAAACATCAAAGGGAAATACCTAAAAAACATTAAGCTAGGTAGTTGTTGTTCTTGTGCTCTGCTATCCATTATCATAAAAGGAACATAACTTCAAAGTTTCAAGTCAATCCAACATACGGTGTCAGAAATATGCTGCGGACTAAGCAGTGGAAGCCAAAGGTGATCCCTCCCTCTCCATATAAAGTCAACAGCTAGATTTGTGTCGACAATTTAATCACCATCTTGAATATCGCTTCGTCTGACAGGTCACATATTTAATCATATAAGCCTGTAAGAAACAATTTGAAGTTTCATACTGGAGTCAAAAAAAGCTTTTTCAACCTACATGTACGTGTTTATCAGAAGTTTCATCCTATAAAATACTTAGTTTCTTAGCCTGGGAATTAAACATGTGACCCGTCATGCAAAAAGGGACCATCTGGGAACTCTGTCAAATAAATATTTGAAAAGAGACTGTGTCCAGCATAGGTCAAGCACAGGTCGCAATTCAAAAATCCTTTTACAGGAAGGTACATTGTTCATTCTATATTGGAAAATAAAAAAAGTGCAACAATTTTGACCCTAGTCAGTCTGCACAATCCGCAGTCAGACTGGGATCACCACTTTACGCACTGCCAGGATGGTTCCTTTTCGTGTGGCAGGTCACATATGATAACATATATTTAGATTTGAAGTAAGAAGCTTTACCAACTGATTTTGTTTGAATAGGGTTTTACGACACTTTAAACTATCTTTCATCTATATTGTGGAGGCATGAGCACCTAACAATAAATTCCTGGTAATTCTAACACCAGTACTTACATTAGCGGTACACCTTTTTCTAGCCTACAGCAGGTATCCCTCTTAGGTCTAGGATTATCATCCAATTTATGGAAGACAAAAAGTTAGAAAGGATGAGTGCTGCTGTCAGGAACCAAACTCTACTGACTGAACACATGAGACTATTGCTTGCAGGGGTGTGGAATTCCCATGCTCGACTTGTACAGCCTGGGTTTTTTAAGCCTGTGGCTGAGTAGATTTTCCATGAAAACTTGTCCAAGAACAAGTTGGTCTTATATCAATAACTAAATTGCAGACTTTTGAAAGTGGTTTCATGTTGCAGTTTAAGGCATCTTCAGTAAAGGTATTATTTTAAAATAAAAAACATTGTAGTTAAGGAAAAAAAGCAGTTTCTCCATTTATCACAATGTTTTCTATACTCATTTGTTTCCAGGTTGAACAAGGTATCAAATTGTCACAAGATACGCCCATCACACAGCTTGATGTAACATTGGGCTTAGAGTAGAATTGAAGTGATTTTGAATGAATATCTTTGGACAATTTTTGTGTAGACAGATAGAGAAATAATTGTAGTAGGAGTATATCATTGTTCATGTTGTCGGACCAAGGGTTATGAACGTTTTACTTATCTTACCTGGTAATCGAGAAGAAGCTATGGATTTGATACCCCTTGACTAGTGAAGATGATCATTATTATGATCAAAGCTAATGCACTATTAGAGATAAGCTTTGGACAAGATCCAATCATGAAAAAACTCAAAGGGCAATAACTCAAAAATTAAGCTAGGTAAGAGTTATGGTTCTTTTGTACTGCACTTCTCCTTGATGAGATCTATCTACCCATGAAGGTCATGATCATAACTCAAATACTCTTAGAGATGTGCTCTGGACAAGATTCAAGTATGAAAAAAACCAAAGGGCAATAACTAAAGAAATAACCCAGGTAAAGTTATGGTTCTTTTGCACTGCAATTTCCCTTAAAATGATATATCTACCTATCAATTTTCATTATCATAGCTCCTATACTTTAAGAGATATGCCAAGGACAAGATCCAAGTATGAAAAACAACAAAGGGCAAAAACTAAAAATAACAACCCAGGTAAAGGTATTTTTTTGCATTGCACTTCCCATAATGAGATCTATCTACCCATCAAGTTTCATTATCATAGCTCCTATAATTTAAGTGATATGCACTGGACAAGATCAAAGTATAAAAAACAACAAAGGGCAATAACTCAAATAATAAGCCAGGTTGAGTCATGTTTTTTTTTTTTGCATTGCACTTTTCCTTGATGAGTTGTATCAGATTTGCAATGACTCAAAAATAGGCCAGGTAGAGTAATGGTTCATGTTCTTGCACTGAGAATATCACTTCCAAGTTTTAAAAAATTGGACATAAGGTTATAGAGTTACGCGCTGGACAGAGAAGTGCACGCCCCAGGATGGCCGTACACCACGGGTGATCCCATAATACTATCCTTCTTTGACAGGGGTACAAGATGGTAATATTTTCAACCCATATAAAGTATCCTTAGTTCAAAGGAAGAATAGATAAAACTTTAACAAGCAATTTTCAAGTTGGATGAGTGAAATTCAGCTACCAACTTGTCCAAGGACAAGTGAGAAAATTTCAACACCCATGTACAAATCTATGCTTCATGTGTGACATTTTCAACATCTTCTAAAGCTAAATAGTCAACACAAATGCACTAATTACATCTTCTCTCTTAAAAATACTTGAGATGCCCAGTACTGAGGAGAAATCAGTTGGCTGGACTGCATATCAAATGGTCATGGGTTTGATCATAAATATGACCATTCATTCTGACATAAGGTGTCTTTTGCCATTTGATAATCAACAGGATGATGAGCTGTAGGAACTTTTATTCTGCTGATTTGTGGGATTTAGATGGAGGACTTGACTATCCAATCAAAATTAAAGGTTTTGGTTGGAATTCCTTCTGCACTACTGGACATATTGATGTACATCCTTGGGAAATAAAATTAGGAGCCCAATATAGTATAATGTGATACCCAGGAAGCAGTGAACAGCCCCATGATATGATCTAACTTTTTATAAGTGGCTTCAAACACCCTTTTTTAACCCTTGTCATGCTGAAGCCGGAATATTTCTGCCTTGGCAGGAGCTATAGACAAACATATGTGCAGTCTGATCTTCGTCTATACCACCTGTTTTTCCTTTTTAAGCCAGAAAAGTTTCAGAAAAATGTATTTTCAAAATCAATTTCTGACTCACAAGTAGGATTTACAGAGCTTTCAGCACTTTGATTTATATATAATTTTGCCAGGTTTTTTATTCAGCATGACAATAGTTAAATTTCAAAGCTAGAGGCTCAGATTTGGATGTAGTAAAACTATTTAGGGAATATCACAAATCCAAGGATAATGTGCTCAACTGGCAACAATATGACTCGAAAAGACCAAGTGTATTTTCATTCTCAAAGCAAAGATTGGGGCCCAAGGTTATAAAAATTTTCTCAGGCTCAATTCTTAATTTTCTCAAATTTCAATTTGAGATTAAAGCTGTAACTCTGTTGTAATCCTCATATTTATGTATCAACATGAAAGGTCACTATTAATAAGTTGCTTTAAATAACAACTTATTGATATTATCTTTTAACTTCTTACATTTATTTTAATTCAAAATTTGAGAAAATTATCAGTTGAGCTTGAGAAAAGTTTTATTACCGCGGGCCCAGATGTAGGGTTCACCCTTGTAATGTCTGCCCTATGGGTATGTGAAATTGATCAAAATGTCTTGCCTTTTCTTGCTTTGATTTCTATTATTTAATGATTTTAGTAAGAGATGAAGGGAGTTTTCTTTTAATTCATTGAGGTATGAATCTAAAAACCTTATCACTGTATGCATATGTGAAGCAGATTTGTACATGATTTGTTTCTGTTTCAAACTTCCATATTAAAAAAACCCTCTCTTTATGGGGCAGTTACACATACGGTGGGATTTAAATAGGTCCTTAATCGGTGAATTATTTCTCTCATATGATCGGTTGTCATCGGTGTCAGCATTTCAGACTTTATGTGTAACAGGGTATCGGCGACAAAAAGCTTATTGATCGGTGAAATACAAAGTAGATCGGTTGTCTGTAGGCGACAAATAGCTTGCCAGTAGGAGCTTGCTTGGTTATGATCGCTTATTTGCTTAATCATCTATCGGCTGTCGTCGCTTTCACAACGGTTGTCAATCGGGCAGTCGGTGATTGATCGGTATTCGACCAGGGGCCTATGGCTTTCCATCGGATACAACCGGTGATCCGTATGTGTTGGCCGGTCAAAGATCGGTGATGTCGATGATGAATAGCTGGTAAGTCTTTGTTCAGCAGGCTACCTTTGGTTTTTTCATTAAAATGATATATAAGCGATGAAAACCGATAAACTTTAGGTCAGTGAATGATATAATGAATGTTGGAAGGGCATTCTAGCAGTTTGGTCTATTGCTGCAACAACAATCTCTCTTAAACCTCAGACATGGCATTTCCTTGGGCCCCCCAGGCGGAAATGGTCGCCGCCGTAGGAGACATAGAAGATGGTGGACAAAGCAATGGCTATCGCCAGAAAGAAGACTTCAGTTTGGGAAATACAGCACAATCCTAGCCGAACTCAGAGTGGGTGACATCAGTGCGTACCGAAACTTTGCTCGGTTTCTTAATATGTGACTGTACGTTTCGTTTGAAAGTTCTATCAAGAATGGATACCCGGCTGGAAAAAACCTCATCTTTTCCCATTGCTTATAGATATTTGTAAATCGGTTGCTTATCACTGACCGATCGGTGATATTGGTTATAAATAGCTTGTCAATCGCTTATTAGTTTCAAATTTTCACCGATCGAGAATTGTAAACAGTTTAAAAATCCTGATCGGTTAGTTTTCTCCGATGAAACTTATCTTTTCCAAATAGTTTGTGGTGAGTGACTGAGCTTGAGGTTCCTACCAAATTTGAGGTTCAGACTTCATTGGAGGTTCATTGTCAAAATTGAAGTCTAGTTGTAGCACCGGTTTTGGTCTTTCATGGTATGGTGTCGCAAAATATTTCGATTCAAATTTATCATGGCTCTGGTGCTTGAGGAAAACTATTTAACAAATCATTCTCAAATTAAGTTCCAATTCTGACAGTTCCAATTTCTTCTGTTTGTTTGAAAGTTTAAGTTTGCTTTCTATCTCAACTTTTTGCCTCCTTAATTTGGCCTTCATTATAGTCTCATTTTCTGCCAAAAGTGCCTTATTTTGTTTCAATTCCATCTCTCTCTCCGCATAAGCCAAAGTCAATTTTGATCTTCTTAACTTAGACGCAGAGTCCTGAATACTATTTTGATCTGCATTAACCTGCATTTTCTCTGTGTCAGACATCATAGTTCTTCTATTTATATGAGCTTCTTCTTCAATTGTTCGCAGTCTTTTACTGTCATGCCTCCAAATTAAGAGCAACCTTTAGTTTAATACCATTATGAAGTGTGTGGTAAAAGCTGTAAATACACAAAGGAAATTCTTACTAAGCTATTCTTTGAAGAGAAATATTCCAGGAAGTATATACCATGATCAATTACACATATCATAGGTTGCAGTGTGCATATGCTAATAAATGTGCAAACTGATCAGGATCTACACTGTATTTTGAGACAAATTCTACATGACTTGCAAGTACCTTTATGTTCTACTTTCGCTTTTATAAAAGCTGCATATTATTGTCAAAACTAAAATTCTGAGTGTGAATTTAGGCCATAAAAGGCATTAATTAATAAAATGATGATAATTACTATGACAGTCTGAAATATTGTTCTTACAATGCATTCAAGCAAAAGTGAAAGTAAACAGAATTTGCGTGACAAGGGAGACAACTTGTGCAAATCATTGCTGCAAACAGGTCATAGAAGCGTATTTAAAGCCTCGGAAATGGCAAATAATCTTAAATGGTGAATTAAAAAGCATTGTCTTTATTGCATACATACACTGGTGGTGGAAGAAAGCTGCAAATTTTGAAAAACGTTGTGACGAAAGCGAACAATCTAACATGGCATCGCCGAACTGATCACATGAGAAAAACCTGGAAACAAAACAGCTAGTTTCGTTCCAACAATCTTTCGCAGGCACTCAGAAATTGGACACAAGTGTGCTAACATGACAATGACTTTACCCTTGTCATGCTGAATAAATTTTGGATAAAAATTTTCTTCAAAATCAAAGGTCAAAAAGCACTGAAAGTACCAACTGTAGGTAAATTTTTATTTTGAAAAACTAATCTATTGACAATTCTGGTTTGAAAGTGAGAAACAGGTGGTGTAGACTAACATTAGACAGCACATATGTGCAGGCTGATGTTGGTCTATAGCTCCTGCCAAAGCAGGAATATTCCGGGCTCAGCATAAGGGTTAACAAGTTCTGGTCTACCTGTTTGAGGGTTGTCTCAAAATGGAAAAGAAATATTCAAAAATCATCTTTGGAATAATGCTTTTGAAGACTTGAGATATTTGTAGCATAGTATGGGCTAAAATTCATTGAAGAAGTATCTCTAGAGATTTCTCAAATGATTTTGTTTCAAAACTCAATCCTTGTGCAAGTATCATTCATATTCTCAAAATTGATATTATTCATATTGAAATGCAATCGTTCTGAGGAATCGAGTAAAAATCATTATTAAAATTATTCTAACTTTAAAAAAAATTTTCAATACCACAAGTGATCATCAATGATTTCAATGTCGAAATGCATCGTGAAAGGCAGATACTGCCTACCTACGAGGTCCAGGATGGTAAGAAATGGTAAGAAATTCTAAACTGGTTGAATTGGACCAGAATTGGTTAAATTTTGTCTCTTAATTTAAGGCAATTTATTTATATCATACTTATTGTAGTGCAATTAACTATGGCTTATTTTGAAGAACAATTTGATACAAGAAAATTGAGTCAAGCAGAGCTTTCAAAGGGAAAGGGGACCTGAACTGGTCAATTGACTGTATTTTCTGCAAGGCCCTTTAAATTCTATACCTATTTTTAGTACATGTCTACTACATATTGACTGTTGATGACTGATTTAGAATGTTATGTACATGTAGTTCTAATTTGTCAACGACGTCTGCATGAAGAGAGTGTTGATGTTGTTGTTGTTGCTGTTGTTATTGTTATAGACTGGAAAGTCTATTCTGAGTCTATCATCATTTTATTCATTCATTTGCCAGCTTTGATTGTTTGTTGTCGCTTTTATTATCCTTAATAGATATATATCATATTTTATATAAAAGATTTTTAGCAAAAATGGCAATTTATTGAATCTTAACAGTTTCAAGCACAATTAGCTCAAATGTTTTCAAGTGAATTATGCAGGCTATCAATCCTGGGTTTTTAAAGTTTAAAGTGACTCAAGCACTTTCACCTGAAACTTATCAAAATGTTTTTATGGCACTTAATAAGTCTTGTAGGCCCCCTACATTGTACATAGTCTAAAAAAAAGGTAAAATGACAAGTTCTTTACCCAAGTTGAATGGAAGCTAGGGTTATATATGTGACCCGTCACGCAAAAAGGGACCATCCAGGAATTAGGTAAAATGAATTATTGAAAAAGAGTTTTGATCCAGCATAGGTCAACCAGAAGTCTCATTTCTAATATTCCTTCACTGGAAGGTAGATTCAATATTCTAGATTCAGAAAATAAGCATGGTGCAAAAAGTTTTGACCCTAGTCAGTCTGCGCAGTCCGCGAGGTCTGACTAGGGTCGACACTTTACGCGTAACTCAGATGTTCCCTTTTTGTGTTACGGGTCATATACATGTATATTTATATATATGGTTGTACTATATAGAAAGATAGGCTCAACATTCATCCCAATAAATACAAGTGCCCAAACCCCATGTAAATGACAAATAAATGAACACTAAAAGATGCAAAAAAAGAGAAAAATGTTGAATTTTATTGAAATGATAAATTGGAATTTTAACTTTCATTTTGAAAAGTTTCAGAGGCATCTGCTTTAAACTGATAATAACCTCATTTAGCTTGTTTTCTATGCTTTATCCTTGACCTGTAATAAACAAGTGATCACAAGTGCAACTACCATGATATCCTATTTAACAATTCAACTTCTTACCGTAAAAATTCTAATAGAGCCCATGCTCTTATAAACCCCCATCCTTCTCATCTGAGGTTGAAATTGTTATTCAACCTTTTTTATGTGATTTTACAAAATACTGAAGCCTAACTAACAAAAGCACATGTCCACAAAATCAATGTCACTTAAATTTCAACAGATGTTTTTTGCGCCTTTCCCTCAATCAAATGTTACTATTTTGAGAAAATTATGTTTATTTTTGGCAATTTTTCACCGTTGTAATAGAAAAGTATACAGGGTAGACTCCAATAAAAGCCCATCCCTTTTTAATGGAAATACAATGATTCTTATAGAACCCTGAGGTTCTTATAAAGCTTTTACAGTATCCCCCATAGGTTAATGACTACCAATCCAATTTGTAAGAACAAATACAGTCAAACCTGTGTTAGCGACCACCTGTATTCAGCAAGCAACCTGTCTTAAGCAAGCGACCACCAAGTTCCCAAATGAACCAATTGCACTAAAATTAACCTGCATTAAGCAAGCACCTGTCTTAAGCAAGCACTTTTTGAATGTCCCTTGGGTGCTTGCTTAAGACAGGTTTGACTGTACATGTCAGAAAGAATGTGTGCGGCTGGAGCATCTATCAATGGATTCCTTGTATTTCTCTTACCCTTACTTCCATAACATCCTTTCCTTGCCTTCAGCTGCTATCCCACAAAGGCATATGATTATCAACCCATTTGCTGAAGACAAATATCAGCTGATGATCCAAATCAGGCACACTTATTTCCATTTTTTTTATTGGTGGAAGACAAATTCATTTAATCAAATGTCGCATGAAAAATGGAGATCAAAATTTAGATTAACATGAAACTTTCCAATGAAAAATATTTTATGTGTGGACGGAATGTTTAAATTGGTATGACTGCTTGATGTCATGGTGGTTTCTGATTTTTTGAAGAAAAAAAAAATCCTGGAAATCTAGTGTCTGTCCATTGAGGACTGTTAAGCCACCGTGTCTTGTGTTATAAAACAATGGGGCTAGCAACTTCCTTTTCATAAGGCTGTTAGAAGACAGGACATTTTATGTGATCATCCATGATGTCCTAGCATCCCAGTGCCTGTTGTCTGTTAATCTGTCCAGAGTTTATCTCTGTCTACCTATATCCACTTGACTTGTAACTTAGCGGTTATTTTCCTCCATTTTCCATGATTACGGAGTAAAGTGCACAAGAATCGTAACTTTACATAGCTTTTTCTCTCATGATTATGGAGTGTAGTGCATAAGAATTGTAACTCTACATATTCAATTTCTGAGCTATTTTCCTTTGTTGATTTTCATATAAGGAAATCCAGCAGTTTAAAGGATGTATTTTGTGATTATTTACCACCTTTTCCCATATGATATCCAATATGAGAAGACTTAAAAAAGGGCAGAGGTGTACTTATTGAATAAGTTGTAGTCACAATACTTTAATATAACAGGGTTGACATATGAATCACAGATGTAGTTATCTTTTATTCAAGTACCCAAACTTATGGTTCCTGAGCTTGATTGTCTCTTCAGAAGAGATTATATATAGACATGTTGAATTGATGTCTTGCTCACCATCACATAAATGACTACTTACCACATAAAAAAGGTGCCTCTGAAATGTTGTTGCCTTCTTCATGTTATACTGGTCCTCAAATGCATGAAAATTAAGGTAACAGATCCATTTACCCTCTTTACACTGTGTTTTGCCCTGGGTTTATTAAATGGATTGACCAAAAGGTGAGGCGATTCTGGGTCTTGATAATCACCCGGTGACACACAGGCCACCCCGGGACATTTCATAACTAAAAAATAAGCTAACTAAAATCATTAGGCAATATGAAATTGATTATATAAATGTACACTTGGTAAAATAAAAATAAGAATTCAAACCATCCCGGGACTCATGTAAAATTACCTTTTGTGCGTGTTTAATAAACCTCCGGACAAGCCGTTTTATCAGTGTAATGACATATCTCATTATATGATGTGTACCGGGATGCCTCATTAAGTCCTGGGTTTCCTGGTGCGTTCCGGAATGAATATTAAGACCGGTCGATTCCCTCTATTTGTTTCTGCCCAACCCATTGAATTTATCAGACCACATGTTCTACACATTTTGTCGAAGTATTGTGACCAAAATGAACATCATCTTAGTAGTTTTTGCTTGTTTACCTTGTATCTGATAGATTAATTTTGCCATTTCTATCTGCTATCAAATGTCAAAATTTAAAAGAAATTGAATATTTTATTATTTTTTTACTTCATTCAATCTGTGTATGTTGGATTAATTATTATTTGATTAAATATATTAAATACATATGTTTTATTATTATTTTCATTATTATTTATCAACTAAAGAAAACAGAGAGTGCATTCTTATGACATGACCCCCCCCCTCCAAAAAAAATAAATAAATAAAAAAATCAGCTTTGAATTAATAAAGAATACCGATAATAATTTGTTTTTTTTCTATTTATCAAATGAATTATCCTAAGACTTGCCTCATTTTTACTTGAACCTAAAAAATGTGTGGAGAATTTCTTAACAGAGAAACAAGGATCTTGTTGATATCCTTTCTATTTTGAAAAAAATTAACATAAGAATTAACAAAACACCGCTAAGCAATTTATATTTTACTGGAAAGAGGGATCGAACGGGATTTTCGGCGAACGACCCGGGGCGAACAGGAATTATGGCGAAATAGATGTGGGGCGGACGGACCGAGATTCATAATTAACAAAACTAGATAATACATACTCTGCGATGTCATTTACGAAAGATCCTGGAATAATAGATCTGTATCATTTTTTTCGGTTTTTTTGCCGAACTTGATTTCACAGAACACAGGGAAAAGTGTTCATTTCATCGTTATCAAAGTGGGTAATTTAAACTTTTTTTGTTAATCGAATAAACATTTCTCCTTGTTAATTTATGTTCGTATGATAAAAGCAGTTTTGATTATGTATTTCAATTGTAAACAAAGGTTATAAATATATTTGCTCAATCTTAAGATTTAGCAACCATTCTTAAGAACGGGCAAACAACGGTTGCTCAATCATGAGAATGGCCATTTTCCCAAGAACGGGCACAACATATATACTTAGCTGACTGTTGAGGTAGAATGTTCAGTTTATTCTCAAAGCAGCAATCTTTTCAGTTTATTTATTAACTATTGAGCTGAAAGGACGAGTTTGCTCAACAAGAACAAGCAGCCATCTTATCACTTTAGTTGCTCAGGTAACTATTGAGCTGAATGTCGAGTAAGCTCAATAAGCATCTGTCTTATCAGTTTAGTTGCTTAGCTAACTACAGAGCTTGAATGTCCTCCGAGATGTGTATATCAATTATGAACTTTGAACTTTGGTCTGTTGTTTATAGCTTTGTGCTTTTTAAGATATCAAAACAATATTACTTTTGAGTAATAATATGGCGTTGTTCCAAACTTATTGATTTTCAAAATGAAACCACCGACTTATTTTGCGATGGTTTTTGAAAATCAATACGTACATGTCATGAGATAGGGTACAAAAAATTAATAAGATGTATCGAAATTCAAAATGGAAATTTATAATGGGAACTGTCCAAACAAGCAGCATAACGTCGTCGTTAGTCTAAATAACGTCTTATTGAAAAATGCCTCCCCCCTCCCCAAAAAATAATAAAATAAAATAAAATAAAATAAAATAAAATAAAATAAATAAATAAATAAATAAATAAATAAATAAATAAATAAATAAATAAATAAATAAATAAATTAACTTCATTTTCTTGGGTGGTTATAAAAACTTTTCACAAAAATTGTATGTACAAAAAAAGCTTTATACCCTTGCCTTTCTAGTGATGTAACTTTCATTAGAAAGCCAACCCTACAAGAACCATTAATTGAGCCTGTGCGTGACATTTCCAACTATTTGAAATGTTCGTGAGGTGCACTCACTCAGCAGCGTAGACGGCCTCATACTGTAAATGTAAAGGTAACCTGGTGTGTAAAGATACTTTGAGACCTTATCTATTTACTAAACGCATAGTGAAAACTCTGGTCAGACTATGCAGTTGCACAGGCTGACCAGAGTCTTTGCTTTGCGCATGTTTGAAATTGTTGGATTTCTCACGCAGAGGCCCAATTAAATTTTTACAAGTTAATCATACATTGGGACACCTGTACAAAATGCATCAAAGAATATTTCTGTCATACATAAAACTCTGCAAATTCTCAAAACTCTACCACACTCGATTCAACCTACACCAAAAATTCGATCATTTGAGAATCACGTGTACGTTTCACAGCGTCTGATAAGTTCATGATGACACGCAGAATTCATGTATAAAATGTACGCTTATTTCATCAAAAGGAGATATCGTTCAATTTGAACGAAACGACCGATATTCTATCAAATAAGCATGTGCTTTAATGACATTTCCAAAGCTTTCACATGTGCGCAAAGCAAAGCCTCTGTCCAGCCTGTGCAGCAGCAGCACAGACTAACCAGTGTCTTCACCATGCCTTAAAATAGATAGATACAATTTTAACCAATCTTCTCGCGTAGAGAATATCTTATTACTTTGTGTCGTTGTCTTTGCTACTGAACCTTAATACCTTGCGCACGAGTGAAATTGTCGGACACAGGCTCAAATCATTTTGAATGTCTTTCAGAATTTCATCATTGCATTCATTTAAGTGTATTCCAAAACTCTCCCAAAATAAATCACTAAGTATACTAAGTATATTATTTCACGACCATCTCATGAAAGGACGAGATAAAATTGAGTTCAATTAAGAGATGAAGAGATTATTTGTTTATATCATTTTGGTATGAAACTGAAATCCTAATCGCTCGAAGCGGATTCATGCTTGTGTGTGATTGGGTTTTTAGTTCCATATCTCCATGAAATCAACAAATTATACTTTCATATCTTATAATTTAATACCACGAAGACAAAAATGCAAAGATTTGCAAACAATTATATAAGCAGTTTCTTGAGAGACTATTTTTGAGGAAGCTTTCAAAATAGTTGCGTAATCAAAAACAATTTCATTTAGAATTAAAATCAACTTTTCAGCCAATCAGAATGCATGAAATCTGACGGAATAAACTAGATTTAAATTATTAAGGTTTGGTACTTTGATAATTACGTTTAGCAAGATAAAATTTGTCCTTTAACGGCGACCCTTTTTCTTGTGATGTATCCTTATTAAATGACATATGGTGGAAGATCGATTTGTTTGAATAGAATTGGCCAAAGTATGTAACCGAGACAAACAAACATGTCAAGATAAATACAACCTGCATTTATTTCAGGGGGAAATTTGTAGATACGGAAATTCCTGTGGGCAGATTATTTGGTTCTCTTTGGTGCCACGATCATTTTGTAGATTTCAATTAGGAGAAACATTGATATCAGTTTTGTGAAATAAATTCTTTTTAGTAAGGTTTTTTGAGATAAAGACAATTAGATTGATTTCAATTAAGTTTGGAAGCAAATGGGGCTTGGAATTATGAAGCTCTTGGTTTCATACCTAAAAAAAAGAGAATCCCATCGTTTCTTAGGGTTTTATATCTTCAAGTTAAACGATGAAGATTTCATCTAAATCAAATGCAGAGCGGACTACAATTTCCAATCATTCGCTTTATCAAGCGCTAAGCATAGGGCTGGTCATTTCGCGCAGTCACGTCAATAGTTTTAATAATCCCCAGTTTGCCCCTTTCAATGGGGCATTTTTGGAAACGAATCCATTTAAACTCGTTTTCTTGGCTTAGACCGTTTTTCAAATGATTAAGATTCATGAAAAATTTACGTGTCCCGTATTTAGTATTGAAAAAAAAATGTACAAATTGTTAGTCAACTTTACCCCGCTTTGCACGCAAGTGCACGGGCAAAGCGGGGTATGATTTGCAAAAAGTTTGGGACGTTGTGTCTTTTTGGGAGCAGGACTGAGTTATGTCAGAAAATATACGCATACATGTATGAGAGAGAACAAGAACCATTGGAAATCCCAGCGTTATCAAACGACCAAATGCATATCGCTGCTATTATCCTTTACGAGTCAGTCCAGTTGATTTGCTAATTAAATAGCGCACAACTAGATCGATGGGCTTGTTTGAATAGGAAATTTGACCACATATTGTCTAGAAATCCGGAAATGTAGGCGCCACAATTTTAGGTGTAGACAATTAATATTATTTCTCAGAGATTCTTAATGACCGCGGACTACACGAGGAAGCCGCATTTGAAATGAGAAAAAAAGTAAATAAATGAAAAACGGCTGTTGCGTATAACCAAATATTCTTAATTCTTGGCGTGCAATTTGCATGGATAACACAAATTAGAGTATAAGAGATATCGTGTATATGTGTATGTCTATTTCATTCTTAGGATAGGCATGAAATGCATGCAATACAATAATAGATACGTGCAATTATTTATTTCAACAACTCTCATTTTTCTACTTCCTTATCTTTATAAGATTCGTTAAGGAATGTTAGTTGCGTTCTAAAAAGTCTGGTGAAGGCTGGAACGTCCCTTTAAATGTCAAACTTTACACAACAATAACTTCTGTTGGTTTTTTTTTCTTGTTTTTTTTTTTTTTATCTTAACTTTGTCACAAGTTTTGTTGAATTTTGATTAAATAATAATATCTATAGGATATTTTGTAAGTTTCAAGCATTTTCTCCTTTTTAAAAGTATCCATAGCAATATTCTCTTCTACACTGTTTTGATTATTTTGAAACATTCGATATTTTTAAAGTTTCGATCTACTGTATTCATAATTGAAAATATTGAATGTTTAATCAAAAGCGTTTAACCTATAGATTTGAATCGCTCCAAATGCTTTTGAATTATCACCTTATGTACAAGCATTTGAATTTCGCAACAACAATATTCTGAAAATGTACTACACACACACACACATAATATTATCTTTACACCATTTAAAACGATTAATGCGTCTCGGCGTCTTCAGTCTCATTCTTTATTTTGCTAAATTTCTCCATTTTTTCGTAAGCTTTCAATAAATGTATCAACAACATAGCGAGGTCTAGCTTGTTTTTCGTATTTCTATGATGTAAACAGAAAGCTGTCTTGTTTTGAATTTTTGCAGACATGAGTCAAAGAACACGGTGAAAATCGTGTTCGTTGACGTTAAAACCAAAACCAAATACCCCTCCCCCTCTTTAAATAAATATGCATTCAAATTCTAAAGATATTTCTTCAAGAACCTATTAGACGCTTAAAATTTGGATTATGTCAGTGAAATCGCGATTTTTCTCGATCCGAATTTATTCTGAATGACGTTGTTGATTCTTTATTTCCAATGGGTTTGGGTTTGGGTTTGAGTGAGCGGTTGGAATGAATGAATGGATGGAGCGCTGAATGAGCAGTTTTGAATGGTTTTGATTGAGGTAATTGTCAATTTCACGATGTAACCAACTCTAGTTCAAATCGTTCAAGCGTAAAACTACGAGGATTTGCTTACAGGCCGACGATTTCATGTTTCAAGTTCACATTGTTGACTGTTGTTAACCCTTTGCTGATTTATCCCTGCTTTTTACGTGCCTCTGATTTTATAATTGAGAAAACATTGTGAAAAAAGAAGAAATTGCTTCTGATAAGCAATTTCTTTTTTTCCACACTATTTTCTTCCCTACAGAGTGGTTTAATTTTCAAATTAAATTCACTTAAAATGTTCGTCTGCAAAACCTTTGAATTTGGACAGGTCCAAAATTTTTCAAACAGGAAAGTGTTAAAAATGTTACGACCCGTTACTTAGGCTCCACCCTTCCTAAGTAAAAATTATGGCTTATGTCTTTTGCAAACCTCTATATCAACGACAAACACTTGTTTAATTACTCAGCGGTGCATAATTACAGTGCTTACAACATTTCATTTTTTAGTGTCAGCTTTAAACAATTGCGAGAATTTGTATGCAAAATACCAATGGTGCGATTTTCCCTTTTCAAGATGTCCGATCGTGAAAATTGTTTCCAATATTTGAGAGATTCCAAAAGGTCAGTTTTTTAAACTATGGATGCGGTCCGACAATGACAAATTCTGTCACGAGAAAATCAATAGACTTGATAGCACCATGGGGAAATACAGATTACAGTGTTGAATCGCTCCAAAAATAGAGGATATTTCTTTAAGTTGGAGGCCACAGAGAATATTAAAATCCGGTTCAGGAAATGATTTAATATATATATATAAACGAGGGCTGTCCCAATTGACCATGACATACTTTATAGAGAGCACAATTTCAGGACTAGGACAATTTTTGTACGTGCGTGCTCACTCGCGGCCTCTGGCGTCCGGCGGATGGGCAGCGCCCACTTCTTTGTCCGGAGAATAACTCTGTCACCTGTTTTTCGATTAACTTAAATCTTAGCAGTTATATTCCTCTCATGAATACAGAACTTCTTTGTCCGGAGCGTAACTCTGTCACCTTATCGATTGACTTAAAACTTGGTAGTTATGTTCCTCTCATGAATAAAGAATGCTTTACACAAGAACCGTAACTCTATCTAGCTTAATTTTCGAATTATTTCCTTTTTGTTGTTTTTAAAACTTTTTTGTTTAAAACATTCGGCAAGGTGCGTATCTTGTAACAATTGCCATCATGTTTTACCAATCACTTGGGCCAGTTTCACACGAAGTAGTTTCTAGGATTTTTTAAGGGGTAGCCAGTAGTCATTTCGTGATTTTCACAACCAGCGTTTTTTTTTATCCGTATATCAAATTGCTAAAGCTTCATCCAATATCATCAATCAACTTTAGACTGTCCTTCTGTCGACTCGCGAATGACGATGACATGTATATAATGTTTTTTTTTCCAACGTCAAGAGACCTGTCCATATAAAAATCCAGTCTTATATCGAAAACGAGGCTCCACTTCGTTACAAAAGTAGAAGTGATAATGGCATTCATTCATTTATCTATTCGTAGAAAAGATAACATACTGACGAAAATACTTAAGTATTTATATATTTATATTTAAGATCTATGAATGTTTTGTTTCTTTGAGGAAATGAACTTAAAATCAAATATTCACACAAGGCAAAATTGCGCGTGCATTATCAAATACTGAAAACCCAATCCCTCGAGACTGTATTTCGGTTACTACCTGTCAACCTTTATGATAATCGACAGTGGGGCCACTCTACAATCAACTTCCGGTCTGATTGACTTGTTTGATTGGTTGGGGTTTTTTTTTTATAAAAAACTAATAAATTGATGCTTTAATTTTCCACGATTTCCACTACCAAATACCAACCAATTCTTTAACCAAACCACTTCACGATAAAGATAAACTAGTGGCTAGTCAGTCGACGCAAACCATAAAATAGAAATACAACTAAGTGTAGTTTTGAGTACAAGTAAAAAAATAAGTTTGCATGTGCAACTTTTGTTTAAAGGAATAAAAGATGAATAAGAATATTCCAACTAAAAGTTTTGATATTGAGACGGGTTATATTTTCTTTCGATTTCGAGCGTTTTTAAAAGATTTGGTATTTTTCTGCATTATCCTAGCGAGAGCCTTGGTATTCAGCGAATACAAATTTACAGAAAATAAGACTAGCTGTCCTCAAAAGGAAAGAGTGATATTTGTGAACAAGTGATTATACCATAGCCAGACGCCTGTCAGATCTTATTAGGAATATTAATAAAGACAAGTGACATTCTTGAGCCTCTGACCATAGATATTTTAATCCGAAGATATAGTCTGACATTAAAGGGGGAGGGGGTGTTCGAAGAAAAAACATAAAACTATCAAAAGATAGATGCACCACCATGCAGTAATGAAACAATCAAGCCTACTGGCGTTTTTTGGTTGTTGATGTCCGTCTGATTTTAATAAGTTGATATCATATATGTTACAATACTTTTTTTACCCCCCCCCCCCCCCGCCCCCCCCCCTAAACAACCACGTTCCAATGAAACTTGAAACTCGAATAGAGTACTTCAAATACTTTCAAATATTATTTCGATAGTTTGTTCGGGAAAAAAAGGGTTAGACATTCTTCATTTTAATTTCTGTAAACGACCTTCTTCTCAATAATAAGGTCAACTCAGTAAGACTTCGCTGCTCTTTTAAAATATATTCGCTAAACTTAGTTGGGTTATCAATATAGATACTGAATTCGTTTTCTTTCTTTTTTTCCATTTTGGTTTTCTTAAACATCATTCTTTCAGGACCGATCTGTCAACTTCTATGAAACTTTGCCAGGATGTTAAATATGTGGTACTTTTGAACCAATATACATGTACTCACAGCTCTGATCGGCTCATAAGTACGAGCGTGAAAATATACAACACTGTATTTTTTGGAGATTCTATTGGAAATAGTTTGCAAAATGTTAAGTTGTTGATAAATATATGGTAGGATCGCATCTTTTTCTACTGTGATTCATTTAAACATTATATAAAAAAAACACCACATCGTGCAAGCCGATTTCAATTTTATGATCAATTCATTCAAATACTTCCTTGATGGAGACGTTCTTTCGTAAATTTATTATTTCGCCCCTTTTTCGGTCAATAAAGACTTGGTCGGCTAGACCTATAGATTTCCGTTGAGAGATGAATTCATAATTGAAATGAGATGATTATTGCTCCTTTGCTAAACATTCCGTAAGTGGTTGCCAAACTTCTGGCCAATTCAGACAGCACCTTTTACATGATAGTGTTGATATGATTACTCCTTTTATCTTCTAACTATACAAGTATCCGTATGATAACATCCTGTATGATATCAAAAACAAGGCAAATAGAGGTTATGAGATAAATATAATACGTCATTAGTGTATTGTATGAAAAAATATCATACTCGGTTGTGAGAATTGATTATTGTCTCGGCAGAGCCTCGACAATGATCAATTCTCCCAATCTCGTTAGATATTTTTCTCATACAAAACACTAAATACGTATTATATATGTATACACCGTCGAAAGTGGACGTAAATTGATAGCATCATCTACGTCAGTTCCGACATCCCCCTGTTCGTCATTTTATGGTTAACTCAGCCTCTTCGATAATGGTATCTTGACGGTTTTGCATGAAACTTTCAAAGAATGTTCCCCATCTTGTGATAATGTGCACATCGTAGTTCGCTGCTATGTCAAGGAAAAGAGATTCCTTGTTCAAAATTCCTTGTTAACATGACTCCTACAATAAAAGGCAAAATTCTACATAACTATAACTGTATGCTTTTCTACATGTTGTCGTGTGCATAGTATAATCATTTTGCAATAGCATCCTTTAAAATAAAATCTTTGGAAAGAAGTCCTTGTTTCTTTTATCATCAATATCATTTACCTTGCAGGGTTTCTTTCTTCACACTAGTGAATGCCTATTTGATTTATAAAGCTGAGGAAAACGATGGAGGAACATTAATGCCTCTATTGGAGAGAAAAGGGTTACTGCGTTGTCCAAAATCGTTGCCAATGTTCGTCTTCAAAAGCGTTTACACTGATATAACCCAAAATGTGTATTTATAACCTTTAATCGTTATATTTTGTATAACTTTAAGATTAAAGAATAAATACTTACACTCCTAAACTTAAAATTCACAGAGAAATCAGGTAACTGAAAACATGTATATAGATAAAATGAAAATGAATAATTCTATGCCTAATGAAGTGCTTTTTTCGACTAGTCTTCTGTATGTGTTTGTTCTGAAAAGATAGAACATGATAGTTGTGTGTAATACTGATAAAGTCGTTTTAAGAATACTAAAAATACAACAATTGTAATCTTTCGTTTTACTTATGCTTCAAGATACAAGCCTTTATCTCCCACCGTACATTCGATTACCTAAATGGAATAGCAACTTGAGTTTAGGGAAGAATGTAATAACAGAACTATTAAGATACCAGTTTGAATATTGCAAAGTCTGCCATATTGATAAAAAATGCTACCGGCGTTAATTCCCAATAAAAGAAAACTAGCAAACAAATCAAACTAGAACTGTAAGGACATATACCCCCTCCCACTCAAGCACCACCACAGCATTGTTCTACCAGGGCTATTTCCCAGTAAAAGCGCATTCAGCTCATGATCTATTTGCAATGCGATAATAAAAAATGAGTAAAATGTACACGTTCAAGGGAGATAATTTTGTGCAATATTGTCGATAAAATGTTACAGATATGAAAAATAATGTACAAATTGACACGTTCAAAGGAAAATAATTAAGGGGCTAGTATAAGTAGGGTCATAAAAATACACTAACACTAGCTTACACTAAAAGCTACATTGTCTATATGTATCAAAGAATTAGCACTAATAATGTAGGAAAGGTGCTCCAGATAATAACAAATTATCAAAATGTATGAGTTCAAGGGGAAATTATTCTGCAAATTATTTAAGTGGGTCCTTAAAACTTTAGAAAGCACAAGCTTACAATACCAGCTACACTGTATATAAATTTCACTTCAACAAATGTTCTAGTTCAGGAGAAAAGGTTCAGATAATTAAAAAATAAGTGAACATGACAAATTAAAGGGGAGATAATTCAGTAACAATTCATAGTAGAGACTTCAAAATTACAGGTACACAATTTCAAATGCAGATACATATTATGTATTAATTTCAAGTAAGTACATGCAATAGAGTTGGAGAAATGCTCCGAACAACAATAAATTAGTGAATGTGCACGATCAATGGGGAGATAACTCAGTAATTATTTAAAGTAAGGGCTCAAAAATTGAAGGTGCACTACTTCATAAGCAAATACACATTGTGTATAAATTTCAAGACATTACATACAATAGTGTATGAGAACAACCAACACCACCAGGGCATTGTCCTACCAGGGCTATTTTTCAATTACAAGCGTTTTCACTTCATTATCTTTTTGCAACTTGATAACAAAACATGAGAAAAACTTACAAGTTCAAGGGAGATACTTTCAAATAATTGGCAACTACCATGTACAAATTGACACGTTCAAGGGGAAACAATTAAGGGGCCTATATAAGTAGGATCATGAAAATGCACTAGCACTAGTTTTCACTGAAAATTACACTGTCTATAAATATCAATGTAGTAGCAGCAGCAACAATGCAGGAAAAAATCGTCAGGTAAAAACAAAATTTTTTAACTACGAGTTTAAGGATAATTAATCAAGTAATTGTAGAAGGGACCTTAAAACTTAAGAAATCAGCAACAAATCATAGAAGGGACTTAAAAATTGCAGGTGTATAACTTCGAATGCAGATTCACAGTATGTATTAATTTCAAGTTAGAACATGCAAAAGTGTAGGAGAAATGCTCCGGACACACTAATTTAGTGAAATTCGCGTGATCAAGGGGAGATAATACAGCAATTATTGAGTGTAGGGGCTCCAAAATGGCAGGGAACATAAGTTCATAAACAGAGTCACGTTATGTATAAATTTCAAGTCAATACATGCAATAGTGTAGGAAAAATGCTCCGAACAACAATGATTTAGTGAAAGATAAATGTTCGAGGGGGTATAATTAAGCAACCAATGAGAGTAGATGCTTCAAAAGTGCAGGTACATAGCTAAAGTAGTCTCTGAGGAGGTCTCTGAGGAGGTCAGGAGACGAAATGACACGGACGGACAGATGGACAGACGGGCAACCTGATTCCAGTATACCCCCATAACTTCGTTGTGTGTGGGGGTGAGGGTGGGGGTCAACTATAATGTTCCATTTCTATCAGTGAAATGTTTAGAGGAATATACGATGCGCCAAATATAAGAAACACATTTGGTCATTGACGATGACCATTAACATGTCTCTCACGGGAAACATTATATCTATTTATACAACAGCATTGTTGTGAGTTATTCAGAAACGCTTGTTTTTGATTTCCCACAGGAAACATTTTGTCAACTACTTTGTCGATTTTAGACAGTTCTTCGGATACAGCTGTTTTTGACTATTTACGCTTTCTCTTTTTTATTTCAGTAAATGAAAATATGTATTTAAAATCTATGTATCACAAGCCTAAATTGGGGGGTCACATACCATAGTGAACTTACCATCAGTAAGGTAGTTTTGAGATATTTGGTGTTAAAGTTTTTCAATTCACCCTTTCTCTCCTATTTTAAAGCATAACTAGTTAAACTACATCAATGGCTTTTTTAAACAGGATTATTATTTTCAAAATATCATTTTAATTTTTTTTAAAAACAATGATTTTGAGAGGACGTTCAATTTTGCATTTCTCTTTACTATCAAGAATATGAATTGTGCCAAAGTATACTAACCTTATGTAACCTGAAATACATCTTTGACTTTACTCATATTTAAACCAGGGACCTCTTTATCGCAAAAGCCGTGCTTAACCTTCTTGTTTTATACTTTTTTACTTCATTCATTCACAGTTTTTATAAAAAGAAATGTAAAATTCAAGGTTAAAAATGAACTTTAATGCAGTACATAATTGCCAGGTGAAAAAAGGCTTATGTATTGATTGACCCCCAAAATGTTGGCGTGGCAAGACGGAGCAGTTTTTGTCACAAATTTTTTATTATCTCCTCCGCTGTAGTCTATTGTTAGATATTTTTTTTATCAAACTTAGCAGAAATGTTCCTTGGGTGAACTTTCAAAACTGCTTAGTGAAAGTTTAATTGAACCCAAAGAATAGGTGCGGCAGGGCTGGAAGTTTTTTGACCCCGAAGTCTGTAAACATCTTCTAATCTCCTCAACCAATGGGTGGATTTCAACCAAGCTTGGGAAAAATGTTCCTTTGGTTACCCCCAAGATTGATGGATCTCCATATATGGGTATGGCGGGATGGACCAGCTTTTTACCTTGAAATCTTTAAACATTTTCTTCTCAGTAATCAATGGGCGGATTTCAGCCATACTTGGCAGAAATGTTTCATGGGCAACCCTTAATCATCATAACACCACTACGATAAATTTGACTTTAAAACCAGTGAGCCAATTTCATCCAAATTAAGCAAAATGGTCCTTGGTGACTCTTCTAAAGATATGGTTAGGCGATTAATACAATAAACACGGATAGGATATAGGATATTCTATTGGACCTTGTGCTGGGACGAGTGTTCGAGTATCCGAGTATTGGGTAGGGTAAAATTCCTACCCAAGACCTTACTGTTCAGAACATCGTGAAATTGACAAAATGAATGATTTTGGAATGATATTGGAATGATATTGAATGAGTGTGTGGAGTGAGTTTTGAGTCAAATTCAAGGGAGGTAATCCAATGTCGCTGATTTTGTTCAAGATGAAAAATAAGCGATATTTATTACCCCCCTTACATTAAATATACTTACATATCTGTCTGTGTGTTATCGCGGACCAACCTGACACTTTAAAATCCTCACCAACCAATAAAATCGTAGAATAATTTGATCGATTTGAATTAAATTCAAACCCATTTGAACGATTTCGAAATATTTTCTAATGATTTCGGAGCGTTTTTGATCGATTCGAGTGAGTGTTTGGAATAAATGAAAGGAGCGCTGAGCGAATGTCTTAGAACGATTTTGATCGGAATTAGTGTCAATTTTACGGTGTTTTTAACTATTTTCATCACCCGTTATCCGACCATTGATTAAACACTATATACCTTTAGTGATCAACTTCAGTATAAGAATTGAAGACTGTTAAAAACAGTCTTCAATTCCTTTTTGAAGTTGATTTCCAGATGGCCCTATGGTCTAACATTAGAAAGTTTGCGAATCTTTGCTATTTATTTGCGAGTCACCGACTCACAACACCTGTGTCTCTTACATCCATGATGGAATTTGTATGTTTGAACCCCATTTACAGAAATTCTGGATCCACCTTTGTATTAAGTTGATAAAAAAAATGTGGAAAGAAATTAACGGATATTTGAGTACCCGCGAGTATCGAGATCTCAGGTAACCGGGTACAAAACTTCTTATCGTTCTAGATCTTTATATATTGAGACCCCCAATAAGAAAACGTTTGGATTGAAGAAAATTAAACTAGAGATAATAAATCAATCTTTCGTTCATATTTTAAATGTATTCAACATTACTGAATTTGATACATTTAAAATTAAGCTGCAAACTGTATGGAACATAAAAAACGTACTATGGTGAATATTTGGCAAGAGAAAATTTGTTTCAAAGCATTGCAAAACGCATGCTTCAGTTGAATCATAATTATGTAGAATCATCCAGTGACATTTATTCCTATGTCTTCAAACTTTTAAAGTATGAGACTTGGTTGACTTCATAATAAACATGGCGTCGATAACACCTAGCTCACAAATATTAAAGGATAAAAACATTGAAAAACACACGAGACTTGATATTTTTCATCAGACCATAGTTGGATAGTAAATAGACAAAGCTGACAACACGATAAATAATCTATAAGATCTTTTTGTATGACGGTTTGTGACGTTATGTAATAGCACTGTCTGTTAGCCTTATGAGTTATAGCGATGACACATATTGCAACTAAAGCTTTTATCCTTCTGACAGTCTGATTGATCGTTTTCGGTATAACCTCTTTTACAATCGTGAAACTGAATATCGGCCTTCGTAAACCATCGTTTTATTTCATTTTTTTTCTACAAAAAATCTACACAATTATAACTTTGTTCTAATTCTGTATGAAGCTCTTAATACTTAAATAAAAACGCTAACGATTTATGGAAAGAAAGCTTAAATGATTCGTTGGATTAAATGTCTTCATAAGTATTTTCTAAAATCTTAATTTGTTATATTTTTGTTTGTTTGTTTGTTTGTTTAAATGGGGTTTAATGCTTTTTAACTTTTTTTCCTGGTATGTCGCGAGGGCTAGAGTACCTAACGATGCATTTCTGGTATTTCTCGCACCAGTACTAAATCATATACTTAAGTAGCCCCAAGCTGCTACTCTACATCATCCACCCATCGGTGAGAGATATTTCACGAAAAGAGATTTTCCGCAGTTGGGCATTGAACAATTGTCTCCATTATTGAAGATGGGGGAAAGTTATTTTACTGACTGGTTATGATGTTATGGTATAGCTGATTCACAAATGATACAGTTATAAAAGGTTCAATTCAGGATAGTAGGTATCAGCTGGCCTACTGTCTGAGCTTTGAGTTAGGTAGATGAAAATGAAGAATGATCTTCTTGAGCCCACGACCATAAATATTTAAATTGAGGTAGATTAGTCTGAAATACCAGACGGCTTTCTCCGAATAAGAAAGGTTAAGACGTCTGATCATATCATGTAATAGTTTTAGGGCAACGCTCTGTAAGCATTACTCAGCCTTGTATTTGTTGATACATGCACAGTTAAATTGACTCTCATTCCGATCAAAATCGTTCTGAATCATTCCCTCAGCACTCCATTCTTAACTGCATCTGTCCTACGTTCAGGGATAATCTTATCAACGGAATCAACTGCTTCCGAATATTTCATCTATAATAATATCCTAAGATCTCTAATAAACTATACATGTACATGTCAACGCAGGAAAAGCAAAGGGGCCGATTTCGACATTCGAGAATAGAACTATTGACAACGTCAATACAACTTGTTCTAACTTAATCCTTATCATGGTTATTAAAAACTTTGACAAAACTCCAATAAAGTCAAAGTTCCCAAAGAACTTGATGCGATAATTTTGATTTAGTATTTTTTTTAAAAACATAACTTTCAAACTTTTACAGAGTAGAGAGAAAATCAGGTGTTATATACAGATGTGTATGGTAATCTTTGTCTATACTTCTTTCCAATGCAGGAATATTCCTGGTTTAATATGGAAGACTTAACGTAAATGTATTTTTTTATCTTTTACATTATACTCATTGAATCAAAAATTAATAAAACATTATTGATCCAATATACGTTCGGGTTTTAAATTATCAAAAAGTCTAGCTTATACCAATGGACGCTTGTCCTTAATTGTCTCAAGTGTTCTAATTTCCATTGCATAATATTTCGTGAACTCTAACAAGATTTGGCTATACCCACAGACAGATTAGCCTAGTTATTTAATGCGGGTTTTGCCTTACAAGAAAGCTAACGCAATTAAAACGCGTGAACTCCTCCTGAACTATGTAAACGAAGTGTTTAGCCTACGTCTTTTTGTGAAGACATATAGTTTTGAATAACCAGGCCTACTCTCATAGAATAGATTTGCTGTACTTATACAGTTAGTTACATTGTTAAATTGACATTCACCTCAATCAAAACCATTCTAAATCGCTCACCCAGTACTCCAATCATTCATTCAAAACACTCACTCAAACATTCAAACACGCTCAAACCCATTGAAAAATATAGAATCAACAACGTCATTCAAAATAATTTTTATAGAGAAATATCGCGATTTCACTGACGTAATTCAAATTGTTGGCGCCTCATAGGTTCTTGAAGAAATAGGAAGATATGTATAGCACTTGACAATGTACTCTTTTTTAATTAAAGAGAGGTTATCAATATCACTAATTTTGTTCATCCTGAACAAAATTTGCGATATTGGATTACCACCAATTAAATTCACTCAAAACTCGCTCCCCACACTCATTCAATTTCATTTCTTAATCATTACAAAATCATCACCATGTCAATTCCAAGTTGTTGTTAACTGTAATTGTTTCGAGTGTTGTAATTCCATTGCATAACATTTCGTGAGCTCTAATAAGATTTGGCTGTACCCACAGACAAATAAGCCTAGTTATCTAAAGCGGGTTTTGTCTTACAAAAAAAGCTGACGCAATTAAAACGCGCGAACTCCTCCTGAACTATGTAAAATGAAGTGTTTATCTTTCGTCTTTTTGTGAAGACATTTTGTCTTAAATTTTCAGGTCTATTCTCATAGAATAAAAGTTTAGGTTAGCAGTAACTGATTTGTCGTACTTATAGACAAGGAAAGACGTCGAGTTTTCACCTCATTGAAACGGCCACCAAGAACTGACTTACGTCCATGATAAATTGTTTAGAGGGAAGAGTTTGGTTGTTTTTCCGTTCTCAGATGCTGCGAAAATCATTACATGACACTCTAGATGTACAGTTAAGAACATCGTGTATTTTACCAGATGAATGATTAAGAATGATTTATGAATGATTTAGAATGAGGGCGCAGAGCGAGTTTTGAGTGAAATTCAAGGGAGGTAAATCAATATCGCTAAATTTGTCCGAGATGAAATTAAATATAAAAAAATATAATAAAAATATAAAAAATATTAAAAATAAAATTATCTTTATGTGTAACCTCCCTTTAATGAATTATACGTTATATCCTGTTTGTATTCCAGCATGGACCAATCAGACACTTTGAGATCCATACAAGCCAATAAAAATATAGAATAATTTGATGGACTTAAATTAAATGCTGATCGTCTTGGCCGATTTCGAAGCGTTTTAATCGATTTGAGTGAGTGTTTGTAATGAATGAATGCATGAGGGCTGAGAGAGTGATTTAGAAAGGTTTTGATCGGAATGAGTGTCACTTTCACGATGTTTTTAACTGTTAGTCAAAAACATGTAGTTCCGGCACAATCATATGATATTTTGGTTTCATGGTATAATCCATTGGTAATGCCCTGGCAGGGCGGGGCCTAAGTAACGGGTCATTGCATATAAGGTTAAGGTTAATCAGCTTTTAATTAAGCAACTTACTTCTACCAAGTCGACATAAATAACTCGAATCCTTATATTGTAAATTGGTTACGAAATCCTCGTAACTCCAGCTTTATCAAGCTGAAGCTACGAGGCTTTTGTAACCAAACGATGAAATGCGTTCAAACTCTCTAAGCAGGTGAATCCTTTAGGTAAATTACAGTTATTTGCATGCGTTAACAATACGAAACCCGAAGTTTTGAAAAGTAAACTCGCCAAATTACGTCACGGCTAAGCCCTACCCTACCAGTTCATTAATAACGCATTAATAACAGTTGGTTGAAAAAATAACTTTATGTCGGCGCTCATCCTGATCAATACAATTCTAAATCACTCGCTCGAGATCCATACAATGCAATCAAAATGCTTACTCTGATCATTCCAAACGACCCTAAATCTTAAAAAAAAACCACCTCGAAATCATTTATAACGTCCAATAACGTCGCACAAATCGATCAAATAATTCAATGAGTTCAATGAGATTGATTCCTGTAGACATTAACGAAAACATGCGCAATTTGAGTTCGTACTTTTATAACAGTCATTGTAATTTGATAAAAGGAGTAAACGAATAACAACGGTTTCGTTCAGTATGAAATTAAGCATATCATATATCATGCAGCTCCCTTCAGAATTATTCAAAACTCGTTTATTCTACTCAATTAATCTCATTTCAAAATCATTTTAATATCATTCACATTATAGATTCCTTGATGGCCTTTACTGTTACCCGTATACTGATATCAAATGAACCTAATGTCTCGACTAAATATGAAAATATCTCTTGGTCAAAGCGCAACCTTCTTTCCATACTTTTATATCAAACTGTTTATTCGACGGAAAGACAAAAAATAACAAATCTCCTGTAACCAGACAATTTTCAGTGATTGATATGACACGAGATTACATAATGCTAGCCAAATCACCGAGTAGGAGTCCAAACGTTATTTATTTCAATTGTACCTAGTCCATCAGTCTGACCTCAACATGATTTTGTTGGAGTCTGGTAATATTCTGTCTATGTATTGCTTTAAGCCGTTCCGTCACGCTTTCATAAAACCATTCTAAATTGCTCACTCGGCGCTCCATTTATTAATTCCAAACACTCGCCTAAAACGATAAAAATGCTCCGATAATTAAACATCAGCCAAGACGATAAATAGTTTCTAGTAATTCAAATCGATCAGATTATTCTAAGATTAGTGTTAATTTTAAAGTGCTTGATTGTTCCATGAAGACATACACACAGAAATGTACATATTTTTATCAAAGGGAGATAATGAATATAGCTATTGTGTTCATGTTGAACAAAGTTAGCGATATTGGATTACCTACCTTGAATTTCACTTAAAGCTTGCTCCAGACACTCACTTAATTGCATTCCGAAATCTTTCCAAAATCATTCATCTTTTTTATTACAGGATGTTCTTTACTGTATTATATAACCACATTACACCGTTACCAATCTTTGTCTGCCTAACTTTTCCCTTCTTTATGCCCTTATCTCTATCTATACGTTGAATAGTCTTTTTTCCGATGAAAGGTAGACTCACTCCCCTTGGAATTTAAGATTTTTCGAAAAGGACGTCAATTTCCTTTATATTTTTTGCTACTAAAGCAGCAATGTAAGCGAACATTTCATTTTAACACCATTTATTTACTGAAAAGACCTGCAGTTAGCCTTTACCCGAGAACTATTCCATGTCTGCAACGTATACATAGTTCTACTGAAATGTGTTATTGACAAGTTAGTTTTGTTTTCGAAAACACGCCAGTAGTTCTTCTGAAAGTATTTTGGAAGTGACACATTAGTTTTGTATTCGAAAACACGCCAATATTTCTTTTGGAAGTATTGTGGTAGTGGAAAGTTAGTTTTGTATTCGAAAACGAGCCAATAGTTCTTCTGGAAGTATTGTGGTAGTGACAAGTTAGTTTTGTATTCGAAAACACGCAAATACTTCTTCTGTAAGTACAATACAATATACAATGATTTTTTTAGTAAATAAAGGCCTCCGGCCCAGAATACAACATCTTTTACAATAATACAATGGCAATAATTTGAGCTACGTAATATTCGAAACATTAATGAGTTAGCAATGCAATTTTGAATTTACATTTCTTTTATAATAAACAGAGATCATAAATTAAACCAAACTGTAGATGCAATGTGTGAAAGGCACAACAACGAAGTTTTAATTTTAGTATCCTGCTTAATAAAATGTTGAATCTTTTAGATTCAAAAGCACGGATATGTACGTTGAATTTTTTCTGGTGATTAGCAAGTTATTACATTTCAACAGGCTTTAAAACGAAAGCAATTAGGTCTGTTTTGCCGTTATACTAGGAAAATAATAGGGTGTTCCTTTCTGCAGCATAAAAGGGACAGTGAAAAAAGATGTGAAATTCGTTTTCAATTACAATAGAATCATAATGTACTAAACAGTAATGACATATTCGGTCTTCTCTATCAATGTTAAAATGACGGCCTATTTCAATATTAAACTTATGACTGGAACACATAAATCTTACTAATGCAGTTCTCAAATTCAAAGGAATAACATAACATAGATATTTCTATGGATTTAAAAGAAAAGTTATATGCTTAAAGAGGTCACATCGCGTTGATTTATTAATGTTTTCCTCTAAATGTTGGACACAACCATCTGAAATTCTTAATTTGAATTGTCTAATGAACAAGTCAATATCACCTATGTCTTGGGAGATCCATGCAAAACCAAAGCCGTTTGAAAAAAGGATGTTTTTTTAAATCGGACTGCGAAGCAGCCGATTTATATATACCGTTTTCCAGAAATCCAGTCTGTTTGACCCACTACATTTTTACCATTATCTTCTGAGCAATGTGTTCAAACCAAATTATGTGTTTTTAAACACCGAAGAAACGGCCTTTTCAGTAACAATCTACAAACTTTGTTTTTATCTTATTTACTTTTCGACAAAAAGAGAAGAGGCTAATACGAAATTTGATGTAATTTTCGCTTTTAGTAATTACCAGTATCTTCAGTATTTATAACAAGATTTTCGGTTGAGTAAAGGAGTTGAAACGTACAATAGGTTAACTGTATAATAAATTTGTAGCACTTACAATATTACTGCTCTGATGTTTTTCTCGAACGGTCATTTACCAGTTGTAGGGCTGACAACCAATCAAATTCTATTATGATTATCACTCGGTCAAAACCCACGCGTAAATTCAGACCACGTGGTAGATGCAAATGGACATCGTCTGCTCGAAATGTGTCAATTAAGTTGTTTGTCATTGGTCAATAGTCGTCTGCACTCAAACAGGGAGCGTGGGAAGTTTACTTTTGTTCGCATGGTGGAATGAGTACTGTAGACTATGTGTTAACAAATAGAAATAATTTTGTAATTTTGAAATATTTGATTTCAATGAGCACTCTGATCACGCTCCAATCCTATTTTCAATAAATTCAAATTTGAGTATGAAGAAAATTTGTTCAACAACAAATAAACCGACAAAAACATACGATAAACTGATATAGGATAGCAGTAAGAGCGATCTATTTTTAGAACTACTCATGAATAATCATAGAGTGCTGCTAGATTTAATCGATTGGTCAGAAAAAAAAGATATAAATAGCATAGTTGGCGATTTCACGCGTTTCTTGAGGGAAAATGCATCTATAGTATTTGGGAAAACCCAATGCTTGAAATACAAACATGTTGGTAATCAAAACTGTTAATAGTTTAATGAAAAATGTTTGTTGCTAAACAGACTTTTAAACTCTATAGAGAGAGGAATGACATTAACAGACAAGCTTTTAGCTTGGCGCGTGCTCATTATAACAACGTAAAAAATCTGCTAAGAAATAATTTAGACTAGCAAAGGGCTATCGAATCAGCAAACTTTCAAAATCGGACCCACGAGGTTGGATGAGCTGGCGATGTCCTCGAAAAGATGGAGTGTTAAGACAAAAAACTCACAAATTGGGCAAAGATTTTACCAACTTTTATTGTCCAAATTTGAGCCCTTTTGATTGGCGAATTATTGCACTATCCGAGCCTCTCAATGATGTCCGATTTACAGTGCTGACAGCACTTTGATTTATTCTTGTTGCCCAATTTGATTTTCCTGACGCACCATGAGTCTTTTAACATTTCAAAGTATTGCCCTGGATAACGCTGGTTTCCACGCGTACCTTACCTTACACCACTACTTAACAAATTTCGTCACATACGTGACGCATAAGAATTACGGTAGTGACAAGTAAGTTTTGTATTCGAAAACACGTCAATAATTCTTCTGAAAGTATTTTGGAAGTGACAATTTAGATTTGTATTCGAAAACACGCCAATTGTTCTTCTTGAAGAATTGTGGTAGTGAAAGGTAAGTTTTGTATTCGAAAACACGCCAATAGTTCTTCTGGAAGTATTGTGGTAGTGACAAGTTAGTTTTGTATTCGAAAACACGCCTTTGGTTCTCCTGGGAGTGTTGTGGTAGTGACAAATTAGTTTTGCATTCGAAAACACGCCTATAATTCTTCTGAAAGTATTGTAAGTGACAAGCTAGTTTTATATTCGAAAACACGCCTTTAGTCATTCTGGAAGTATTGTCGTAGTGACAAGTTAGTTTTGTATTCGAAAACACGTCTATGGTTCCCCTGAAAGTATTGTCGTATCGACAAGCTAGTTTTGTATTCGAAAACACGCCTATAGTTCCCTTTGAAGTATTGTGGTAGTGACAAGCTAGTTTTGTATTCGAAAACACAGCAATAGTTATCCTCGAAGTATTGTCGTAGTGACATGTAAGTTTTGTATTAGAAAACACGCCTTTAGTTCTTCTGGAAGTGTTGCGGTAGTGTCAAGTAAGTTTTGTATTAGAAAACACGCCTATAGTTGTTCTGGAAGTATTGTGGTAGTGACAAGCTAGTTTGTATTCCAGAACACAGCAAAAGTTATTCTGGAAGTATGGTGGTAGTGACAAGTTAGTTTTCTATTCGAAAACACGCCTATACCCTATACCAGAGCTCAACTTGAACCAATTTTTTTTTTCTAGTCAGTTTGGTTTACCGTCGAGCAATCAGAGCTGCAATGAAGTCTACGGACCGTTTTAGATTGTTCCAGATAGAAAGTAATCTAGAGTGATCATTCTTTAGCTAGATATACGACATTGTTCATCGACAACCCGTTTTTATTGATAGTCTATTTCAGAAAAAAGTCACTTAAATCCTTTATTTTTCCATGTAAAGTAACTTTAGATTCATCTCGAGTTGTTTTATGACATTGTCATCTTCTGAAATATCAAATATCAAAGCCGGTCGCGTCAACAAATTGACATATTTAGTGAATTGATGAGTCAATATGTAGAGTTATTAACAGAAAATATAAAGAGAGAGTATGTTTATGAAATATCACTGGACTTCATATTGTATGCTCCTATCACCCGTTACCTTCATAACTTTGCCTGTATTATCCAACCAGTCAAAGTTTAATATTTAAAACCTATAACGACCTTTGATTGGTCGAGACATACAATCTTGTTTGTCTCGTCGAGTCAAAGCCCTCGTTGTAATTTTTTCTTTTGATTAGTAAAATTGGAGCGCTTGGTGAATAAGGGCACCAACAAAAACACTCAGCTACATATCACCCCTAACTTTTCCATAGACATGAACATTAGCATTCATGAAATATGAGTACAGATAATTAGTCGTTACTCGAGAATTAGCTAAAAAATACGTTCTGGTAACACAAAAGAGTCGAAAGAGGTAATCAGACTATTTTTCCTGTAAGCTCAGTTTATGATCTAGGATTAAAATTGCTGAAGCCGACAGCACAATTATTAAGAAGCTGAAAATTTGTCGGCTTTATGTCTTTATTTAAACAGACTGTCTGGTAGTCTTGCACATTACAGAAATTATGAATATTCAAACAGTTCAAAGCACCATACAGTCTTGGATAACATGAGCCTAAGAAAACCTTATGTCAGCCAAAATATAAGTGTTTTTTGTAATGGCTGTCATCCGACGTTTCTTGGCGTTCCTAAAAATCGACATGTTGAATACCATATTGTCAAGTCATTGTGACCCATGTTAAGACAGATTGTCTAAAAAAGACAAGAGGTCGACAAACAAAAGATAACAATGCTGAATCTCGGAAAGACCTTCTTGACATAATATGTGTAATCTTTTGATCTATGTTAAACAGAAAATTGGTCAAAATACTTGTCTAATATCTGAAATCTTGGACTAGTTTTTAACTCAGTCACAACGAAAGACTTTGTGATTAATTCAAACATAAGTAATAACCAATGTCCGTCATCAGTCCACTGTCGTGCGTAGTGCGTCATGCATCCTCCACAAGTTCTTGAAACATATTCTCTTCCTAATCCAGTGGACCAATCTTGATGAAACTTGACATGAATGTTGCTTGAGTCAAGCTCTACCAAAGGTGTCAAATAATTGAAATCCATCCTAAATCCCGGTTGCCACGACATCAAAAAGGGGAATATAAAAGAAATCTTTGAAAATATTCTTCTTTGAAACCAGAAGTCAGATAGTTCCCAATATTGGTATGTAACAGCATATCAACCTTTATCAATTTTATTTATATCGGAACCCTGATATCAGAATTGGGCTCCGCCTGGGCGTATCCCATTTAACATAGGAGAAGAGAAGGAAATCTTTATAACTTTTTTGTCTAAAACCAGAAGGCAGACAGTTCACATTTGGCATGTAAAATTATTTAAAAAAACCTTTATCAAGTTTACTCATATCGCGATCCAGGAGCCCGTTTTACTAAACTTCTTACGAAAGAATTGTGCGTAAGTCAAAAGCAAAAATCGAACCTGATATTTTCATTTAATGTTAGATTCTGCCCTTCAATATATCATTTGGAAAGTCTTTAGAAGACAATTCCAATGAGATATGCATGACCATATTTAGTTTCTACTGTAACGTTAGAAGCAACTTTAATTTTTGACTTACGCAAGTAAAACTTGTTCCTGGAGACAAATCTGGGGTCCATCTGTATGTGTCTCATTTTTGCATAGAAACAAAAATCGAAATATTTAAAAACTTTCTTCCCTGAAACTAGAAGGCAGGCAGTTTCATAGTTTGTATGTTAAATCGTAAAGTTGGACATTCATTAAGTTTGTCCATATCATGATCCTTGAGTCAAATTTGGGCTTCATTCGGGTATACCTTATTTTACAAAGAAATGAATTTGACATTTTTAAATATCTTCTCTCTGAAAACAGAAAGAAAACAGTTTCCGTATTTGGTATGCATCATCATGTAAGGGACCTTTATCAACTGTGTTCATATTGTGATCCAAAGGTCAATTTTATGCGTATGCCACTTAAGATAGAAACATAGAGCAAAATATTAAAAAAAAAATCTTCATCCATGACACTAGATTGTAGACAGCTTTCATTGTGTGCACATAAAATCATAAAGTAGGCCTTCGTGAATTTTGTGTTCTGACCCTTGGGTCAACTTTCGGCTCCACCGGGGGGGATTACATTTTACAAAGAAAGGAAGAGCGAAACCTGATGGCAGATAGTTTTCATATTTGGTATGTGGTATACTTAATCGTATCTAGCCATCTTTTATCAGTTTTGTTCATATCAAGTTTCGGGTTACACCCAGGGGCATCCCATTAAACATAAAAACAAAGAAGGAAATCTTAAAAAAGAATTCAAATTTGGGCGTATTAGAAACCAATTAAGAAATATTCCAATTACAATCTTCCCAGAAATCAGTCTAGCGAATTGATATATGTAGAAATTATCTTTTGTGAAAATCTGCTTTACACCATCTTATAATTTTGATGCCACATGGGTAAAGGACACCAAGATGGGGAATCTAGGACCATCATAGTCCTCTTGTTTCTAGTCTCAGAGTCTACCAAACTTGCATCACTTTATTTACAATATCTACATAAAATGTTCGCTTGCTATCTCCAGGTTCATTTAATACCTATATGGGATCTTATCTATTTTATTTGAGTTTGGTTTAAGGACGCTCTTAATATCTTTTATTCATGCAGCGACTGGTGGCTCCTCCCTAGTCTTGAGCTGCTTCCCCGCTTAGGATTCCGATTATCCACACTATAGTTGGAGTCAACTGTCGGAATATGTTCATCCGCCATGTATCGAAAAAGTGATACCCGGCGATTGAAGATTTGGAGTCTGGTGCGCTACAAAGTACAGTTAAAAGCATCGTGAAATTGACAAAGTGATTGATTTTTAAATGAAATTTATTAAGTATGTAGAGCGAGTTTTAAGTGAAATTAAAGGGAGGGGGTGGCGGATTTCAATAACGCTAATTTTGTTCAGGATGAACAAAATAAGCGATATGTATTACCTCCCTTTAAATAAAATATGCATTCAAATTCTATCAAAAGCTACCTTTGTCTTCAAGAACAGATCAGACGCTTATTAATTTAAACATGTTAGTGAAATCTTCATTTTGAAGGTAGGTGCTTATCTGATATTTTTAGTGATTTTGAAGCGTTTTTGAATGGCAAAAGTGAGTGTTTGTAATGAATGGAGCGCTGAATGAGTGATTACGAATGGTTTTGATTGAGATGAATTTCAATTTCACGATGATTCTAATTGTAACTTGCGATTGTAGCTACTACACGTGCAATATGGGCGTTCAAATTAATTGGCCTACAATATGGCTTCTTTTGTGTCTTCAATTGCTAATTGCGACTTGGACGTAGCCTAAAGTTGCAAACTATGCCCGCGTATACGTGTTCAACTGGAATAATTTAAAACTTTAATAAGATGATTCCAAACCGAAATGCGACAAAAGCTATATTGACCTTTTAATCTGAACACGCATTTGTCGAAATACTTGGCCCTGTGGAATCTCGGAGATCTTGGGTCACCTGCCCTGCGTTCAAGATGGCAATACGTCGAAAACTGTTTGCCAATTTTACCCCGTTTATGCATAAGAAACAGTTTGCAACGTTTTGTTATCCTGACCTCGGGGCTAGATCACAAACCAGCCCTGCGTTCAAGATGATAAAACGGTACAAAATTTCTTGCAAATTATACCCGCTTTGCACGTATACTTTCTTTCAAAATGGGGTATGTTTTCAACAGTGTGTATAGTTTTTTTGCTATCCTGAACATAGGGCTTGTCACTTTGATTGCTCTTAAGCCAACAGTGCATAAAACTGAAAAGTCTCTTGGTTGTTTCAAATTAGCTTCAAATGTATGCATTGATTTACAGTTTCTTAAAAATTGTCTCAAATGTGCAAAGGTTAACGTACTTTTTGTACGAATTTTTGATGAATATTCTAAGGTCAAAGGTGTATAATTACATTCTGATATTTCATTTATTTTGTGGCATTTTAATCAAAATTTGATTGACTGCATAACAACCAAGACGGATTTAATTCGACGCAAATTTGAATTGGTCATATTTCTTTTCATGTTCTTCACCTGACTTCGGGTACGGTTAAGAATATTTTGAAATTGACAAGGTGAATGATTTCGGAATAATTTTGGTATGAGTGCGATGAGTGAGTATAGAGTGAAATAAAAGAGGGGTAATACAATATCGAAGAAATTGGACTATGTCATCTATATATTTACCTTCATTTATATTTTGTTTAATAAAATTAACGTAATTTTCTGTTTGTGTGTCTTCGGGGACCAATCAGACGATTATAAATCAATACCTGACAATAAAATCGTTATAATTATATGTTGATCATTTTTAAACGACATTTTTAAACTATTTCGGAGCAATTTTGAGTGAAAAAATGTCATAAGCGAAAAGAAGAATTTCGCATTAAGCAAGCAAATACTAATCAAAGATTGTTTATTTCGTTGCAAAGTGCCACAGCTTACAAAACCACCTTGAAAGCAATATAGGTCGTCATAAACATCGTAAAAATGTTTCTGGAATGCTTTTGATTGAAATTAAAAGAATAGATCGAGCGAATTTAGAATAATAACATAAAAATGAAATAGTGTTTTATATAGATTTTGGTCTGTTCGGAATGATTGGAACTATTGAATTGAATGCTAAGCGAGTGATCTGGAATGGTTTTGATCCGGGTGAGTTTTGGTGGTTCACATGGTACCAATTTTTGTACGAACTATAGGAGTTGTGTTCGTATAATCATTGATTTAAGACCAAGTTGTGTCTAAATAGAATATCAAATGTCCTAGAAATGACATCAAACAATAGCTTCTGTCAGATTTATCTATGAGATTTGTATCAAAATTATTGTTTCTCATTCAAAGTACGTTCACTTTCATTGTTATCCCGACGTTATTTTGAAATAGATCTTTTGGAGTTTATATGAAACTATAATAAACCTGATTCAAAGCTTATCTATGAGTTTTGAAATGGAAGCCGGTCATGGCTAAACCTAATCAGTTTGGTATTTATATTTCATGTGACGCCATTGTAATTATAAGGGTTCAGAAATTGAAACGTGTTTACTAGTATTAATACAATTTTTGTTAGTGCGATGGTATTTCTTCATTAATGTTTTTCAAAATAAAATAGAGAAATTTGAACAAAATAGATCAGATCTCATAAAAGTGTCGCAAAATTCTAAAGCCTTTGCTATGTCAGAATCATTTGTGTCGGTAATTGTATGTGGAACAAAATGATACCTTAGACGCGCACCTTTGGTTGAAGGTCCTCGTGATATAACTTAGAATTTGTTCAATGTAACGTTAGATTCCATTCGAATATCATAATTCGTTTAATTTATTGTTCAGGCAATAAAAATGTATTTGTATCGTGCATTAAGGAGTAGGAGTAACAAAAAAGTGCACCAAAAAAGGGGATTTACGCGCTCAAAAAAAAAAAAAAAAAAAAAAAAAAAAACCACGTTTCATGCGTTTGGTTACCAAGGCCTCGTAGCTTCAGCTTTGACAAGTTGATGTTACGACATTTTGGTTACCAACCTATTGTTTGAGCTTTCAAGTTATTTATATCCACTTTCTACAGAAGTAAATATTCAATGATATAATCTGATTAACCCTAACCTTAAGTGCAATGACCCGTTACTTAGACTCCGTCCTACCAGGGCAAAAATGATTGATTATAATCGTCAAAAGTTCAAGTGACTGCTTAAATTTCAAATCTTAAATTGAAATCATGTAGGGTAAATTATGTTAGAAATACAACTATCGAATTAAAAATACTAATTTTTGTCGATCGTTTAAATCTTTTTACGAAAATGATTCATGGGTATCCATGTATCACTCTGCAAAATATAAGTATGACTACATACGAATCATGCCTTTTATGAGCGAAGGTCAATTTCATATAGTTTATTTGGTGAGTTACTTTTCCTCGAAGCTTGCATGGATGTCATCCAAACCTCACACGAATTATCTAGGGGAACCCTTTAACAGAAGGGATATTTTTTTTTATAATGAGAATCTCCATTTATAAGCAGATTTGTTTCCATATATGAAAAATATTCAATGAACATTTAAAGAAATTGTAACTCGGATTGCTTTTAATTTGCTTGGCAAGAAAAAAATGATTAGTTTGATCACCTTGGTATTATAGATTGGCCATATTTCCATATAATGCCAATATTGAGTACTATTCTTAATATCTCTATAGCCTTACTATGCGAACAGGAACGTTCACAATCAGAACTTTCAGTGCTTGCTTATCATTGTTCCATGAAAGCTGGCATATCGTTTTGTTCAAAAGTGCTACATTCAGTTGTTTATTAAGGATTTCAATTATAATCCATTTTCTAATTGAACGTTTTTCTACTTTTTTCAAATCCATTTTTGCGTACCGGTTCTTTGACTACGTCTGTTTAAGGTAGCGATGAGCTCATGGGGCAATTTTCCTCCCAATGAACTTTTTCTCGTTTACATATGTTGTTATAGACTAACATTAAACGAAATTTAAAGGTACCTTTCCGTGTTTGCCTTTAGATGGTTCCGGTATTTTTTTTTCTTATGTTTTTTTCATTAAAATGCTTAACCAGCTTAAAGTCTTGTTTTAGCGAAATGTCAGCGGATATCTATAGAAAAAATACCTGGTGATAGAATTTGAACATATATAAACGCGACTTATGCAATTGAATTCGCACTGTTCAATTAAAATCAATTTTTGCATAATATTATTTCAAGTAGTCGAACTGCATTATTTTGTATATTGCAAAGAAAATACTACCACATAAATCTTTTCTTAGCTCCACAAGCCGAAGGCCGTCGAGCTATTGCCATAGCGGTATGTCCGTCGTGGGTAAACTCTTCTTTAAACATCTTCTCCTCTTCAATTTATTAGCGGATTTATGTGAGGCTTGCAAGAAATGTTGCAAGGGTTATCCTCTTCTTAAGTTGTTCGATAAAATTTGATTGACAACCAAATATGGGAGTTGCAGGGCAGGGCTTATTTTCACTTTCAAACCTTTAAGAATCTTCAAAATAACAATTGGCCCGAATTCAGTAAATGTTGGTGTGAATGTTCCTGTGGTGACCCTGTTCTAAAGTTGTTGTAGAGATTTGGATTGATCCTCAAATATGGGCGTGGTAGGGTGGGGCTTATTTTTACTATAAAATCCTAAAAACTCTTCTCCACCCAAACCATTGGCCAGATTTCAGTGAAATCTAGCACGGATGTTACCAAAATGACCCTCTTCTAAAGTTGCTGAAGAAAATACAACTGATTCTCCTGAATATGGGTGTGTAAGGATGGAGCTTATTTCACTATAAACTCTTTAAGTTGTTAAAGTTATTAGGTTATAGAATTTAACTTTGATTATTCCGTGTTATTTACTTCAACTTTTTTTTAAAAAAAAAAAAAGGTCTTTTAAAACAACGCACCAAGTTCGGCCTAAAATTTCCACTTCCGGTTGATAGATTACGTCTTTAAAGCAGAAGGGCTTTGCATTCCACCCAACGTGTGTACCTCGATAATGAACAGGACCATAAGAAGCGCAGTTACAATACAGTGTATCGTTCAAATGGTAAATGGGTCATATTGGTGTAGTTTGCCGTATTTCCGGTAACCATCTGATTAAAGCCTGACCACATATGGGGTGATAATTTTGTAACAAGGATCTGATATTCCCAGGAAAGTTAACTGAGTGAAAACATATATTATTGTTTCGATTTTAAAACGATTGCCTTAACAGTCAGTTCAGTCATTGGTGTTGCAATCAAACTGTGAAAATGCAAAGCGTGCCATAGTATTCAAAAAACCTTTTAATTGCGGTTATGCTTGTACGGAAGTTCTGACGTTAAAGACGCTCATTTTTGTGTGGTTTGTCTTGCTTATGCATGTCTTAAACAGGTTATTTGTAAACAATAGAGTATTTTCACATAAGTCTGCGCATGCGCGGAAATCGCTCTTCTCCGCCCCTTTTACAAACGAGGGGGCATGTCATTTTAGTCCAGAAACAGATTATAGTGCAATAGTATATTTCAAACCACAAAAAAACTCGTCGTTATAACGTTATCATAGTTATTTTTGCACATAAAATAAAATTTAGTTTTAATGCTTAAATTCTTCATGCCTTTTTCGTCAATTTTTTATTCTTTGCTTTTGATTAACTTATCTTAATCTAACTCTATCTAGCGTGCCTGACCTATGTAGAAGTCTTCTGATTTCTTGTTGGCAATAATATACTGACTTCTTTTTAAATTTTTTTCATTAAAGTTTCTCTATGAACCATTTTTATTTATATATTATTTCCATTTCTATTCAGACCTATCATTTATTTCGCTTTTCATTGAAATCCCAATATTACTAAAGACTTTAGAAAAAAAAAACAAAAAAAAAAACTAAGACTACTCAATTATTTGTTTATATAGTATTATATAAATTTCTTTGTATATAACTTTATTACCATCACATCGTTATCAACACACTGAGACAAGGAAATGTATTTTTGCAAAAAAGAAGAAAGAATTAGAAATAAGAAAACAAATAAATCTTTGAACGCTTATTCCAACCAAACACACCAGCTCGTTGAATAAATTGTTTGTGATATTGAGATTTTGAAACTGCGTGTCAAACTAAGAAACACATTAACGATCTTTCACTTTGTGAAGCATGATTTTGGAAATGTAGGCCCGTGTGACTTTTTGACGTTGCAATATAAATTTCCTTGTGTGAAATGTTATTTATTCACAACAGCGTTTTTTGCACAAGAAATGTTCGTACTAAGGAAAAATTAAATGATAAAGACAATAAATACATGTAGATAAATAAGTCGTATTTTATAGATAGCACAGAAAGACCAGACTTAGTTAAAGTTAGATCCATATTCTTTATGGTGTAGGGAAATATATCTGATACTCATGTAGAATCTTTAAAATATTTTAGCACAAATCCCTTGTAGTACTGTTGTTTTTCACATAGCTTGATAAAACTTAAAAACCTATGTAGGGTTTAGTTTAATCTTCTCGTGTGTGTATGATTTTTGAAAGGGTTTTTCAATATACCATAGACCCAAGATCAAAGAGCGGTCAAACACTAAAGCAGAAGTTATAAGTTACAACACGTGCGCTAAATAAACATTGTACTGGTGTCAATTAAGCGTCGTACGTGACATATGGTATTACGTAATCGTTTTTTACTTGTATCACATCTTTGTGATGAAAATATATCCATAAAAGGGGTATTTTGATTGTCCGTTCAATAATTCATGAATTTGGAACATTAAATGGATTCGTAAAAGGTTAGTGTTTAAAAAAATAGCTGCACAAAAAGAAAGATATTCAAGTGAAACTCAGAACTACAAAATCTTTAATTTTGAAACAGTGAAGTTCGCGTTTCCAATGTATCTAAAAGCCATTCAAAATATAAGTATGTGTTCAAATTTGAATAATTACCAAAATGAGATAGTAACTCGTAAATAGCTGCGATGGAATTATTTCTCCCTTTTTAAAATTGTCTCTATCCATCGATATGTTTTCGTCATTTATTTTTCGCTAGAGTAACACATTATTTCTGTGTTGAACTTGCATTCTGTCGTATGTCGTTTTTGTTGTCTGCTTTTTTTTTTTTTTTTTTTTTATTATTATTATTTTATTAATGATATATTATTTATTTTTTGTAATTTTTTAGTTAATCAATTACGATCGAGTTGTGTCGAACAATAATGCAATTACTATTATCGAAATAATGAAAATGAATAGTCAAAATGAAAAAAAATCCAAATAAACTATCAAATCAAAGTGATTTCTCAAAACACTAGATTTTCAGTGAAGGGAATCTGCTTCGACCAAAAACATATATATTCATCAAGTAGAAAATTCTGCAGAGATATCTCAGAAATTTATTCACCCAACTAAAATCAAACATCGCTTTTTTCAGTATTTTAAATAAAAAAAATCGGTCGAAATAGTTTCTAATGGCATTATTTTTTTGTTTTGAGTGATAAGAGGTTGATAATCTATTCCATTTAAAGTTGAAATCGACTGATTCATCCGGATTAATTTCAATGAAATAAAGAGTGGAGAAAAGAAGGACGCCCCCTCGTTTTCATTGTTATGTCCCTTTGACTGAAGAGTACGCAAAGGAGATAATTAAGTGAAATACCTCTATTGTAATCATTGAAACAAAGATCATTTAACGCCAAAAAGTGCATATATGTTGCCTGTGAGTTCCAATTATTAAGATTAAAAATGAACCTTTACTTCTAAGAATGATTTAGAGGTGCATGCGAAGAAATGAAATTTACTAGAGAAATTGTCATTACGTGGATTTAGACAGAAAGGATTGGTAATTGCAATCTACGGTCAATTGATCAATACAATTAGGGTAAACACGACATTGACCTTTGGCTACCCAAAATTTCTAAACAACATCTATGTCATGTTGTTGTTCGAATATGTGCATGACATTTGCAGCATGTCATTGGCACATAAAGTTAAGACTTGGATTATTCGCTGCGTCTCCACAGTCTGATCAGTCCAAACATTAAGCTGAAGTTTGTTACTTAGCTATAATGTTTCCAAAATGTCACAAATTTGCATCAGAAAGTGTCGGTCAATGTTAGTAAATGCACATTTGGCGCACATGCTTTTATAAATTAGTTGCGTGACTGGAAATGGCACACTCTGGAAGCTTTTACAATCTGACAAATCTAATCTAATTATAGCTTTTAAACACTAAATGAGCCTGTGCATGAGATTTTCTACAATTTCAAATATGCGCAAAGCAAAGAATCTGGCCAGTCTGTGCATGCGCACAGTCTGTCCAGAGTCTTTACTTTGCATTTTATAAATAGATAAGGTCTCAAAATATCTGTAGACTATCAGGTAACTTAATATTTACAGTATGTGGCTTTCTATGCTACTCAATGTTTGCACCTCACGAAAAATTCAAATTGTTGGATATGTCACGCACAGGCTCAAATGATTTTTGTGTATTTCTAATTTCAGTTCAAATGTTATGGTATGATCCACACAGAGGAGAGTTTTCGAGATTGGTCTATGGGTCCTTCTTTTATCTGTACCCCGTCAAACAAGAGCATTTACCTGTTTGTCGTAACTCCGAAATAACAAATCATATATTCAATTTTATGCTGCTTTCTAATTTCAGTTCAAATGTTGTGGTATCAGCCACACAGAGGAAGGTTTTCGAGATTGGTCAATGAGTCCTTACTTTAACTGTACCCCGTCCAACAAGAGCATTTACCGTTGTGCCGTGCCTATGTCTTGCTGCATCTTTGAAGCGGTTGGTGATTTATTTTGTCTTGCATTTTTTTATTCGAAAGTGAAATAAATTCTTAACCTACATGTTGTTTGCTTATGCGAATGGCTTTCTATTTGTGTAAAACCGCAAAACGCTAATTTTTATACATATATCGATGTGCAAGTGTCAGACAATAAGAAATAACAGTTATTCTATAAATAAAGAAATACAAAATAAATAGAAAAATGAAAAAAATAACTACCAAAATAAATGATACTGAACTTTTCATAATGTGATATGTATGAAAAGAAGTTCACTGTTAAATTCCAAAACAGATGTTTATTATTTCGAATCTCAAAATTTACATGTACCATCGGCCTACCGATTCATAAATCAGTCCATTCGTGACATTTCCAACTATTGCGCATGTGCAAAAAGCAAAATCCTGTGACCAGCCTATGTATCCGCACACTTTGACCAGAGTCTTCGCTATGAGCTATATTGAAAAAAAGGTCTTAACCTCTCCAAGGGCGACAAGTAAACATTCTACTTGTATTGTGGCGTTGTCTATGCTACTAAATGTTTGTACCTCGCGCACCTGTGAAATTGTTGGAAACGTCACATACAGGCTCAAATGTAACCCAATTTCGTAAACAAAGTTTCCTATAGAAAATATGAAGTTTTTATTTGGATATGTTGAAGGTTTGTCTTTAACATATAGCATTTAATTTTATTGTTTATGATCCATTATGTGTAAATGCTAATTAAAAGTTACATTTAATGAAAACATACATATAAACAAGGGTGTTTAAAAAACTCAGCGTAAATATTGATGTTGTACGAGAATTTGTAAATGAGCTGCTTTACGAAATTCTGCTCCTTGTCTGCTAAAATGTATCGTCTCTATCATTTTTAGTATTTTTTTATTTATATTTTTTACCGTTCTGCGTGTTACTGGCTTTGCATAACAGATATTGATCTATCTAAACAAGATTTATGTTTTTCCAGGGAGACAGAGTAAACACCATGTGTGGTTTTGACATGACCAATAAACCGGTAAGCAAACAAAATTTATTATGGGCATTTTTATTATATGTAAATAAAAAGTTGTTGTTGCTGTTTAAGTCTTTTTTACTAAGGTAGTGGACCCGTAATAGTTCCGCAACACTTACGGATGTCACAAACTTTAACATTGCTAAACGAGGTTTCGCACCGGTTTCCTTTGGAAACCTCGATTATCATTGTGAAAGATAATGAGTTCTTGAATATTGCGAAATAATGACGGGCCCACTACCTAAATATACAAATTCTCACTCATTTTTCATTGTGATATACTTGAAGTATTTCATTTTCTAACAAAAATAATATCCCCAAGTGAATTTCATTTTCTCGTTGCACCACACGGTCTTAGGGTCTACCATAAGCTTGACCCCTTCAACATTCTTTAGGTCTGATATCCCCATATAAATTATCCGTATTTCAGTCCTGAAAAACTGGCGATGTCTACTAGTAAAAATTTTGTTATTCATTATGAGATTTATTGTTGGTTGGCAACCAAAAGTCATGACTAAAATTTATTCAAAACAGCATCATTTCCAGTTAGTAACATAATGAAACTGACATTTATCTCGATCAAACCCATTCTAAATCGCTCACTCAGCGCTCCATTCATTCCTTCCAAACACATACTCAAACCATTCAAAACACTTCAAATCAATAAAAAGAATGATAAGAACAACTTCATTTAAGATAGATTTAGCTAGAAAAAAGGCGATTTAACTGATTTTTTTTAAATTTATGAGCATCTTAATGGTACTTGAGGAAATATGAAGCTATATTTAGAAATGGTATGCATATTTTGTTAAAGGGCGTATAGTCCGGCAGAAATAAAGCTGGACCTAGTAGTGTGGTATAAAGTTTTTTTCTTGATTGATTCTGGTAGCTAAGACATTGCACATCAAGAATCTGAATGATGACATCTTGTCATCATTGAGCATTTTGAGAAAATGGAGATGGCAGCCAGGGGTATCGTGAAATATACAAACTGATCATTAACTTGCTAAAATTATTTTTCTGAACCTACTTTTTTACTTATTCTGGTCACCAAGATGTTTATTAGAACTCAGAAAATAAATTAATGTGTGAATTGAAATTTGAATTTGGACTTGTAATCAAGATGGCAGCCAAATGGAAGTCTGTATTAGGAAAGAGTGTCAAAAGCCATGTTATGACAGACTTCAACCTCAGAATGATTTCAACCATTTTGTTTAGAGGCTGAAACCATTTTCTTTTTGAGAATGGGTAAAGAATTCTAGTCATCTGATTTGATATTTTTCGAAAATTGAACTTGGCAGCCAGGAATACATAAATGTAAATTTGTGCTAAAAATAAAATGTCAATCTGGAAGATTTTTAAGGCCAGTTTAGCTGATTCCTAGATTGATTCTTCTAGCCAAGGCATTCATCAATAATAACACTGATGACACCTTGTAATCATTGAATTTTTTTTTAAAATGGAGATGGCAGCCAGTATTTTCATACAAAATACAAGCCCAGCATATTAAGCATGATATTTACATATTTTTTTAATATATTTCGTATTTTCTGAGCTTATAAGAACTAGAAAAACAAAACATGCTTAAATTTAGAATTGAAACCAAGATGGTAGCCAAGTCGGAATCCGAAAGTCACGTTGAAACCAACAACAACCTTTTGATAACTTTAAACATTTAGTTCGTAAGTCATCAGATCAATTTTGAAAAAAGGCTCATAACACCAACCTCTAATCTAACTTCTCTCCGGAATTTGAAGTCAGTCAGGAAAAAATGAATGTAGATTTCCACCTAAAAACAAATAAACTTTCCATTCGCCATTTTTTGCTATCAACATGCCCTGCCAAAATAGGTGAGAAAACGACTGTCTTAAACAAAACTCAAATCGATTATGGTTATTAGGTTAGTTTTTAGCAAGTTGAGCTCTTTATAAAAGGCAGTAGCTCTAAATGAATTTTAATAATATAACATGCCATTGAATATTTGTCTAGGTTGAATGTAAATCTGAGATTATGCTTACTTGAAACTTGGATGGATGACAGTCTTTATCGTGTATAAATGTCGTAAAACCTAAGATAAAAAGCAGAAAAGTGAACAAAAATGTATTTCGCTAAATGAAACATTTTTTTTAATGCCTTTTGCTTTTTAATATTCAACAAAGCAGCCACGAATGAAAGGAATAAAAGGTTTAAAAAAATGTAATGAAATCTTGTTCTCATGTTGATTACAGCGCGAGCTATTCTAAGTATAATGACACATCTGAACAGATGAAAAGTTTCAAAATTTTAATGTTTATCACAGTTGACTTAGGACCTAGATCATTGCACAGTGTCGGACTCTCAACCATAGGCACCATAGTTCGATCTCCAGTCGAGGCTTACATTGTATGAACGTGTGTCCACCAGTGCTAAAGCAATGCCGTTTTGCTGAAATACTGATAAAAGTGGCTGTAAACCCAAGTAAAAAAAACTCAACTGATTTTGCAGCTTTCCCTTACATAACATTTCTTTGGTCATCAAGATTTCTGCCAAGCTCATACAAACTTAAAATTTTAATTCACAATGAACAAATTTTTATTATTGAAAAACGTGGAATGACAGTCAAAAAGGCATTTGATTGAAATGATCATTTGACCTTACTATGTAAGAATGAAGTTGTCAACATTGGATATTTTGGAATCTACTTGTCGTTCTGAGTGGTCTAAAGATGTCGCCAAAGAATTTAAAAATTGACTGAAAAACACTGTCTACGCTTCTTATCATCTTTTATTTTATTATAGTGGCCCATGTATCTTATTTAGGATTTCAGTATTCATTTCAATCATGAAGTGCTTATTTCAAGATTACATCATTCTCAATGCGAGATGGCAACCAGTTTTAAATACTAAATTAGCTTGTATCCAAATACATGTAAAATAATAAGATCAGAGGGGGCATCATACACTCCTCGAAGCGATATTGCATATAGTATGGAATTATTCATTTGACGCAGATCCAAGACGTTAATATGCGTTATCTTCGGTCCGACTGGTAAATTAGGGTGAATTTCAAGATGGCAGCTAAAATAACTTTTATGTAAGAAACACTTTTGTACATGTCCTTCAACATTTGTATCTACATTTTATGACTCAAACATCTGTTTTATGAGTTCTTAATGCCATACTTATAAATCATGGTCAATCAGAAAATCAATAGGTTCTAATTTCGAGATGACAGCCAGTTTTAAGAACAAAAATTGTCCTCTTTTTCTTTTAGTCTGTGGACCAGTAAGAGTCACCTTATAATCACAAAAAATGTCGGAGAGTGATATGTATTTGTTCATTGGACCTCTCTGATCCTAAATAAGGGCGTTTACATTATGTAATTTTGGGTATGACATGATATCAAATTGCAAGATCTAAGGGCAAAACAAGTGGAATTCAATAGAGAACCATCAGCATCAAGATAGGGTTAAAGATGCTGTCATCCACATTCCTGGCTGCCATTTCAAACTAAGAAAAACAACTCATATGTAGTGAGAGATACAATCCGCTTGATCAAAGGAGGATGGAAAGAGAATAAAATTTGATTAAAATGAAAAAGAATCGAGCAAAACTGTGTAATCTCTTATTCAGCAATGTTGCCAAACAATCAACCGTTCTGTTTTGCAGCCATCTTAACTTATAAACACAATTATGATTATCAATTTGAAAACTAGTACTAGTATTTGCTTTATTAGAAAACAGCGAGTTAGCCGATTAATAGTAATATTAAATAAAAGTATAAAAGTCATTTAACATTTGTAGCTAATCATAATGGTATTATTCTCATTTTTGCACTCCTGGCCGCCATCTAGTTAGGAAGTTAATTTACAAGCGGTGATTCGGCTATCAATCTGATTTTAAATAGACGGGATTGCAGCTATCATTAAGAGACATGACAGGAATAAAACCAATTCAAAAGTTTGGTTTGTCAAATAGAATCTATTGTTCTCGAAATGCTGTGTAATATTACTGTTTGGCTGCCATGTTGTCTGAAACAGTTATTGTTTCTTTTGTTTTATGGGTTAATTTCCTCGTTATATTTAAAAATATGATTTTTACGACAAAACTAAGGTAAAAATGCATAAAAACCTATCATCAAGACAAGTAAAGTGGTAGCATGTACTTGTTCAAGGGGTCCTGGCTGCCATCTCGATTTTCTTAAAATGCTCAATGATGACAAGGTGTCATCAGGCAGATTCTTGATGAGTAAGACTTGGGCTACAAGAATCAGCCAAGAAAAAATCTTTATACCACACTTCTAGGTTCAAGAAAAATATGCCATTTTTCTGCCGGACTAGTAATACATATCGATAATTTTGTTCATCCGGAACAAAATTATCGATATCGGTTAACCTCCTTTGAAATTCACTCAAAACTCGCCCCACACTCTTATTCAATTTCTTTCCAAAATCGTTCCAAAATTATTCATCTTGTCAATTTCTCGATGTTGTTTACTGTAACACGAAACCTGCATCCTTTTCTCTAATTTGAAATGGTATTAAACGCTGGTTTTACAATATTAAACCGTATTACGACAAAGTCCATTTACACATTTACTTTATGAATATCATTAGTATAATGTTTGTACTATAAAATACCTCGTCTAAATCATTCCCTCATGCACGGTGCCTGACGCGGTCGAGTTTCCAATTAACGCCATGGCCATTGACCTACGCAGGTAGCCGCAGCCTTTCGGCACTTTCTTCAGTTATTGTTGCTTTTGTGAGGAGTGTTCTTTCTCCATAGATATAATTCACGAACGGTATAATATCATACCATATATTTGATATATTTACCTAGGTTATCGAGGTTCGAGACTATATATTTGTCCGTGGATGTATGCAGGGATTCGGCGAGTGGTTGTCCAAATATGATGAACTCATCATTGTGTCTTGTCTTTCTGTCCTTATTATGCAGGTAGGTTTACAAGGTATGGTATATGTTCGACAAACAATCTAAATAAGAGCCAATTATTGCCCTTTGCAATAAGTTTCATTGTCCAATAGTCTAAAATATTCTCCCCGGCGACGGCACTCATCCTTTCCGACTATTTGTCTCCCACCAATGGGTTGATAACCGTAGACCTACGTAGGATAGCAGCTGGAGGAAATGATACAATGATAGTACTGGTGTGAGTGAAACCATGTAAGACAAGACATTTTCTTTATTGACACAAACTTACATAAAGTTTCTGGTCAAATTACAAAAAACATGTATAATATCTAAATATGTGAAACAAATATATGTAACTAGTGTTATGGGTTTCAACCGCCGCGACTTTACTGAAAGATTGTTAAAAGGGGCGCAAAACCTTCTTGGATAAAAAAAATCAATCCAAAATTAGTCTATTTGTAAATCAATGGAGTTCTTGAATGTTTAACTAGACGTGCCAACAACAAACAAAATATAAAAAAAATGGATACATAACGTTGGTTTCAGTGTAAGATCGAGTTTTCTTTAATGCTTTTCGGTCGTTTATCGAGAAATTACGGAAGATTATCACTTGATAATCTCACTGCAAAAGCAGTGCAATTATCAAAAAACTTATACCCTGCCTTTGTGCATTTCATCCTATCTGACGTCATCTATGCTGGGCGAAATAAGTGACGTCACAATGAACGTTGCATAGCAATCACGCGCAAAATGACGCGCTTTACGAAAATATGTCCTAGATATGTCACATTTTGTCTCATTTTTGCATTAAAGAAATAGAATAATCGTTTGTATTCGTGTAAGATCGATTAATATTTCATTTCGTGAATAACAAAAGCTATATTTTTATACTCGTGGCTCTGCCACTCGTGAAAATATAGCTTTTCTTGTTCACTCAATGAAATTTAAATCGATCTTACACTGAAACAAACGATTAACCACTATATATTTCATAAAGCGAAAATCTATATTTCACGATTGGTTGAGCCACGAATGAAATAAAAGTTTTTGTTGTTCATGAAATGAAATATCAATTGATCTTTTTCGGAAAACAACTCTTTAGCTCAAAAATGATAATCCACCGAAAATCATCGAAATAATGAAAATTCGTTATAATTTCAAAGCAAAAACACCATATGTTTTTATGAACAGTTGTAAATCTGATAATAGTAGGCGTGAACGTCAGTTTGTGTTGAAATGTTAGTTTGTTGTGAATTAACATGTCGAAAGTGCAGGTGTTTTGTGTAAAATGTTACATAATCGCTTTGAAGTGCAAAGTAGACATAAGCTCATATCTATCTTTTTAACCTGTGCCACAAGGTCTAAAAGATTTGGCAATCCCTTTCGAATATCTATAAAGTTTGTTAACAGACTTTTTCAAAACAAAACAAAGCATAAATAACGCTGAACTGAAATATGATTAAGATATTTAAATTTAGTTCTAATTTATCAACATGGCTCCTGCATAAAAAAAGAGAGGCCAGTTCATCAGGAATCAATTAAGATATCAAATTCATACATAAAATAGAGAAAAATAGAGACGAGTGTTGAAAATGACACTCGTAACAGAAGAAGTAGTCTTGCGACCCGGTTCCTTACATAAATTCCTGTATTACTCAAATTCCGATAAGGAACACTTTAACTAATGATTACGCTTATTCGTTTTACCTGAAAATATGATATCAGAGCCTTATTTTTATTATTAAAACGAGTTCGTTTGACTTTTGCTAATCCACTTCAATGGCAAGTAAAACCCATTTTACTTAATGTTGATTTTTTCAAATGGAAAGGTCACCATTTTACACAACAAGTCATAAAATAATGAAATTGAAATCGTTCTTAGATACACAATCAGTACATTCATTATCAAAGCTACAAATCAACCACCCAAATTTGCAAGTGACGTCACTTTTTGTTTACTTTTCAAAGGCAAAGATGAAAATAAATTGTAATTTAACTCACATTAAAACAACTGTCGTAATTAGCACAGTCAGTATCGCACCCTGGTTTAAAAAATGCGCTTCGTGGGTTCGAATCAGCGCAAAAGAATGGATACTTTTTCTTTTTCATAAATTCAAGATTCAAAACTTGATGCATTGTATTAGCATAAACGATTTTACACGAAATAATTTCGGGGAAAAAATCGTTTACCATTTTTGTGATATTTATGAATACATGTGTGTCAGTTGAAAATAAAAGAATATGGAATTACTGACACATCAGTAGAGGAAAGAAAAAAAAAACATAAAATGAAAAAAGAATTCTTACAATATAATAAATAAACGAGTCAATTTTAAGATAATTAAATTAATTATTTCTATATTGAAAATACATTAAAATAGATGATAATATTACAAAGATTCAGACAGAGGTTCGAACCTCGATATTACTTGTAAATATCACTTTCAAGTGGCGGAGACGTATGTTCGAACTCACTAACTAACTGAGCTATTTTACCATTTGTCAAACTCAAGTGTTTTTTTTCTTTTAAATTTATTAAACCTTAAATATTTCACACAGCAATAAAATATTAAACAAATCATGACGTCACTTGCAATGTTGGTCGGTCGGACTGTAACCAAATGTAGATTTTGACTCACTGAGTGCTGTATTCAATTCGGCATTTCCAACAAACACCGGTACACTCTAAACCAGTATTTTGGGCATCTGCTCATTGTAATTTAATTGTTCCCAATTTCAATTAACAATGTTTGTACTGCATACTTTCATAATACAATAAGGGTCTTCATATTTTTCGTTTTTATTAAGAATACCTTACCAGATTTAGTTATAGTAAGACAAATGGACGAAGTTAGCGATATTTGATTACCTCCCGTTAAATTTCATTCAAATCTCGCTCTACACACGCACTCCATTTCATTCGTAAATAATTCCAAAATCATTCACCAAATTAACGATGTTGTTAACTGTAAAATGTATGGCCTAAATGATTCATTAGCTGCCAAGGGCCTTGTTATTTAGAATTTGATACGCGTAGAGTTTGATTTCGTAATGGAATTTCGTCATGGTTTGTGGGAATGCCGTCATCGGATTTCCATAATTCATCCATTATGAATGAGACCAGGATACCCATGGAGTCCAATAAAATTAATTGTGTAAACATTCTTTATCGTAAATCAGCTTTCTCCTTCAGGGAAACAAGCAAACAATAACTCTTGTCCCAATAGTTTAGTAAACTGCAATTTTCTATCATCTCTCAAAAGACTTCTTCGATGCGTTTTTTACAGGCACCGCTAAAAAGATACGTTAAGATTTTCAATATTTATCAATTAACATAGAATCCCTTATATTCTTCAAAATTTGCAAAGAATTTCGTTTAATTTGATACACATCGTACATACATGTATACAATGTTTAGGCACGTTTTTAAAAATATTTTCAGTATTTATGTTGTCAAAAATCACAATATTAACCCCCCCCCCCCCAAAAAAAAAAAATGTGTTTAGGGGGGATATAGTGTCAACTTGTCGGTCGGCCTGTCGCTTGGTCAGTCCGTCCGTCCGTAGCTTCTATTTGTCCGTTCAATTTTAGCTAATAGGCGGATTGCATTCAAAATATACAAATGTGATAAGTATTAGGCAGAGATGTGCGTGTTCTATGTTCTGATCGATTGAAGTTCGACAGAATAATGCAATGGCCCTTTGATGAAAGTGTCAGTTGATATAAATGTAGCTGAACAACATGGATGTAAATTATCTGTATGGACAGGCGTTCTTAGGGATATTGTTCGGCTTCCTAAGACATGTTATTGCACTATAACTATTCTTTCAATGATCTAACTAATTGTAAACGACACATGTACTGTGTTTTTTTTGTTGTTTTTTTTTATATTTTGTTATTCTTATTTTCAGTTTTTAGCCGTGCTGTCGGCCAAATTAATGGTAGTTCGTATTACAAAGAAGCGGTCCAGATGGAAGGTACTACACCGACGTTACAGCTCGTACACTTCAAACTCGGCTACAATTCAGGAATCGGACTGAACCGCTCTCATTTGAAATTGGGTTTCCTTCTGAGTACAAACATCAACGACAGTTTTCCGATACTTTTACTCTAAGAGCCGTACAATGGATACAGTTAATAACCTCGTGAAATTGACAAAGTAAATTACCTTTTGAATGATTTCGGAATGGTATTGAATGAGTGAGAGGAAACAGTTTCGAACGAGGGAAGGTAATACATAATCGATAATTTTGTCCAATAGACAAAATTAGCGTTTATGTCTTATATTCTTTAAAAGCCCATGATTTTATGTCCTATTTGAAAAGCTTGTCGGTCTAATCAGACGCTTTTTTGGAAAATCTAAGTCCACGATAACAGAAAAGAAAAGTGCAATCAATTTATAGCTTTCTAAGCAAATTTAGAGCGTTTAAATGGTGGTTGGAGTAAATGATTTTGAATGGAGTGTTGACTGAGCGATTTTGAATGGTCCTGGTCGAGGTGAGTGCCAATTTTACGAGATTATTAACTGTAGTGATTTTTGGCAATACTAGAAGTCAATGAATCTGACTTTTTTATAATGGCTACAAAGACTGTTTACTAATACCATCTGTGAAATATTCTGTATTTTCCAATTGAACATGTACTCATATTTTATCTAAGGTAGCAATGGACATCGGTTTCCAGACTCTTTCGATTGATACAGTTAACAACATCGTGAAATTGACAAGGTGAATGATTTTGGAATGATTTAGGAATGAAATTGAACGAGAGTATGGAGCGAGTTTTGAGTGAATAAAATGGGATGTTACCCTATATCGCCAATTTTGTTGATGAACAAAATTGACAATATTGATTACCCCCCTTTAATAAAAAAATGCATACAAGTTCTATACATAGCGTCCCATTTCTTCAAGAACCTACGAGAAGCTTACAATTTGAATTATGTTAGTGAAATCGCGTTTTTCTCTATCAAAATTTATTTTGAATGACGTCGTTGATTTTATATTTTTCAATTGGTTTGAGCGTTTCTGAATGGTTTGAGTGAGTGAGGGAAATGAAAGATTGGAGCGCTGAGAGAGCGTTTTAGAATGGTTTTGATAGAGGTGAAGGTCAATTTCACGATGTAACTAACTGTAGCGGATATTTGTTCATTTTACGATCTTTTATGTGCGTTGTGAAAATGGAATGGTTTCTACAAGATTTTGGGAATGTATTCTACAAGATTTTACAAAAGGAAACGACTCTGAAAACATGTAATGATAGTTTAATCTCGTAAACTAGGTACTTTTCAATTTTAGCTTTGAATTAACCGGATCATTGAATTAAACAATATCATAACATCAAAGATATCAATTAACTACGATGGTTCTTAATTTTTTGTACAAGACCTAAAGCAAGTATTAACGTTTTCATGAAAATTTGCCAGGACCTAAAGAGAAGATACCTCGGGCATAAAAACGAATATGGAAAGGTTGTTTTAAATTTTTGAAAAAATTATTTAAAACGCTGATCTACAAAATTATGTGAACAAGTAAAAGACCATGACCCCACTGTGTCCATTGCTACCATACGTTATTGCCCGCCATCTTGTGTGAATCTAGTCAGTTAATAACATCAAGAAATTGACATTCATCTCAATCAAAACCAATCGATATCGCTTACTCAGCGCTCTATTCATTAGTTTGAAGCACTCACTCAATCCACCCAAAAATGCTCCAAAATAAAACTGACATAATTAAAATTGTAAGAGTCTGATTGGTTCTTTTTAAAAAAAAAATATAGGCACCTACTCATAGAACTTGTATGCATATTGTATAAAAGGGGTTGTAACTGATATCGCTAATTTTGTTCTTTCTGAACAAAATTAGGGATATTGTGTTACTTTCCTTTAATTTCACCCAAAACTCACACATGGCACTCGTTCAAAATCATTCGTATTTCATTCCAAAAACAATTATCTTGTCAATTTCACCTTGTTGTTAACTGTCAGTGCCCAAAATTTCTACACGACGGTGACCATACGACATTTCACGACTGTGACAATTCCTCGATGAGATTGATTGGTTGATTGAATGGAGTTTTACGCCGCTTTCAACATTAATTTAGTGATATCGCCGCGACTGGAGCAGCTAACAATGGATTCCTGATATTTCTGTCACAAGTACAACCATCTTATCCTTTCCTAGCCTCCAGCTGCTTTCTCACATAGGTCCACGATTATCAACCCATTAGTGAGAGACAATTAGTCGGAAAGAATGAGTGCCGCCGTCGGGGATCGAACCCGGGACCTCTAGATTGACATTCCGACGCGGTACCACATACGCTATGACGGCGGCTCTCGATTAGATTGAACTCTACTCCAAGTGGTCTCGATCAAAGGTTTTTGTACAATCTACACGGTTCCAGTATTTCTACCTCTACCACACATCCCTTATCACCGCTAAATATTATCAACATCTCTCATTGAAGGATCTTACTTGGTCTTTACAACTCCTGTATTTTAAGGTAGTGGAACCGTAATTGTTCCTTAACATTCCGGAACTTGGAATCTTTCACAAAATTGACTGAGGTTCCCTAAGGAAATCATAAGGAAACGTCGGTTAACACTGTTAGAGTTCATGTCCACCTAAATGTTGCGGAACTTTTACGGATCCCCTACCTTAAGCGCATACTTTCTTCTGGGATTCTTTTGGAGAGTGTTAAAATATACCCCACTACAAAAATCCAATAAAGTTGTTTAACATTAAAAATTCTTATTTCAACTGCAATTTTTGCCGATTCAGATTATTATTTTTGTGTGATCTTTCATGAGATTTCTATCAAACTAGTAGAAATCGTGGAGAGCCAATCGAGTCTTGTCTAGCATAAAATCAATTATGCATCTTGGACAAGGTGAGAGAGTAACGGACCCTGTTTCTCACATTTACATCTGTTTCTGCCTCTACGCATACACTGAGGCCTAAAATTAAAGCAATATTTCGACGACGCCACGCTGAAGTCCATCCTCGGAGAACTTGACGTAAAAGAATAACTCTCAATCCTCTTCCCCCCCTCCTTAAATATTTCGCTAGCGAAACGTCAAATTTATCAAATGTTGGATCAGTTGAAGCATTAATTAGCCAATCAAAGTAATGTTTCGACCAAGTCACACTGACGTTCATTCTTGGACCACTTGACGTAAAAGCATTACGTTACTCTCAATTCTACCCACCCCCACCCCCACCCCCCGCCCCTTCCCCCTTGAGATATTTCGCTAGCGAACGTCATATTTATCAAATATTGGATCGGTTGAAGCATAGATTAGCCATCAAAAAATCGATGCTATGATTCTGCTGTCCAGAAAAAGTCCGAACATATTTTTCCAATTCGACAGGGATGTTGGATTTCGATATTTTGATAGGGGTTTATGTAATCAAGTTAAAAATAAAGTTATGGCAAATATGAGTTACAGGATGGAATAGATTGTTCGATAAGTTTGAATAATATAAGGAAGAGCTGTAAAACTTAAACACAAAAAATTAGGCGAACAATAATGTGTCCGATGACGACAATTGGCCACAGTCTTTGCTTTTCGCACATTTGACATTGTTTGAAATGCATAGCGTTGGCTTATATATCAGGAAGCCTTAAGGCTAAGGGGCTTCGTCAGCTATCCATGCTTGACAAATGATCTGACCAAACACTTTTTAACGGCACATTTCATTTACTTAAGAGACACTGCCACCTGACATTGCTCGCAGCAGTACAACCATTTCATCTTTTCCTTACCTTCTCCTGCTATCCAACTTAGGTCTAAGATTATCCAAACATTGGTAGGAGACGAAAATCGGAAAGGATAAGTGACAATAGAACAAGAGAAATAACTTTGATTCAGCGTTATAAGTGATGTGCTACTTTCTTCCCTTTCTGCAGTTGTTTGTTTGTTTGTTTGTTTGTTTGTTTGTTTGTTTGTTCTGGGTAAACGCCACTTTCAACACCATTGCAGTAATATCGCGCGGTTAGTGCATTTATCCATTCTTTCCTGTTACCACATTTTTTCATCAAAGCCACCAGATACTTATCCCACTTAGGCGTTCTTATTTGCATTCCGTATTGAATGGAGACAATCGACTCTTTTTAATTGTCGTATGAAAATTGGCCTAGCAGGGGTTTCGAACACGAGACATTGACAGACCAATGCGTTACAACAGGCCCGCCTACAACGTAGCTTAGTTGGTAATACGTAGAATTCTCAAGCCTGGTGCCGTGATTTCGATCTCAGGCTCGTTTATCTTTCATCCACCATTTGAAAAAAATGTAACAAGCGTTCAATGGGCGAATGATTTAAATTATTTTAATTACGCCTAGGACACATGGTAGGTTGGTGGCTCGGATAAAATGCTATGGAAGCACTGGTGAAAGGAACAACAGAAGTGCATGTGTAAGGCAACATCCGACATAAAAACGAAATACCGTTGAAAGTTACTTTACACTCTTAATACAATCAAAATTTTATATTTAAAGAAAAAAATGTAATCCGATCGCTTAGAGAAACTATAGTAGTCTGGTTGTAGAATTGTTGTATTACATGTATATATGTTTTTATTGAAGAACCTTGAAAAGACCAACAAAATAAAAAAAAATGTGATCTTGAAAAAGATAAATACATGAAAACTAGTATTACAATTAAATATTGTGTTGATTATTATTATTTTAGCCCTTCCCATACAGAACCTTGACTTTTCCAACAAGTTATAGGAGGAACAGTTACCAACATCATGGAATTGACGAGGTGAATGATTTTGGAATTACTTAGGAATGAAATTGAATGAGTGTGTGGAGCGAGTTTTGGGTGAATTTGATGGGAGGTAATCCTATATCCCAAATTTTGTTCAGGATGAACAAAATTAGCGATATTGATTACCTCCCTTTAATAAAATATGCATACAAGTTCATTAGATAGCTTCCTATTTCTTCAAGAACCTATTAGACGCTTAAAATTTGCATTATATCAGTGAAATCGCGATTTTTCTCTATCAAATTTTATTTTGAATGATGTTGTTGGTTTTATATTTTTCAATGGGTTTGAGCGTTTTTGAATGGTTTGAGTGAGTACTTCGAAAGAATGAATGGAGCGCTGAGAGAGCGATTTAGAATGGTTTTGATCGAGGTGAATGTCAATTTCACGATGTAACTAACACTATAGACAAAAAATAGCCAGCACATTTTTGCAGTCTTATCTTAGCCTATATCATCTTATTTTCCATTTTACACCATAAACGTTTAAATACTTAAAAAACTCAGAGTTAGGGCAAGCATAGATTTCAGAACTCGGGCTTTAATGAAATTTTGCCATGGTTTTATTCAGAATGACAATGGTGAGAAGCGAACCAAAACAACAACAAAAAACAACCCGACCTTAGAAGTTTTCGAAAAAAGTAAAGAAAATTCGATTACAAAAGTTATTCTATTTCGACGCCGTCGTAATCGTAGTGTCCCTTTACCGTATATCAAAATTTGACACTGATTTAAAATCAGCAGTTTTTCGGACCATAATGAAATACTGGTGGAATTCAAATAAAACTTCCTTTATGTTTGAATATACTCAAGTATAAAATCAAAGGCACACAGCCTTTATGCTCTCGAAAGCATTTACCAACCAAACAAATTCTCATTCCTCAACACTGGTTACCCTTGACTGGCGAGCCTGCCTCAATCTGTGCCAGTATCGGAGGGTAGCGTAGATTGGGACAGGTTAACTTGTCTATGGTTACCCAAACACCGATTTCGAATTTACAAAATCTCGAAATAGGCCCGCTCCGGGAGAGTCGACTAAAATTGGCATCAAGTCGGGATCAAAGATAAATTTGTACAACGATTTCAAAATGTACATTTTGCTCACGTTTTGGGGAATGCAGATATAAAGCAAACTTTAACTGACTTTTGTAATGCTTTTACAATTTACAAAAACATCTTTAACTTACGTGATCGAATAAAGAAGCATGATTTAAAACTAATGATAAAAAAAGTAAATGTGGGTAAATAAAAGGATCCCGTGCATTGTCTGTTACTTACAAGGCAATCAAAATATCATCAAAAACAGAAAATTCGAAAAAAAACTTTTGAAAAAAAAAACTTGAAATATTGCGCTATTTCAGGACGCCAACATTATATACTGGCCAAAAGTCATAACCGGCCACTTTAAAAATGACGATAACTTTTTTAAAAGTTATAACATTTTTATGAATTTGATGTGTGAATTTTTAAGCATAATGTACGTGGATTTCCATTATGATTTACCAATAGCTATCAAATTTGGATGTGTAATAAAGGAAAAGCTCAAAGAGCTCTAAATCTTAATAGAGCTCGGGATATTACACTTTCAACAAATCAAAGTCCGCAAATCGTTAGCTGCAGCCCAGACCAAGAAAAAAATGGAAAACATTGTCAATTTTGTGTGACCTTTGACTACAGGAGAAACAGAAAGAATAGGAGGCATGGTAAAATGGTGTTTAAATTCAACCGGCAAACCATTTTATCTAGCGAATTTGCTCAAATATGGTCTGGTGTGAAAAAAACAATGTATCAAACTGATTTTTTTCACATATCCTATCTTTTGTAGCTCTACGGGAATTATCTGTCTATATTTTATGCAATTTTGAAGAAAACCGTGTTTTATGTGTTGTTTCTAGGAACCGTTTTCTGCATACATAAGCTCTATCACTTTCTTCTAGGGCCATATGCCGCGTATAATTGTCGAACATTTTCAGTTTTTTTTCCTAGTGTATGTTGCAGCTAACGACCCATGAGACAAAAATCGCTACATTGACAATATTTTGAGCTCTGTGTAAATTTAGAGCTTTTTGAGCTTTTCTCATGTTGCGCTTTAAATTCAATGAAATAACGGTAACTTTTCTCCAAAAACACCTGGAAAGTTGCTTAAAAATTTACATAGCAAATTTCACGAAAATCCAAACACCACAGAAAAAAATATTTTTGTTTTTAAAGTGGACTAGAAGTTTTGACTAGTATATAATGTAGAATCACAAATGGCGTATTGAGGTGCAACATGACAATAAAAAAACCGTTTGGATTAAAGGGCGGAAATAAAACGCTTAAAACGCTACGTTTTGTAAATAAGAACTGTTTTAATTTCTTATTTTAAGGAATCAAATTTCAGTTTAGAATATAAAATTCAATTTTAAGAGTCGAAATTGTGCAATGTTTGCAATCAGGCGAAGTTTTATCCAAAATTGTTATCTCCTTTTTTGTTAGTTACTGCATCTGTTTCAATCAGGGTCGTTCATCGGATATGCATATCTTGATCCCGATGGATTATTTACATTTACTGCTCGATGAATCTGAAAAGAGAAATGAAAAAAATGATTTCTCTATGGCATGACTCTTCCTGTTGAAACCAAATCGTGATATTTTCAACATAATACACATGCTGTGCGCTAAGTAAGACTCGTATCGATATGATCAGAATCTTCCATATGCGCTCTGAAATAGCTACTGACACTTCTGTTCGGTAGCGACGTCTTGTTTTAAATCGCAGGCTTTAGGTAGTGGACCCGTAATAGTTCCGCAACATCTCGGAACTCATGAACTTTCACAATTTTGATTAAGATTTCCTGATGAAAATCATTAGGAAACCTCGGTTAACACCTTAAAAGTTCTTTACTTCCGAAACTATAACGGGTCCACTACCTTAATTGAAAGATCGCCACACTCGATTAAAACATCGATTGTCAAACATTAGGAAACCTCGGAAGTCCATTACTGCGGAAATGCTGTGGATCTATTTCGGGTGCACTACCTTAAGGTAGACGGCTAACGATATGCTTTTGATATACGAGACGGAAGAATAGATGGACAGACGGACTGCAAACCACGTCATCGCAACAGGTCCTATGGTAGTAGGCAGTAGAGACAAATACTCAAACAGATTTCATAGTTCTTATAAGATCTATGATTAAGTTTTTATCCCATGCCAATTTGTGTGTTGAATAACAAAGCCAAGCCTTGTTCATCATAAAAAAAATAAAAATAATCGCTCATTGGTATCTCATAAAAGATGTAATAAAGGCTCGGGCTGGGTAACTTTTTATTGAAACATCAGCGACCTTATAAGAAGAATTGGCGTTTCTGTGTAGGTCATCTGCACTGTTTTATTTTTTATTATTTCTTTTACTTTTTCAAAATTATTGTGAGTGCGTTAAGCCCCCAATCCATACTATCTAGACCATACGCGCTTAGGGGTAAATGAATAACGGCACCCGACCGACGCTATACACTGTTACATTACTAGAGCATAGTAAGATGATTTTGAGTTTTAAAAAGCCAAAGATGATTTTGAGTTTTAAAAAGCCATTATAAAAACATTACACGTCGAAGCATTTGAAACGAACTAAAAAGAAATATCTCCTCTCGGTTTATTAATTCTTTCCTGTTTTACAAAATTTTGGACCTGTCCAAATTCAAAGGTTTTGCAGACAAAAATTTAAAATGGATTTAATTTGAAAGATAACCATTCAGTAGGGTAGAAAATAGTGTGGATAAAGAAGAAATTGCTTGTCAGAAGCAATTTCTTCTTTTTTCACAATGTTTTCTCAATCAAAAAATCACAGGCACGTAAAAAGCAGGGATTAAACAGCAAAGGGTTAATAAACAAGATATATATTTTTAAGGATTATAGACTCTTATTATCAGTAGTCTAGGTATTTAGGCCTACACTTTAGTTAAATATGAAGACAAATTGATTTCGGTACATTGTTGACGTAAATCTAATTATTCCTTAATTACTTGCTGAATTGTTTCAGATTGTAATACTAAATTACATCTCCACAAAAACAGACAATTCAATTATTAATATTGGAGACAAATGACGCTCGGAATAACACGAAACCAATTCCAGACTCTTCATAGAGTTTAGCAAATGGATTGAATAAAAGGGCAAAATACTGAAAAAAGTACTTATAGTTTTATCTTTTTTTTCTTTCTTTCTTTGAAGAGCAAGTTAAGAACAATTGTAAAACAGTATCATCACTAACGGATTCCATGTTCGGTTGGGATTAGATAAGGGAAAAACCTAAATCCCAAAGGTGCGATGTAAGAGTTATCGCGCTTGAAAGCATGGTCTTCTCCTGTGTTGGTAAACCTGTTAGGCAATTAAACTCCAAGTTTCATGAGAATACCTTCAACAATAACAAAGCTAATCCTAATAGAGGAAAATGTAAGTCAAAAGGACATTTTTCTCACAAAAATTTTCTGACACTGATTTTATTGATCATCAAATTTTAATTACATATCTTCACTAAAAGGAGAGATGTACCGGAGGCTGGAGGCCGGGCACCGAATGCAGGACGACTGACGCCAAACGCCACGGTGTATACGTACCGTCTTTCGTCGGGCGTATAAAAAGAGTGTTCCAATGATTATGGTTTCGATCCGTCTTATCGTTGATGCTTGACCTATATGTAGCATATACAGCTTTATTCACGTTGTACAGTACGATAATTTGCCTCCAAGCAAAATAATGCAGAACTTAATTACATAGCTTCGAAGAACGTTCTTATCTAGAATCATAAGTATCGCTATCTTGCTGGTCAACTCCATCATATATCTGTTCATGCCAACTCAAGCCTTGGAAAGCTACATGTATACTGACATGATGTCTTATCATTTAATTAAGTTTATCATCAATAAATGAATTCTTGTGACGTAGAACAATGACAATCTGACAATAATATGGACAAGAAAACAACTCGTCCTGTTTTCTTTCCTTATTTTTAACCCTCTTGAAATATTTCATATACAATAAAAATGATTTTAAACTTTCGTTCAAATCTGATAAAATTTACGTCGTTTTTTTTTATTTGTTATATCATTTAAAAACATTCTGCAAGGATACCTCAATGAAAATCTTGCAAAGCTATACTGAGCAAAAAGGAAAACTTGACACTTTAAAAATCTCAAACAAAATTGTTCATTCCGTTTCTACAGAATTATTTTCTTAATTGATTTAAGGCCACAGTCCACCTTGACATAGGTTGAAACCAGAATATTTCGCACTGGTAATCTGTTTTGACAAATAACTTCAATAAAGTCGAGGTATTCTGCGTTTTTAATGAACTGGCAGGGCGGGGCTTAGCCTTGGCGTAATTTGGCGAGTTTACTTTTCAATACTTTGGGTTCTTTATTGTTAACGCATGTAAATAACTGTTATAAACCTAAAGGATTCACGTGCCTAGAGAGAGAGTGAACGCATTTCATCGTTTGGTTACCAAAGTCTCGTAACTTCAGCTTCATTAAGCTGAAGTTACGAGGATTTGGTTACCAATTTATGATTTAAGGATTCGAGTTATTTATGTCGACTCTGTAGAAGTAAGTTTCTTAAAATCAAAACTGACTTACCTTAACCTTGAATGCAATGAGCCGTTATTTAGGCCCCGCCCTGCCAGGGCATTAATTATGGATTATACATGTACCATCACAAACCGTTTTTACATAATACACAAAAGGATACAATTTATGTTACTCATTGGTGAATTGTCGGACCGAATAAGCAACTTTAACAACAAAAAAAGTCATAATCAAACAAGGCATCCCCCTTACTTTTAAATTTTGATGTAAAAATCTTTCATAAAAGTTGACATAATCTTATTACAGGACCGTTTCAACATGACGTCACTTGGGTCGCACCAATCTCGTTTTTCAAAGACTCTCAAATTATTGCTATCAATTGCTGCAACGCCCACAATTAAATGTCATTCAAAGCCAGATGACATCGGAAAACCGTTTATAGGCCTACAAATAAAAACAACTTCTCCAAAACGTGTTATTATTTTCATCTGAAAGTGACGACAAGTTTACAATAATGTCCAGTTTGAAATTCTAAGCTGTTTTTCCTTGTTTTCACATTTTAATCAAGTAAACCTTTGCTAAGCATTTGTGAGATATAACACCGTTATTGTGTACATGTGATGCCAATGCTTTCCGTTTTCGGGACCTACACGTTGACGTAAAGCACTTGGCCTTCAATAATAAAAAGAACTCTTAAAGTTACATCGATTCTTCTTAAGATGACACGTTTTGCATTACATATTTATTTGGCGGAAGGGAAAAATAGGAAATTCAAAAGTGTAAAGTTTTCATTTTTGCTCAGTATATTTTATGCGGTTGTTAGTGCGCGTTGCTTTAAATTGTTGGTTTATGTGTGTAACGATCAAATGATTTACCTTTGATTATTTGAGTATTCGTATTCAAAGTCTTTATTTTCTTGGAGACATTTTGAAGCTTGTCGTATCTCTCTCTGAAAAATAGACGAACCTATGTACATTTATGAGAAAAAAAAAGTTATTTAATTATTTTCGCACTACTTAAGGACGATTGCTAGATTTTATTTTCTGAGATAGATTTTTCTTAAATTTTCATATTTTGTAGATCAAAGTATGGCGATTTCAAAAAGGAAAGAAAAAAAGGGGGTCACCGAATCAGATTTTTCGTAAAACGTCATAGAATTTCATAGGTATCGAGTACATTTTTGTCCGATTTTATCGCCGATTTTCATTTCTTGGTAATGACATAAAACCATAACACAATCAAATCTAATCTAGCAACTCATATCAAATTTATTTTGATTTCAAAGATAGGAAGTTATTTGCACTGAATATAATCCACAATTATCGATTGAAAGGAAACATAATGATTTTTTCACGTATTTTTCCACAATGCGTAAACACTGGTATATCGAAAATAAACGAGAAAATTTTCAAAATTTATTACTTTTGATCAATTTTCTCAAAAACCATGAGATAGAAAATTTTATTTTTTCTATATTTTGTAGATAATTATATGCTCGTGTGATATTGATATAAAAAAGGCATGGTCACCGTGCTAATTTTCTAGAAAAAATGCAAAATTCTAGGTCACCTAGTTTTGACGCTAAGGAAAAAAAAATCATTCCAGATTCTTTTTCTCGTGCAAATTTTATGTACAAAATCAATGATTTTCAATCCTTCTTAAATAAATAGATTATGGAGTTGAATTCCTCATTTATTAGGGTATTACTTTGTTTTGCGTGAACAAGTCCGAAAGTCAAATCATATGGAAAGGTCAAGGTTATATATCAAGGCCGACGTTACATAAATCACGCAAAAATCTAGTAATTTCAAAGTTCTTCAAGCCTGTTGAAAATAGAATACCCACATATGGAATAATAATTGATCTTGTAAATAAGCATCATCAAATTCCATGATCGAAGTCATATGATAAGATCAAGGTCATCTAACTCGCTCACACCCCCTTCCCCCAATAAACTTTCAAATACACCCAGGGTCTGTTAAAAAAAATAATCCAAACATTGGAAATTAAAAATCTAACAAGATCATTTGACAACGACAGGATATTTTATCAAGGTAAACCTTTCAGAAACTAACCCCGTCACAATGAAATGTGACGGATACATGTAATTATCGGATATACGTTTGATAACGTTGTTTGATGTCTGATTATGCGCGGGAACGTTAACGTCACAAATACCTTCAAAAACGACACTGACGTCAAATCTTTTACTCTATGAAATAAAATGGCTGCAATAACTTATGTAATTATATTTAGTGATAGGATTAGTAAATCGTCTTCATGAAAGCATTTTCCGCGAAATATAGAAATCAAGAGGGGTTTTATAGTGTTTTAGTCACGTCCGAGATAAGTGCAAGTTTGGAGCGCTTACTCCGTTTTGAAGAGTTCGATGCGCAAAGACGTTGCGCAAGAACGAACTCCCGAAATCGTCCTTAAATAACACATTTTCAAAAATACTTTGTTAACGTTGCATCGCTTAAGACACGCCAAGTCACAAAAATGAACAATGGTACCACAGCGAAATATTATATTCTGTTACACTTGATTTTCAATACATTCGACAAAATATCTTCATCGTATCAAAGGTTAGTCTTTAGATTATTCGAAACAATGAAATAATAATTTTTCAGAATTTCCAAAAAAAAAGTAAAAAAAAAATCAGCATTTTTTTAATTAAATGAATTAAATGCACACACGCTTCCATATAGAAATTAGTTCAGAAATATTTCAGAATTTTTTTTTATTAAATTTTTACGCAAAGATTTGTCTCAAAAAGGCAAAATAGTTTGAAATCAATTGTAATTTCAAATTCGTCAGGATAAAGGCCTAAAACCCCAAAACTTACCCGAATTAGTCCTGATAAATCTTTTAATATGTTATACTCCATTCTGGACAAACATATAGAAGACTGATCAGTAGGCGCCGCAAACATGCCAGATCTCTTGCCGCTTCCCCAGTTGGTGGAAAAACTCACTTGACAGGTGTAGGACTCACAGAGGCAGAATATCACAAGAAATAATAGGGTCATCTTTAGCATTAACATCTATAAAGAAAAAAAAGACTTTGGATTCGGTCATGGTATGCTATATTACAATATTCCTATTGTTTGTGACCCGTCACGTGAACAGGGCCATTTTGGAACTCCGTAAAATAGATATGTGACCCGTCACGCGAGAGGAACAACCTGGACGATGCGCAAATAAAAGGGGCAACCCTGGTCAGACTGCGTTGATCGTGCAATGGCCTAGGATCAAACCGTTGTAGGCTGATTTTCTGTATCTAGAAAAATGATCTTTCTACATTCCCGTGTAGCTGTTTTCGAAATGCTTTCTTAGGTATGCCTTTGCTAAATACAATCAGGCTATGTCTTTATTATTATCATTATTATTATCAATTTTATTATTATTATTAATTTGTATGTGTGTGGTGTTTTTTTTTTTTTTTTTTTTTTTTTTTTTTTTTTTTGTTTGTTTGATGTTGTTTTTCAGATAATTATGTACATATAGTAAGATCGTTAAATTTTCATTCACATCGGTCAAAACCATTCTAAATCGCTCAGCGCCTAATTCATTAATTCTAAAAGCTCACCCAAACCATTAAAATATCCTCCATAATATTCAAAAGCACTTCAGAAGTGTTCATAACGATCGACGATTCATTCAAATCGATTGTTTTTCCATGGCATATTAGATCGTTTTTCGAAAAGGAATAATATTCTGGCATAAGCTCTAAGTGATAATTGATTTACACAATTATCTTGTCACAATGTTTTTAAATGTTGAAATAAGGTTTAACAATAGTGACCCGTCAAGCAAAAAGGATCATCTGGGTAATGGGTAGTGCGTAAAGTGTCGATCCTAGTCTGACTGCGCGAACTGCGCAGACTGACTAGGGTCGAAACTTTTCGCACTTGGACCATTTTCTGAATCCAGAATGATCATTCACCCTTTCCGTGAAAGACTTTTTGACATGCGACACCTGGTTGACCTCTACCGGAACAAGTTTCTTTTTTCATAATTTTACTTTACGGAGTTCCGAGATCGTCCCTTTTCGCGTGACTAGATACATTTATTCTCTAGTTCAATTCAACTACATTACGCCAGGTAGCATGTATCTTCTGGGAATAAATATAGTGCGACAACTTAATTTGAAAAATTATTAGTAAATATGTCGTTCGTGCCACAATGTATTAATTTGATTGTGGTGATTTATGCTTGTATAAATGTTACATTTCTCAAATAACATGGGGGGTCTTGGTCTTATGCATGTTTTAAAATGTCACATCTTTAGCCTTTTCGAATAGATGGTTAAAACCTCTGAAATTTTCTTTTCTTCTACTATATTGAATGTGTGAATTAGAGAGGACACGTGTTTTTACAGGTCCTTGGTTATCACACGTAAATTTGTGCAGCTGACTTTCGGTCGATCAGCTTGGACGTTCTGAACGAATGCAGTGGTAGTTTACTGTCATGATAATGATATTCTTTAAATATTTATTCTTGATTAAGTCTTATGAAAGCTGAGACACATTAAAATACAGATCAATCGGACGGCATTTTCGTTAAACGCATAATCTGACGTATAAAGTAAAATATGCAAATGCGATTTTGGTCACGTGAAAATTTGTGTACATAGTCGTCAAATATCATTGTCATGCGCTTCAGAAATGTTCACAAAAATAGACGGGGGATTTAAAGAAACACGGTGCCTCCCCCCCCCCCCCCCCCCCCCCCAAAAAAAAGCTAAATAGCTTGTAAATTTCGATAAAAACGAAATCTAAAGTCATTCGTTACTCTTTCTTTATTTATTATTATTACATTTGTATTCTCATTCTGTCAAGAAACAGACCCAAAGAAATAAACATATACAAAATGTTGGCAACATGCGAAATAAAAAGTGAGCTTTATGAATGAATAACAAAAAGTACTTTCATCATTTCAAATTATTGATTTGAAGATAGCGCATTTTGATATTTTTCATATATAAGCGGTTAGGGAAAAAATTATTTGTTTACAGTACTTATATTACACATGAGTCATTTGTTTTTTGGGGAGTGACGCTTATGTGTTGCCCATACCTGAGCCTAAATACTACTTCGATTACACATCAATGACTTTCCTTACAAACCAAGTAGTTCAATACAAATTGTCTAAAAATAAGTTTGTTAGTTAAATCATATAAATGGAGTCAACCTTTTATTCAGTCGCATTTATAGATCGGGGCACATTGTTCTTACTATGTCCGTTTTCTATCTGTCTTTATCAAGGCACCAACTTCAATGCTAAAAGTCAATGTTAATATCATTATTCAAGCAAAAGAATGTGGAAAAAACTTTAACATTGCTTTTACTACTAAGCACAGGGGTTATCATAATATAATGATGCTCATGGTTTGACCTACGCCTTCGCCTTACGCTTTGTTGATTGCTAGTTACTCATTATTTCTTTCACATAAACATATAAATGTCTCAACTCTTATTAGTATAGTTAACAGCATTATGAAATTGTCAAGGTGAATGATTTTGGAGTGATTTTGGAAAGAGATTGAATGAGTGTGTGGAGCGGGTTATGAGTGAATTTAATGGGAGGTAATCCAATATCGCAAATTTTGTTCAGGATGAACAAAATTTGCGACATTGATTATCTCCCTTTTATAAAATAAGCATGCACGTTCGAAAGATAGCTTCCTCTTTCTTAAAGAACCTATTATATGCTTACAATTTGAATTATTTCAGTGAAATCGCGATTTTTCTCTAGCCAAATTTATTTCGAATGATTGATTCTATATTTTCAGTGGGTTCGAGCGTTTTTGAGTGAGCGTTTGGAATGAATTATTGGAGCGCAAAATGAGCGATTTAGAGTGGTTTGGTTGAAGTGAATGTCAATTTCACGATGCAACTACATGTTACTGTATCACGGTAATAACTTCAATGCTAAAAGTCAATGTTAACATCATTATTCAAGCTAAAGAATGTGCAAAAAAAATATCATTGCTAAGCACAGGAGTTATCATAATATGCTGCTCATTGTTTGACCTACGCCTTCGCATCACGCTTTGTTGATAACTAGTTCCTAATTATTTCTTTCACGTTAACATTTAAATGTCTCAATTCTTCTTAGTATGAGCAAACCGACTTTAAGAAGCGCCTTGAAATAAAAGGGCTGCATGGCCTTATTGCACTGATTTATTACAATTACTCTATTCAGGTTTTTCCATAATGATACTTCTGTAATCATTGATAAAAAATATTGTAGAATCAGATCATCTTGCACAAGTCTTGTGGCCAATTTTCAATATCCCATAAAAAGTGAATAAGTGTGCAATAAATGCATCAAATCTATATATTGGAAAATTGTGTACCGATTGTTGATTTTAAAGACACGTAAACTATTGTGAAATTTCCATAACATGCACAATTCTAAGAGAAACTGTAAACTTATAAATGCTTCTTTAATGTAGATGATAGAACTGTTTGTTTGTGTTTTTTTTTTGATGTTGTTGTTGATTTTTTTTTAGAAAATATGGCAATATATATGATGCTTTCTTTGCTATTTATAATTTAAATGAAATTAAATTACATAAATGCGTACATTTCAAGCAAATTAGCTTTCTCTTACTCATTGTTTGGCTCAAAGCAACAGAAATATTCAAAAACGTTCATTACACAATTTACCTTAAAAATTCCTACTCCTTGGAGCTAACACTTTTTACCCGTTGTTCTTTATTTGTCATTAAAGACAGAATGAAAGAAACGTGGTCTTAAATACCGTCATTTAATTGTACTGAATTAATAATAAGATTAAGAATTAGAATCCCCTCGTAATTTGATTTCGCGTGACAAAGGCGGTCTTCTATTTATCTGAGACAGGGAGATTAATATGATATTTCACGACAAAATTGTTCGATTGTTGTACGAATTAGAATCTATATTTTCAAAATATGAAATTATTATTGAATCCAATTTGAAAATGACTATGGAAATGTGTATTCAAAGAGTGAAAACAAAAAAAAAACCCCAAAAAACATTTATGCAGAATCCTGACAGAAATTGGTATAAAGCATATGATAGTAAAACTAAAAGTATTAAAAAAAATGGTTATCCCTATGACAAAAAGCGACCATATGGATGTTGCGTTAAGTTTCAAACATACAGTCATCATTGTCTTACTTGGACTGATCTTTTACGTTATTGAAATATTTGAGTCATGATGGTTTAGTTTTCATTTCTTTATAACAAAAACTCATAACGTTCTCTAGGGCTCAACTTTACTAGAACAAAAGCTTATATAGGTATCTATATTACGCAGTTCCCGCCACTCGATAGACCACCTCTAGTAAGTGAATGCAGCAGTAATCGACATTTATTTTAAATACCTATAACAAACTTAATTAGAAATGAACTATTTTACAATAAATATACCATTGCTACTGCATCTTATATTCCTGGAACTTATTCGAGTCGTCTTAATAAGACAATCCCTTGAGTTATTATGAGTTTTAACGTAACGCGAATTTAGTGGACATAGAGCAATAATCATATGTGCATTTTTAAAAGGTAATCACACATGACCAAAAAGTGTATTGTGCGGTTTTTTTCTATTTACGAGGTAAAGTAATATTTTTGTTCCGTATATCTTGACCTTCGTAGGTTGTTTTCACTTTTATGTTCACCCAAATTGCCTTTGTATGTCTTTCATTTTTGGCTTTAGTCTCGCGTTTTCTCTGCACTTTTTTGTCTGTCCGTATTTCTTTAGTCACATCTTTCCATGAGCATCATATGGCACTCCACTATCGTATCTTTGAATTTGTTTGCATGTATTCTATATAAGTAGTTTTGTTTATGTTACAGTTATTACTCTGAAAATATTCAGGAAATAAATAATAATTATGAAGACAAGAAAGAATAGTAAAAGGCTTAATAAAATCTTTTAAGGACATCAATGGGTTTTATTTTCTTATCCATGACAAATCAAGAAGCACTAGACTGGTTCCAATTGTATGAAGAGCAATAAACCACTTTTTAATAGAAACCGTTAAAGAAAAGAGAAAAAAACAAACAAATAATTTACATTAATTGACGTTGAAGTCAGAACTGACTTGGACTTAGTGGTCTGACTTAGACTGATAGATATGACAACTTTCTTTGTGGTGTTGCGGTCCACTATAGCCCCTGTCAATACGATACACGCCACGATGAGGTACGGCCGACTGTCCCAGAGGCATAGTATAAATATTTAATGGCGATCGGTCGTCACCTGATGCAGTAGCACGCAACCTTGTCAACAAGAATAGAAGTGTAGATCTATTTGTACATTTTATTTCTCATTCATTTTTCATCCGTTTGATAAACTATTCGATTTGTACTCTCCATTGCTGATAAGGATTGGTAGACACAGTGTTTGACATTTTTATCTGCTTCAAAAATTAGATTCTTAGGAAAGCTGACATCAGGATTTCTGAGTCATTCATAGAAAACCCCTGGCAAATTTGGTAAAAAATGGCACTCATATATAAATATATGATATGATAATAGATAAATTCTTGATTTCATTTAATTTTGTAAAGCATAGTCCGATCAACTTTCAATATGTCTACGTCTGAACTATTCACAAACAAGTTAAATACAACAACCCTTTAAAACTAAAAGTTTACTTCTGTATAATTCAATGAGCACTGAGGTGGTCTCAAATATGAGGCATGGTGTGTATATATTAGAAGATGTAAAAAAAAGAATGGATGTTTTCTGTGACATCTACTTTCAAGCTCATGAGAATTTAGTTAGGATTAAAAATTTCGACACATAATTTAATAAAAAAACGCTATTCAATAGGCATTTCTAACAGGCATAGTTTAAAAAGGTCAAGCAGTTTGGTAGGTAAAGAGGTCCATGGAAAATGTTCACGGGCGTCCATATATTTAAGGAAAGCAATCGCCATTTAACTCGCGTTTTCATAATTTTAGTTGAGTTGATTGGTTTGCTACTAGTCAGTCAATTTATCCATTTGATCATTCCGTCTAACAATCGTATTAATGCTGTTTTTTCTAGGAACACACGCTTGTCGGATCTTTCTTTTACATTGAATTGAAGTCCTTCAAGACGTTGTAATTTACTGTGGAAACACAAGCAATTGATAGGGTCTATTTCTCCCTTTCCCACAATAATGTCCACCTTATACTCATACCCATTTTTTTTATTTCTATCCTAGATGTATATCAAATTACACTCATGTTTATTTACTGTCTGCAACCTGTTCCAAGTTGGCCCTGCCTTAACTTTTATCGTCTTTTCAAGAGTTGAAGGATGGGACAAGACTTATAATTTTTTTTATTTAAATTAATTCATTACAAGACAACAAATGTTTAGACAGGTCCAAATTGTAAAGGGTTGCAGATTACATACTGTATGTGGGCAAATAAGTAAAATTTGTAGCTGAAAGGGAAGATAATATAAGGAGGAATGGGGAAAGTGTTAGTTAGCAGCATTTTCTTATATTTCCCTATTAGCAAGGTCATCCGTCAAGATCAAATATAAAAGCTATATATCTTTATATATCTTTATCCTTATACAGCAGTGATTTTAGCAGCGATAAGTAAGAAAATATCTGATATACATGATTATTTCAATGTGAATAATCAAGGTTATATTCTAGAATATTGACCTCGTCTATTGTTTCATCTATTTAGTTCCCTCGCCTTCGGTACAATCAGTGCTTTGATTTTACGTATACTAGACCTATTTTTTGCGCGCGCGTGAGCACAAAAAAGCTACGTAGTACACACGTTGTTCAGTTTTTTGACTCGATTATCTTTTTCCTAGGCAATTTCCAGGATACAGGGTTGATTTTGATGGCCTGCTAAACCATGCTTTAAACATATTCTTGAGTAGGCCAATTTTCGTAATATAAAGATCTTTCTCTGGTAAATATATAATTTATTTTATCAATTATTTCGAAACTAACATGCAATGGCAATACGATATTTGTATTTAGCCAGGCTTACTATAAAATGGGATATGAAAATGATAAAATATGACAGAGAGTCTCTCATAAAGAGGTAAACCTCACAGGAGAAATAAGGCAAATAACTTTTGAGAAGCGTAGCAGGACATTCAGATAGACAAAGCAATTACATATAACCAAAAATAATTAATTGTTTTCAATAATTGATGACTGAGCGACCAGGGTATTTCCACAATGTTGTCAAATGTAAGGTCGTTAAAGATTTACTAACGCACGATAGTTGATAGAGAGAGTGTGTACTATTTGGAACATCGTGAGGTTGACAAGTTTAATGATTTTTGAATGAAATTGAATGAGTGTGATGAGCGAGTTTTGCATTATTCTGAAGGGAGGTTAAACGTTAAGGATAATTTCGTCCAATTAGACGAAATTAGCGATGATCTTTTACCTCCGTTTAATAAAAATCAGACATTTTTCTGATTTTGTATTTTCACAAACAAATTAAACGCTTAAAATCAGCTAAAATATCATGCAATTATTTTAGTCCGGCAGATATTAAGCTGGACCTAGTAGTGTAGTATAAAGTTTTTTTTTCTTGATTGATTCTGGTAGCTAAGACATTGCACATCAAGAATCTATAATAATAATAATAATAATAAGTTTATTTAGTACAGAACATGGCATAGTAAAAGTAGTATAACAAATAATTTTTGCATCGAGGAAAAAAATTGAAAAAAACACCATGTTATGCGCTCCATTACCAAACATAACACAAAAAAGAAGAAAACTAGATCCTCTTATTTCCATTGTGGTCCTAGATAATGGAGGCATGGCACAGAAAGTCAAGTTTACAATTCAATTATTAGAATATATCACATTAAAGAAAAATCATATTTTTGTATCACAGACAATCATATCACATTTAAATGTTATCAATATAAAGATAAATATATTTAAATATCAGTTATTAATTGACAGTTAAGACAAACAAGACACGTCCTTAAAACAATCACTTAGTATTTAAGAAAAGGGGATATGAAAATATTAGAAAATATATGAAATTAAATGATTGAGAAAAGTTAAGATAATTTCAAAGGTATTTTTTCACAGCAGTTTTAAATGAAATAGAGGATTGCATATCCCTTAGCTGCTGTGGCAGGCAGTTCCAAGAAAAAATTCCCTGGTAAGCAAAAGACTTCTTACCGAAGTTTTTAACCTTTGGGAGAGCAAACCGGCCAGTATCTGAAAAAGCTACTTCAGTATCAAAAAATGAAGAAGAAACAGCAGTTACCCTAGACCTTGTCAAACGGCAATGAACTTGACTGATGGTTTTAAAATGTTAGCTTAGATATTCTCGGGCCACTCCTCTGTGAATGTTATGGACATGACATAGGGTTAACTGCTCAACTCGCCTGTGGACTGGTAACTAATAAAGTAAGCTAAATTGCTCGGCTCCTACATGAGACCTGCTGCCCAAGTCCAAGACAAAACGAACTAATTTATTTTGTGTAGTCTGGAGTCTGTTTTTCGAATACTTACTTAAGCTAGGATACCAGAAAGAACATACGTAATCAAAATGACACTGGATGAGGGACATAACCAAAAGCTTACGAGTTTGGAGATTAAAGAATTGTTTATTTCGAAACAAGAATTTTAAACGTGCATTAGCCTTTGAAACAAGGGACCTGGCAATTTCATCACAAGTTAAATGTTGATCTAAAATTGCACCAAGATATTTTACTGAATCGGTGGCATGTATACTTATACCATTACATGAAACATTTTAATTACTCTGACCTTTCAATCGGGGCTTAGAACCAAAAAGTATTGACTCCGTTTTGCCTATATGTAATGAAAGCTTATTACCAACAAGCCATTGACTAACCCTTTCCGTTTCCGAAGATAGTATCGACTCTATATCAGTGACATTTTTACCAGAGACAAGGATGCCGGACTCATCAGCATATAAAAGTAATTTATTTTCTACCACAGCAGACATGTCATTTACATATATCAGAAATAAAAGGGGTCCTAGTATTGATCCCTGTGGAACACCACATGATATAAAACCCTGACTGGAGTGTACACTAGAAACTTCTACGACTTGAGTCCTGTCAGAGAAATAGGAATTAAACCATCTAACGGCATCTAATGTGAGTCCAATACATTCAAGTTTCATCAATAAAATATCATGATTGACTGTACCAAACGCCTTTTGTAAATCAAGTAAAACCATCCCAACCATATTACCTTGGTCCATATTAAATTTGATGAAATCTGACAAATGAATCAAAGTTGTAGCGGTAGAGAAACCACACCTAAAACCAGATTGAAAACTGTGAAGAAATTTATTTGAAGACAAATAATCATCCAGTTGATCATAAATGACTCTTTCAAACACCTTTGAAATTATACTTATCATTTTTCTTATACAGAGGTATAACTCTAGCATTCTTGAAATCATCAGGAACAGAGCCTTGAATAATGGAAAGGTTTATTACATGCGCTAAATGACAAGCAATAATTGGTGCGCCATCTCTAATAAATCTACATGGGATACCATCTAGCCCAGTTGCCTTATTTGGACTAAGATTGAGAAGATATTTCAGAATTTTATCTTGAGTAACGATGGAAAAGGAAAAACTGTGAGGAAAACACCTTTGGACATATAAATTTACTGACAAACTGTTTACCATAATATGAATCACTGGCTGGTAGATTTTCAACTAGTTTATTTGCAACAGTTGTAAACAGTTGTGAAAAAAGCATTAAATCTTTGTGCAACATTAAAAAAGTCAAAACAGATTTCACCATCTATCTTTAAGCCAATATTTGCAGATGAACACACATTCTTCTTTGAAGGTAATCCAAGTTGTTTCAAACTCTTCCAAAGAGCTTTGGAGTCATGTTTGCTATGGTCCAAAACACTTTGAAAGTATTCCTTCTTTTCCTTGTATATAAGGGATTTAGTAGAATTACGAAGTTCTTTGAACATTTCATAGAAAGAAGAAAGTATTGTTTCCTTATACTTCTTAAAAGCTATATCTCTTTCATGGATACTGTGTAAAATTTCATCGTTTATCCAGGGTTCTGTTCTCTGCTTGATTTCTTAAATGTTTAAAAGGTGCACATTTATCCAATACCGAGAGAAATGTATCTTTAAAATTAAGCCATGCATCATTGGCATTGTCACTATAAATGACTGCAATCCAATCTGCATTTAGTAAATAGTTTTGAAACTCCTCTTTAGAGTTATTTTTGAAGATCTAAGTTTAACAGTTTTGCGTTTACTAATAGGTTGCCGACAAATATTGCGAGTACAAAAAGTCAAAGAATGATCACTTACAGAAATATCAACAACCCCACTGTTAGACACTTTATCACTATCTGAAACAAGACTGATGACATCTTGTCATCATTGAGCATTTTGAAAAAATGGAGATGGTAGCCAGAGCTATTGGAAAATATACAAAATGGTCATTATCTTTTGTATATTTATGTTTCTTTACCTATATTTCACTTATTATTGTCACTAAGATGCTTATTAGAACTCACAAAATGAATAAATGCCTGAATTGAAATTTGAATCTCGGATTGTAATCAAGATGGCGGCCAAGTGGTATTCTGGATTAGTTAAAAATATAAAAAGTCATGCTGCGACAGACTTTATCCTCAGAATACTTTCAAACATAAAGTTAAACGGCTGAAATCATTTCCTTTTTGAAAAACAGGTAAAGCAATTTCATCAAATCATTTGAACTTTTTTCAGAAATTCAACTTGACAGCCAGGGAAGCTGAAATGCGGATTTCTGCTCAAAATAGATTGTTAATTTGGAAGATTTTTTTTTTAAACCAGTTTAGCAGTTTTCTTTGATTGATTCTTGTAACAAAGCATTGCACATAAATAATAATACTGATAAGGCCCTCAAATCATTGATTTATTTGAAAAATGAAGATGGCATCAAGGACTTTCATATAATAAACAACCTTAGAATAAGCATGCTATCTACATATTTCTTAATATATTGTTTCTCCTTTTCATAGCTAATAAAAACTGGAAAAACAAAATAAACATGCTCAAATTTGAATATTAATCTAGAATTGTACTCAAGATGGCAGCCAACTGGGATTCTGAAAGTCATGTTAAGACCAACTCGAACCCTTGAAAAACTTTTAACATTTAGTTCCCACATTATTTGAAATGGAAATCAATTTGGAAAATAGGCTCATAAAACTATTCCCAATTTTAATTTATTTTTGAAATTGGAAATAACAGCAATGAATAGTGAAATGTTGATTTCCTCTAAACAACAAATAAGCCTAATATCTAACATGTATTTTATTCGCCAGTTATGCTGTCAGCATGCGCTACCAAAATAGGTGACAAAAAGACTGCCATAGATAAACTAAAATTCATTATAATTCATTATAGTGTCCAAGTGTAAGTTTACCTTTTTTTTGAAAATTGAAGCCATTTCCCTAAAAGAACTGATGATATACACAAGCTATTGAATAATAAAAATATATTGTTCTTATGTGAATTTACATCTAAGATCAGGCTAATTTGAAATTTGGAATGCAGACCATTTATCGGCATCTTGTAATCATGTCAATAATTGTGCAAGCCAATTTAAGTAAAATGACACATATGAACTGGGGAAAAGTTTCAAATGTTTATCACAATTGATTCTATGGACCAGGACCATTGCACAGATTTGCAGACTCTCAACCGTATGTACCATGGTTTGATCTCCGGCCGGGGTAAATCCTATTACTGAAATACTGCTAAAAGTTGTGGTAAGCCCAACTTAAAAAATTATATTGATTTTGAAGCTTTTGCTTTTTCCAGATTTCTTTGGTCATTAAGCTTACTGCCATGCTCAGGAAAACATAAAACTTTAATTGGCAATATACAGATATTAATAATATTTGTGAACATTGAATTGCAGTCAAGAAGATAATTGATTGAAATGTTAATTTGATCTTCCTAAGTAAGAATCAAGATGTAATTATTGGATAGTCTGAGTTCAACCTGTCGTCCTGGGCGGTTTCAAGAGTTCTGCCAGAGAATTATAAATTGACTGAAAAACAGTCTTGGCTTCTTATTATCTTTTGTCTTATTTTAGTGGCCCAAACATCCTCGCTTAAGGTTTAAATACTTATTTCAATCATTAAGTGCTAAATTAAAGATCACAACGTTCTCAATGTGAGATGGCAGTCAGTTTTAAAAACAAAATTTGCTTATATTCAAATACATGTATAATCATTGGATCAGGAAAGGGGCATCATTCACTCCTAAAAGCCATCTTGTGAAATAAGGTATGGTATGATTCATTGACTCCTTGTTATGCTGATCCAAGACGTCATGCGTTATGCGTTATTTCTGGTCCAATTGATCATGGTAAATAAGACAAGAGGACCATGATGGTCCTAGATCGCTCACCTGCATTTCTTTGATCACTGGGACATCACATCAAGTAAAAAGGCAGATGTCATAAAGAAGCTAATTTCTACATAAAACTAACTTTCACAAAGTTTGAGCCATACTTGTGGCCATTAGAGTTATTTCAAGTAAATTATCATTAAGACTCCTTTTTCTGTGATATGTCATGAATCCTTCCCATTTTCAACAGAGTTCATTCTTGTGACCTGGCAAACATTTTGACCAAGTTTCATAAAGATTAGACCATATTTGTGGCTTCTGGAGCTCTTACAAGAAAATTGTCATAAAAGCCCCTTTTACCATGATATGGCACTGATCCTTCCCATTTTCGAAAGGGTTCATCCTCATGACCTAACAAGCATTCTGACCTAGTTTCATGATGATTGGACCATATTTGTTGCTTCTAGAGTGTAAACAAAAAATTGTCATTAAGGCCCCTTTTCCCGTGATATGGCATGGATCCTGTCCATTTTCAATAGGGTTCATCCTCGTGACCTGGCAAACATTTTGACCAAGTTTCATAAAGATTAGACCATATTTGTGGCTTCTGGAGCTCTTACAAGAAAAATATCATTTAGGCCCCTTTTTCCCGTGATATGGCATGGATCCTTCACATTATCAATAGGATTCATCCTTGTGACCTGACCAACATTCTGACTAAGTTTAATGAAGATTGGATCATATTTGTGGCCTCTAGAGTGTTAACACTTAAATTGTTGCGCATGACTACGGACGACGCACACCGCACGACGGACATTCAATGATCACAAAAGCTCACCTTAAGCATGATGTGCTCAGGTGAGAAAAAATCCTAAAATCCTGATTGCAAGATGGCGGCCAGTCTTGAAAAAAATTGTCTCTCTTTTTTTTTATTTCATTGTGTGGACAAGTAAGAGTCACCATACAACCACTAAGGATTGTCGAAGAGTGATATTTATTTGTTCATTGGACCTCTCTGAGTCAGAATAAGGACGCTATCATTACATATTTTGGAGTATTACTTCATACAAAATTACAAATCTAATGGAAAAAACAAGTGCGTGTCGTATTGCGATGCAATACAGAGTCCCCCACCGGATAACAAAAAATCCTTTCTTATAATATACCTCCTACTTACTAGATCTATAACTGTATACAAAATTTGAAGTTGCTAGCACATAAGGTTTGGAACAAAATATCCAAAACAAAAATATAAGAGTAAAAACAACCAATGGCAAAAACTCCAAAAGTGGACGGAGAAGAATGATTCTTGTACATGCCCCTTGTCCTCAATGAGATCTATAAGTGTATCAAATTTGAAGTTGCTAGCACTGATTGCTCAGGAGATATGGTCCGGTCAAAAATGTCAGGATAAAAAACAACAACGGACAATAACTAAAAAAGTGGATGTGGCAGAGTAACAATTCTTGTGCATTACACTTCTTCCCAATGAGATCTACCAGTGTACAAAGTTTGAAGTTGCTAGGGCTTATGGTTTAGGAGATAAGTACGGGACAAAAATGGAAGGATAGAAACAACAAAGGGCAATAACACAAAAAGTGGACGTGGCAGAGTGACAGTTATTGTACATGACACTTGTCCTCAGTGATATCTATAAGTGTAGCAAGTTTGAAGTTTCTTGCACTTATGGTTTAGAAGATATGCTCCGGACAAAAATGTAAAGGTAAAAAAACAAAGGGCAATAACTCAAATAGAGGGTGTGGCAGAGTGACAGTTCTTGTACATGACACTTGTCCTCAATGAGATCTATACGTGTACAAAATTTAAAGTTGCTAGCACTTATAGTTTAGGAGATATGATCTGGACAAAAATGTAAGGGTAAAAACAACAAAGGGCAATGACTCAAAAAGTGGGCATGGCAGAATAACAGTTCTTGAACATGACACTTGTCCTCAAAAAGATCTATAAGTGTACCAAGCTTGAAGTTGCTAGCACACATAGTTTAGGAGATATGATCCGGACAAGAATGTAAGGCTAAAAACAACAAAGGGCAATAACTCAAAAAAGTGGGTGTGGCAGAGTTATGGATCTTGAACATGACACTTCTCTTCAATAAGATCTATATGTGTACAAAGTTTGAAGTTCCTAGCACACATAGTTTAGGAGATATGTTCCGGACAAGAATGTAAGGGTAAAAACAACAAAGGGCAATAACTCAAAAAGTTGGCGTGGCAGAGTTATGGATCTTGAACATGGCACTTCTCCTAAGTGAGATCTATAAGTGTACAAAGTTTGAAGTTGCTAGCACACATAGTTATGGAGATATGTTCCGGACAAGAATGTAAGGGTAAAAACAACAAAGGGCAATAACTCAAAAAGTAGGCGTGGGAGAGTAACGGTTCTTTAACATGACACTTCTCCTTAATGAGATCTATAAATGTACCAAGTTTGAAGTTGCTAGCACACATAGTTTAGGAGATATGTTCTGGACAAGAATGTAAGGGTAAAAACAACAAAAGGCAATAACTCAAAAAGTGGGCGTGGCGGAGTAACGGTTCTTGAACATGAAACTTCTCCTCAGTGAGATCTATTAGTGTACCAAGTTTGAAGTTGCTAGCACATATGGTTTAGAAGACAAAGCCCGGACAAAAGTGTGACGGACAGACGGACAGACGGACGGACGGACGGACGGACAGACAGTCGGACGGACAGACGGAATCGAGCAAACCTATAGTCCCCCAACCAGTAACCGGTGGGGGACTAACAAGTGGAAATTTAAAGAAAAATCAGCATAAAGAAGCGTAAACAATGCAATTGTCCACAGTCCTGGTTGCCATCTCAATCTAAGATAAATGAAGCATATGTATTGACAGATTTAATACACTAGATGAAAAGAGTATGGAAAGAGGATAAAATTTGGTGTTGATTAAAAAGAATAAAGAAAAAACTGTGTAGACTCCTATTCGCATTTCAATGTTGCTCAACAAGCAACCATTCTGTTTAGCAGCCATCCTAACTAATGAGCACAATAATGATAATTGATTTTAGTGGTTGCTTTATCAGAAGCCGGCAAAGTAGCAGATTAATTGTTAGCAGAAGACGACAATGTAGAAGATTAATTGCAAAATCAAGTATAAATGTGATTTAGTGTGTAATTAACGAAGTGGCATTATTCTCAATTCTGCATTCCTGGCTGCTATCTCGATGTTAGGAAGATAAATTACAATTGGTGATGGCGCTATCAATCTAATTTGAAGTATGCAGGAACGCATCCAAAATCATGTGACATAATTGAAATAATTTCAAAGTTTGGTTTGTCAAACACAATCTATTTTTTACAAAATGCTGTGTAGTTTTACTATTTGGCTGCCATGTTGTCTACCGTAGTTATTGTTTCTTCAGTTTTATGGGTTTATTTTATCATAATACTTAAAAGTAGAATCTTTACATTAAAACTAAGCTAAGAAACACATAAAAACCAATCATCAAGGCAAGTCAAGTGGCTACATGTACATGTACATGCACTCATTAAAGGGGTCCTGGCTGCCATCTTAATTTTCTCAAAATGCTCAATGATGACATTCTTGATAAGTAAGGCATGGGCTACAAGAATCAGCCAAGAAAAAAACTTTATACAAAACTACTAGGTTCACGTAAAATATGCCAGTTTTCTGCCGGACTATTTGATCGATTTATTGAAATATTTATCATTATGAACGATCTCTAAGCGTTTCGGAGCGTTTTTGAGTGGTTAGCGGTAACTTGTCTTGCGTGAGTGACAGACAGGGACGTGTCAGCGCTAGTTGACTAAAAGGTCGTAGCAGCAACTGGTTTTTCGAGCGGACTAAGAAGATTTTTTATCTATACTTAGTTCCAAAAGAAAGTGTGCACTTTTGAATTTTGAATATCTCTGAAATTACACAATCTATCGTCATGAAACGTCGTATGATTATCCCCAAGAGTATGTGCAAACGATATTTGAAATAAAATTCGCGCGATGAGCAAACATTTTCCGCTAAATTGAGACATTTGAGTTTGTATATTTTGCGTGTGCATCACGCGTTAGACGAATGATTGGTCTGAAAACGCACTCAGTTGAATCTTTGCGGCTTTCCTAAGCATAAAATCACATCTTCGATACAATTATGAATGAAGCTTCAGCGTGGTTTGACTACCAATGAATGTTGTTGAACAAAAACGAACCTTGTTCGATTTAGGACATCATTAAATTGATTAAGCATTCATGTTCCAATAGAAATTAGGTCATCATTTTGTAAGGCCTTCAATAAGCAAATCTAGATGTCATAGAACGCCATAGCACCATTCAATGACAAGTTAATAGCACAACAATATAGAAATGTCTAACGTTCACGTTCACGTAACGTATGCATGAAAATTAAAGCTTTTGTTTGGAAATGTCTTAAAATGGCTATTAAAACTCTATAATGCAACATCAACACATAGCTCTTACCAAAGAAAAAGTTGTAAGGAGGTCAAATCTCAACAATTTAAGTTCTGCCTGCGCGTATGCAGCACTTTATCCAAAACTGATTTGACTTTAAATTAATAAAGGTCTGGACTAAAGTATGGTATCAAAGTTACTTCATAATTTTCCTCCAACTTTTAAAAATCAAGAAAAATGCAAAAGGTGAAAGTGCACACTTTCTTATGGAACTCAGTATATATTTATTTTACATGTTGCATAAAATTTGAATTGTAAGGCACTGTTTTGCTTGTGATGATTCTACCCATATTTTCTATGAAAAGAAAAATCTTATTTGGTGGGATTTTTCAGCTTCTCTAACAAATACACCTCTGGTTATGAATTAATAGACAATGAAAGAACTAAGGGTATATAGCACCACGCAAAAGTGTCGTCTGCTCCTCACTCTACTCGCAGATTCAGTTATCAAATTTGATTGCAGGAATGTTTATATATTACCCGTTGTCTCTCAGACATCGAGCTACAAGTTCAACCAACTTATTCCCCCCCCCCCACCCCTCCCCCCCAAATACATCATGAGAAAACCTAATAGGCGAATCACCGCCTTGTCCTTAAATAACATTCCTGCGCTAAAGTTAAATACATGTGGTTTAGGATTGAAAGCTGATTTTGCATTTAAAACGAGTTTTTTCTTAATCTACAAATTACATGGAATACTTGTATAATGATTTTTTTTTTTTTGAAAAGCTTTTAACATCTGCTCGGACTTTTCTCACGCATTAAAACTGGTATACGTAAAAACGTCAACCAAAAACCAACGACAAAAAAAAATACGCAAATGTTGCCTCTTGAACTCTACTATTATCTGTTTCTTTAAAAGGAAATATCAGAGAATATCAAATTTTGGTCCGGGCAAGTCTTGAGTATGCCATTGTAGACATTCTATAGGCATTTTTGGTGGAAGTTTTCGTTCATCAGTGTTAACAATCAAGTCAGATTCCAATTGCTTTTCAAAAAGGCAGTGCACACTAAGGTTCTATTTACTATTTTTCACGACTTGTATCTGTCTTGCAACAGTACATTTTGAAAATGGCGGGATACAAGGAGTCTATATAATTTGTACAAAGCGTAAAGACATCTTTAAAATTCGAGAACACTTACTATTCTGAAATCGGTCGTACGCTTCCCTCAACCTAGTGAGTAATTTGCCGATTTTCCTATGGAAACTTTGTGCATGGAAATACTAGACTGGTTACCTCCTCAGATACTACATTTAGTTACATTGTTAAATGGACATTCACCCCGATCAAAACCATTCTAAATCGCTCACTCAGCACTCCATTCATTCATTCATTCTAAACACTCACTCAAACCATTCAAAAACAATCATATTCGAAATGAATATTTACAGAAAAAATCGCATTTCACTGTCATATTTGAAACAATTTGTGTCTTATTGGTTCTTGAAAAATATGAAGCTATATTAGAACGTGTTTGCTTATTTAATAAGGAGGTAATAAATAACGCTGAACAAAATTAGTGATTAAGGATAACCTCCCTTTTATTTCACTCAAACCTCACTCATTCCACTGATTCAATTTCATTTCAAAATCATTCACCTTGTCAATACCGATACAAAGGGTACAGGTTGTGTAAAATTCAGCTAACAACACCTTCAATTTGAAACATGAGCAGTAAACATAAAATTAAAAAAAAGGTATGATTGTCGAAGAAAATTCTCCCATTTATCTTTTCTTTTGTAATATTATACTTAAGATCAATTTGGACCTGTAAAAATGAAATTGGCAATGGACAATTTCTTTTTTCGAAACGAATGGGTGAATAAATCTAGAATGCCAACAGAAGCGTCAATCACCAGTACCGTCAGTGCTTTGATTTTTCTAAATTATACTCAAAATTGGTCAGGTTTATTCTAGTAAATAGCAGGGACGTTGGAACAACTGAGGTGAAAATCTAGGTCAGTGGCTCAAATATTTAAAAATCCTTGTAGACTATGGACCCGCATTATTAGGTTAATTAACCTGGTAATAGGTCGGGATGGTTGTCCAGAAATCCTCGAACTAATTAAAATTCGGTCACGTTTCTTAAAATATGCCACTGGGTTGAATCTAAAAAATACCAAAAAAGATGTACAGTAAAGTATTTCGTGAAATTGACAAGATGAATGATTTTGGAATGAAATTGAATGAGTGTGTGGAGCGAGTTTTGAGTGAAATTCAAACAAGGTAATCCATTATCACTAATTTTGTTCAAATGAACAAAATTAGACATATCTATTACCTCGCTTTAATAAAATATACAAATTTTTTCTGTCTGTAGATCTTCGTGGACCAATCAAACTCTTTAAAAGCCACACCAGCTAATAAAATCTTAGAATAATTTCATCGAGTTGAATCAAATGTTGATCGTCTTGACCGATTTCAAAACTTTTTCTAAAGATTTTTCGAAGCGTTTTTGATCGATTTGAATGACTGTATTGAATTGAGCTGACTGAGCGATTTAGAATTGTATTGATCGGAATGAGTGACAATTTCATGGTGTTTTCAACTGTAAAATACGTGTACACTTTTTTGACTTATATACATTGAAATCGGTCTAATGAACAGGTTAGGTGAAATGAGCCTGTGCGTGACTTTTCTAACAATATTATATGTATGTGAATTGCAAGCATTGGGCAGCCTAGACAGTCACATAATGCTATTAGAAGATTGCACGTCTGTCTAGAAATACTTTAAGATCGTGTCTATCTGTAAAACACAAAGTCACGATCCTGACCATACTGTGCGGGTGAAAAATCTTTACTTTACGCTTATGTCAAACTGTTGGAAATGTAATGCACAGACTTAAATACGAACAGCATTAAATTGTTCACCAAGGGTAAAGATTTAGTCACTTGGGAAAAGTCTTAAGGCACTCTTAGAGATTTGGTCATAGATACAATTCTTCGGGGAACCTTTTAAAGGCACTCTTGAAGATTTGGTCACAGGTACAATTCTTGGGAAAAAAGGCACTCTGTTTTGTTTTTCGTTGTTGTGATTTTGTTGTTGTTGTTTATTAGATAAAAATCAAAATTAAACACATTCGTTTTCCCGATAGGACTTTTGGCTTACTTCAAATTGGGTTAGTCTTTGTCGTAACAAGGCATGAAAATTATGAAAAATACAAAAAAAAGTTAGACGAGTTTAGACACTCTAGATGCTTTAGTACCTATCAATTAAGTTCATTATCTTTTATTTGAAAACCGCAATATTACCACTGCTTTGATGAAACTTGGTATAGGCTTATTTGTTAAACAAGGTGGCAAATCGTAACAAGATACGTACGTTACTCCACTAGATTTCTACTTGAAAGTATGTTTAAAAAGCAAATAGGAAATAACTAAAAAAAAAATAATAAACTAGCTAGAGTAAAGAGTCGTGCGCACTGCACTCCGCATTCACGACAAGAACAAAACTGCCAGGTTTCAAATAAGGGGACATGATTATGCTCCGGACAAAGAAGTGGACGATGGCGTCCACCCGCCGGACGCCCAGGCATCATGGGTGAACACATAATACGTCCCTCCTTTCGATGGGCGTGTAAAAAGTAAGACCTTTTAAAACTTTCTTTTTCAAAGCAATACACACTTTTGTCGCTTTACAAATTAAAGTCTTTTTATTTACAGCATGTCTCTACTACTTGAATTAAGGAAAACAATAGAAAATGAACAACAAAATATTTGTCTACTTAAACAGGACGTAACAAAGGATGTTGATAATGTATCGTATGTCGTTTCAGCACCAATCAGCGGGAGAAATAAATACATCCCCAACTGAGCACTTAAAGATTGTACATATTTCTATTGAAACATTGCGCATGTTGCGCAATTTTAACACGTTTCATGCCATTCACGACATACTCATAGTGAATACGATGATTTGGCAGACAGAATAGACTAAGATCAGTCTGCACAGACGTGCAGTCTGATCTAAGTCTACCCTGACTCTTTTCTTCTTACAAAAAGGACATTTCTGGTTGGAATGTTTAGATATATATACTTCAATTTGTTTGGAACATATCTTAACTTCATAAGAATGCAATATTCCCTTGATCAAGATAAGCATTAGGAGAAGCTTGAAACGGTTTATCAAAAAATACATTTCTAGTACAGTTAACAACATCTTAATATTGACAAGGTGAATAATTTTGAAATGATTTAGGAATGAACCTGAATGAGTGTGAGGAGCGAGTTATGAATGAACTTAATGGGATGTAATCCAATATCGCACATTTTGTTCAGGATGAACAAAATTAGCGATACTGATTACCTCCCTTTAATAAAATAAGCATACATGTTCTGAAAATAGCTTCATATTTACAAGACGCTATCAGTTTGAATTATTTCAGTGAAATCACGATTTTTTTCTATCCAAAAATATTTTGAATGAGGTTGTTGATTCTATATTTTCAGTGGGTTCGTGAGATTTTGAATGGTTTGAGTAGACGTTTGAAACGAATGAATGGAGCGCTGAGTGAGCGATTTCGAGTTGTTTTGATTGAGGTGAATGTGAATTTAACGATGCAATTTACCTTAAGATTTACTGTAAGAAGAGACAAAGAACAGAGTCTGTTTTGTCGGATGTGTAATGTTGATTGGTTAGCCACTTTGTACAAAAGCTGGAAGTTCGGATTGAAATAATTTCCTGAAACTTCCTCATTCTTGTTGTCACAATCATCAGATTTTGTTCTTTGTTGTTGTTGTTGTTGTTGTTGTTGTTTTCTTAACTCTACTATGGGGTTTAAAAGCAACTTTCAACAGTTTTGTAGTTTCGGCATTTGAACTTAAATGTACCAATGGATCCCATTGTAAAGCCACAATATTTCAATTATGGAATAATACAAAAAGATCTTTTATTGATGAAAATTGATGTATTTCCTACCTTCTTCAAAAGGTGTTTCATCCTTTTTTATCATCCATTTAACAATGCTTTGCACGAATTGATGTATTATTTTTAATAGAAAATGTATATAAGACTTGTCGAACAGAGTGAAAATATATGATCGTCGCAGGCAATAGAGGGGGATGTTTTTTTCCCCAAATCAAAAGGTATTTTATGAAGCAATGCATCTATGAATAATCTACACTTAATTACATACCAATGAAACATGCTGGCCAATTTGAGTTTATGTTTTAAATTAATGTCCTTGACATTAACTTATTACCTTGATTTAGTTTTCTACTAAAGGGCCTTATCACAAGTAATATAGCTTTGAAGCCTATATTCATTTACCATCGAAAACCTTTGGCCGATTTCAAGCTTCAATTTTCATATTTGAGCTAAAGAGTTGACCTAGAATTTGATAGCAAAACCAAGGTCTTGTTGAAAGCAATGTACATTAGAAACATGAAGACTCGCACTTATCAAAAAATAAAAAAAACGAAAATTAAAAGCATTTGGTGGAGAAACATAGAGTTTACGTGGGTCTAATAATATTTAGTTCCATTTTCTCCGTATTTTAATCGCAAATTTCAGATAGTTTATGGCCAGGGGTATGAGATTTGCTCCTAAAATATAAAATTTCATTAAATTCTGAGCATAAGACTAGGAGAAATTAAAGAAACTATTTTAGTTTTACTGGCCGAAGGCACGAAGAGATAAAGCGATACCCGTCCGTCTGTCCGTCTGTCTGGTCACAGGTTTTATCCCATATCTTCAAACTTATTCCTTTCGAAAATGGGTCAGATCCGTCGAGCGTCATGGGAAAATGAGCCAATTAAAAATTTTCTTAGAAAATCCTCGCTAACGCTCTTAAGTCCACAGTTTCATCCGTTTGTCTTCAAACTTGCTCAGATTGATAAAGCCGTCACAAGGATTGTTTCTTTCGAAAATGGGCCTAATCCGTCAAGGGTCACGGCAAAGGAGCCACATCAAAACTTAATCAGATACGCTTGTTATAGCTCTTATTCCACAGTTTTCATCCAATGTCCTCAAAGTTGCTCAGAATGATTATGATTTTAAGAATGGTTTCTTATGGAAATAGCCTGGATCAGGCTATGTCAAGCGTCATGGAAAAAGGGGTCGTATAATAGAATAATTAGAAATATCTTAGTCTAGAGTTTTTATCCAAATGTCTTTTAACTTTCAAAGGGGCCTGATCTCTCAAGAGTCATTGGGGAAAAGGACCAAATGAAAAGTGAATAAGGAACTCCTCTATAACACTAAAGAGCCTACAGTTTTCCTTGGATTGTCTTCAAACTTGCTCCGAAAGTCTGTATGACGACAACGATTGTTCACTTTTAAACTGTATCTGATGCGTCACGAGAAAAAGGGTCTTATTAAAATCTAATTTCAGAATACTCGTTCACACTTCATGCAAGGCAGTTAAGAAAAAATCCCTTAGTGCTCTTAATCTTGTGGCCATGTGCATATTGATGTGTTCTGGTGATTTTATTCTGTGTCAAAGAAAAGGGGACTTAATGTAAGCCCGTGTTAACAATACTACTCTTTTATTAATGGACACACTCATTTTAAACATTCACAGAATATTTCATTTCTAGTGACAATGTGCATTTGTGGTGCTTAAGTTATATGCCGCGTCGAAATAAAAGGGGCATTTATGTATACCTATTGCTAAAACCTACGGATAAGTTATATTTATACATAGATTTTCATAAAATCTTAACAGAATATTGCTCAACATCTGACTATGGCCACATATTTTTAGCCATTTGATGATATACAATATCATGGAATAGGGAGCCTTAGTGTTAACTTTCTTATTAACACAACCCCTGTTTTGTTTATAGATTTGTTTAAAACTCTCATTGAATGTTCCTCATCAAGTGACCGTGTGCTTTTCATGGCGATTTGGTAATATGATATGCTTTGTCATGGAAAAGAGGGCATTATGTCATATTAATTGTTGACAAAAGTTCTCCTTCATTTAGGCATTGAAAGTCATGAAACTTACAGAAACTGTTTCTCACATGACCAAGGCCACAATTTTGTCATTTGCTGCAATTATGCGACGTCATTGGAAAAGGACATTTTCAGTTAAATTACTTGTTGACAACTTCTCCTTCATTTATTGATATATTTTCAAGGCACTTTTATCCTATACAGCGCCATCAAGACATAGGCTTTTGAAAGAGTGAGTAGAGAGGTGTAAGGAGCCCATAAGCCTCATGTTTACATTAGGGACCCTGTTTTCCATACAGGAGCCTCAATTTTGTCAATCCAAAAAAGCGCCTTGGACATTTTCTTTGATTCCTGTATATTAAATTTCATCCAATATGGCTAAGGGATTATGGTGATATGGCTTTGCTTGCTATTTCAAAAAGTCGCACCCTCGAAAAAATTCTGTGAACATAAAAATCTAGGTACTTGACCATAAAAAAGATTTCTATGTCTTCGCGGACTCGTCATAATTAACAAGATTGTTATTTTAACCGATTCTAGGGCATTTAGATTGATTTCGGAGCCTACCTAAATGGTGTAAGTAAGTGATTGGAATATATGAATAAAGAATGAGTGTCAATTTCATGGGGTTTCTAACAGTATTTATACCGGACTCGGATTGATGAGGAAACAGGAAACACAATATTGTTGAGAGATAACTAAGTAGTTGTAAAGTGCTTACAAGTACATGTAGGTTTACGCCTTAACTATCTTAAACTCTATCTTTTCCTTTAGGAACAATGAATGGTATAACACACATACCCCGCTCCCCCCGATATGATAAATGCAAACTCTGTAAGAAGTATTTATTATTAAGATCATTATTCGTAATACATCTATTCTTTTGAGAACATTGAAAAGTTAACTGCAACTTAACTGCCCTTGATATTTACCAGTCTATTTACATGTAATCAAGTCTTGATGAGTGTTTCAGCGTCTGATGGTGACGTCAGAAGATATTTGTAAATATGTATACACTGATTGAAACTTCGATTATCGTGGGATTTTTACTTCTGATACACATACTTTAAACAAACAGGAAGTTAGATAGGCATTAATGTTTAGATTTAGTATTGTGAAACAATTAAATTGATTGACTTCATTGATACCAAACTAGCTGAAAGCTATGGATTCCTTCTGGATCATATCAGTTCTTATTATGTCCAATGAACAAGTGTACCGTGTTCGCGGGACAGGTAAGGCTATTGAATTTTATTGTTTTTATTACATTTTGACACAAAATTGCATAATTGTCAATAGTTTTGAGTTGAAAAAAAATCCGAGGCAGTAATCTAAACAGTAAATAATAATAATAATAAAAAAGATATTAAATAAGTGGTCATGAAATAGCTCAATATTTAAACGAGTCATCTGTAAATAGATAAAACGAGGCCTTGGTTCTATGGACACAAATTTGATATTCCATTTACAACATGATCCGAATTTATTTTGAAAATAAACTAAACTCTTTAAATTCGTTGATTAAAAGACTTTGCTTACATAGTATTACACCCTGTGCAAGATGACGTCACCACATTAATTATGACGTCTTTTTCACGGAATCAAATTAGCGTTACTTTACGCTTTGAACTCAATTGCATAGTCGTTCTACTAGTGTTATAACACCCGTGAAGCATAAAAAAATATTAAACGAGGTATTTTCACTCCCTCGATAATATCATAATGTAATGAAATATGAACATACATACTAGTGTTTCTTCGATATGCGATACTAACTTATCATATTTCTGATGAAAAAGAGGTTATGAATGTTTTGCAACGAATATCATGATTGTCGACATAAGGAATCTCCTTCATATTAAAGCCTGACTCAATTGCATAATACTTTTTTTTTCTTCTAGATTATTACTGCACACAAAAAGATACATGGATAACAACAATGAAAACCTGTCTTGAGGCAGGAGGGGAACCCATTTCAACGAACGACGTGGTAAAGGCGGCGGATTTCAGTTTGAAACCCAAAATTGCTGTGTGGACAAAGGATTACATTGATCTCGAACTAGTAACAAGTAAGACAAAGGTCAGCTGTGAGATTTTAGCTGATCTTAACCGAATCAAGTTATTTAGCGATACATGGCGAGCTTAATTACTTTTCTATTCTAGACGCGGTTAAGATCAGCTTGTCTTATGATAAAATATAAAATCGTGTTACAGATTCTTTTTTCTCGCATTAACAGTATTTTTGTGCTTTTGCGCTCTTTTAACATCAAAGAAATGCCGTGAAAGCGCTCGTTAAAATTACGACATAACGAGGTTCGTCGACATTTTTTTCTAAGCTTTCAGACACGCAATTAGTAATTTTTTGAAGATATTAAATTCTAAATGTTAAAATGTATTTATAGAACGCTCACTTGTCTTGCAAGTTTTTTGTCCTTGCTATTGATTTGGACGCCTCCGTATCTCCGTTCTTTTTACCTTTTCTTCTAAATAACTGACGATATTTGTACCTTGTTTGTATCAGTGTTCTGTTTTTTAGTAAAAGCCTGCTTAGTTTGTGATCTCTAGTTAAATTACGGGTTTTACCATTGGCGTATTCAGTGCTACTTTCACGCAAGAAATTGAATTTTTAGGATGCATAGAGTCAGCTTTCGGTTTATCAGAGAGCATAAGTATTTTCGATGCGTTATTTCAGGTATTCCGAGCGAAGAAGAAGGCGTGAATTATAACTGCGGTTTCCGTACCTTACAGAAAAATCCAGATTATGTAGATGTGTACACCCCATTAAAACTACAATATGCTAACTGCTCTGAAAGGAAGAACTATTTCTGCAAAGAAGGTAGGGAATACAAGCAGTTTGTCCGACACGGAATTTGTTCTACGTTTAAGGCTATCACATGCTGTTAAATGCATCTTTCTGATTTATAGAAGACTTTCGAAGACAGTGTAAGCTTAGATAAACTTTTAAAGACATAAATGTCGACTCTATCCTTAGTCTACATTCCCTGTTCTCTACTTATCCATTGTTTGAATAACGTGAGCCGCTCCTGTTTAATTTCCTTGAAAACTAGCAATTTCTCTGAAACAGAATTGAAATTCATCAGAATAGGCTGAAAACATATATGACCCTTTACGCGAAAGGGGGCCATCTGGGCAGTGCGCAAAGTATCGATCCTAGTCAGACGGCGCAGTCTGACTAGGATCGAAACTTTTCGCACTTTACAAATTTTCTGAAACTAGAATAATCATTCTAAATTCTTTCAAAGTATATTTTGAATGCGACCTCTGGTTGGTCTGTTTTAGAACAAATCACTTTTTTCAAATGTTTAAGGAGTTCCAAGATGGTCCCTTTTTGCGTCACACATTATTCTCTGACTGTGAACAGAGAGTGGGTCTGTAGCTACAGTTACAAACATCGTGAAATTGACAATGTGAATGATTTTGGAACGATTTAGGAATGAAATTGAATGAGTGAATTTAATGGGAGGTAGTCCAGTATTGCAAATTTTGTTCAGGGTGAACAAAATTAGCAATATTGATTACCTCCCTTTAACAAAATTTTCATACAAGTTCATTAGATAGCTCCCTATTTATTCAAGAACCTATACACTTACAATTTCAATTAAATAAGTGAAATTTCTTTCATAGCTATTATTATTTTGAACGAAATTGTTGTTATATGTTTTTCAGTAAGATGGTTTGAGTGAGTGTTTGGAATGAATGAATGGAGCACTGAGTGAGCGATTTAGAAAGATTTTGATTGAGTTAAATGTCAATTTCACGATGTAATTAACTGTATCTATAGAGATCTCAATAAAGACCCTCAGAAGATTTTGAAAGGATCAGTAAGACGAGCAGCAAATTTTCAATACCTTCCAATGATAAAAATGTCCACCACAATATTTGGCAATAAGGATCGTGAATGCAGGGCCTGTATCGTTCCATGGCACTTTCTGCTCAGGAAATATAAGTCCATTCAACATTATTTTGATTTATATAAAAAAAAGTTCTAAGCTAGGATAAAGATGATTTGTAAGCTTCTTTTTCATAGGTCAAAGTGAGAGTAATAGCATATCACAAAACTGAATGATTGTGGGAAAAAAATATACTGGCCGATATTTTGTGAAAGTGAAACGAAAATCTGCCCATTAATTTAAGAGGTGTGATAAAATGGAATTTAACAGCATATCTAAAAGGCCTCTTTTTCTAACGACAAGCCATTACATTACCTTTCGGCAAGAAAATTCATGGTCAAACAAGGAACACTCTGTGAAAGCTCAAAGCTCAAAACTGATGTTTAGATCATATTTTTCAGATTTTTTCATAAAACCTGATCGGGCTGATGACATGGGCTCTAGGGGCTTTCAAGTCACTGAAAAATGGTCCCATAAGTTGAAAAATAAAAAAAAATCGTCTTCTCTGAAACTACTGATCATAATTCATTCAAACTTCATTAGAAAATGTTTAGAACACACTCTTTTAAATTTGTTCATTAAATTTTGATCGGGCTTATGAAACGGGCTCCACGGTCTGTCAGGCTGATGACATGGGCTCTTGGGGCTTTCGAGTCACTGAAAAATGGTCCCGTTAGTTGAAAAATAAAAAAAATCGTCTTCTCTGAAACTACTGATCAGAATTCATTCAAGTTTCATTAGATGTGTTTAGAACGTGCTCTTTCAGATTTGTTCTTTAAATTTTGGTCGGGCTTATGAAACGGGCTCCACGGTCTGTCGCGTCACTGAAAATTGGTCCTATATGTCGATGTTTGAGAAAAAATCACCCTTTCTCAAACAACTGATCAGAATTAAACCAAACTTCACAGGAATGATAGCTAGGACATGCTATTCATGATTTCTTCGTTTAATTTTGATTTGGTTAATTATATGGACTCTACGAGGTGTGAGTCATTGAAAAATGGTCCCATAAGATATAATATAAATGAACCTTCTTCTCTGAAACTACTGTTCAGTATTAAACCAAACTTTACATAGATGATCGTTGGAACATTCTCTTCCAGATTTCTTTTTCAAATTCTGATTGTGCTCTCAACATGGCTCAATAGGCAGTTTAGGGAAAAAATGGCCCCATGCAGTGAAATATGAAATAATTTTACTTTTCTGGAAATAATTATTTAAAATGAATTATTTTTGCCAGGAAGGGTTTTTGGAGGTTCCTCTTTTAGAATTCATTGTATTCGGCAATATGATTAGGTGTCATGTAAAATGGGGCATCTTCATAAATTTCTTTGTAAACTTCCGTAGCTGTCTGAGTTTCTAATTGATAGATATTTTTAAGCCAGTGAAGCGAAACAGGCCCTCTAGTTTTGAAATTTCGATGCTTTCTGCTCATGATTTTGAAGTGGGAAAACGGTTGAGGATGACATAAACGGATGGACGGACAAACACACGTTGCACTTAAGACGGAGACCAAGACCTTGTATCCAGTAGTGCTAAACATTGATCAATAATTTGATTCAATTTATTTATCAAAGATATTATTCGTGAAGTGAGCACGATAACCCTTTCCTATTCAATCCCTGCTTTTTACATGCCTGTGATTTTATGATTGAGAAAACATTGTGAAAAAAGAAGAAATTGCTTCTGACAAGCAATTTCTTCTTTTTCTACATTTTTTTCTACCCTACTAAATGGTTATTTTTCAAATTAAATCCACTTTAAAACTTCGTCTGCAAAACCTTTGAATTTGGACAGGTCCAAAATTTTGAAAAACAGGAAAGGGTTAAATAAACGAAAGAGGTACTTAATTATAAATGGAACAATGGTGTAATATTTGAGCACATAACCTTGAAAAGGCACCATCTACAAAATAATATGTGTTTATACTTATACAACGTAATACTTCTATTTGTTTTCGCTATTCACACAGATTCATCGACTGACCTAAAGAGTGGACGTTCTACATGGCTTGGTGCATATCAGGCTTGTGACTATCCATTTAAACTGTGGGAGGGATTTAGTGTGCGTAGTTATAATAACTACCATCGCGTGGATGCATGGGTTTTAGCTGCAAGACGATATTCTTCGAATATTGTCACGGGTAAGAAATCCTACTTGTCAAGATTTTTGAACGGTCTAAGTCCTATATATCATTACACACAAGCAATATTCACGATCGAGCGTCCTTTCATAAGTCAGATTACTCATCGAAGCAGAAAAAAAACTCATCATCATGATGCTACCATTTTTAAAACGCATGCGTCTGTTTGAAATAGAATTTTATGCAACAAATACTCCAGATCGGTGTCAGCACGTGCCAAAAAAGAATACTTAGCATTTAGTATATTATTGAAATGGATAGTCAAATATTTCAAGACCACTTTGCATTCTAAATAGATATATTTTAATATACAAAAAACGAGCATACAAATCTTGAAGGTATTTACTATCAAATGTTGGTAAGATATTTCATATGGCATTATTTTAAGTTTCATCTAATTTCAACTTCCACGTTTTTTAGGTTTTTTTTTTTTTTTTTTTTCATTATCTGGATTCTAATATCAATTTAGAAAATAAGTTAATTCAACATCCAGAAATCTTTTTTCCAGATAGTTCAACTATAAATGGTAAAACCATAATTGCGTGTGGTACAAGTAAAACCAAAATCTCGCGTGATGATCCGAACAATTGTGAAGACAAGTTACAAGCTGTTTGTAGTTTTGGTAAGATGCAAAAAATTTCAAGTGCATGATAAATGTATTTTCAATAATTTAGAATGCGCATGCAGCGCGTAATATTAGCAGCCTAGGTTTTGCAATAAAGTACCTGTTACTATCTTAGAAAAAAAGGCACATTGAAAGGCACCATTTAAGATAGATTGAAACTGGTCTCTTCTGAATATCAAGATATCTTCCAATTAATGTAAAGATAATGAAAGTGGTGCTGGTATCAGTGGACAATACTTTTTGTAGTAGATCTATTTCTGCACCTTTAATTTTGCAACTCCAATTTTGAAGGCAAAGGAATAAAAAATGTTGCATTTTTTTCACGTTTAGGCATACGATTTTGTAGTTGTTGTTTTGTTAAAACGACATGATCAAAAAGGTGAATATCGTCGATATTCTGCTGAAATCTCGTAACTACAGCTTTAAACAAGCTGTAGTTACGAGGTTCTGGTAGAAAATCTACAATATAGATCCTGTGGAAAAGGTATGTAGTTGTAGTATGACCTATCTTTGGTCAACTATTTATCAAAGAAATGCTTTTGGCCAATAACTTTGAGACCAAAACGTTTTATCGTCGATGTAATGCTACAATTATGTAAGTACAGCTTGATTAAAGCTGTAGTTACGAGGTTTTGAAATTAAAATGATGTTATACTTATCACAATAGGCGATTCAATATTGTGAAAAAAGATTTACATTGAAAACGTGCGTATGTCTGTCTCAATGTATTTTTCTCTGTCTCCCTCTGTATTTCGCTGTATACATGTTCTATCTTGCCGTCTTTCTCTCTTTCTCCGTCCCTCTCATTTTCTAAACGGTCGCTTTTTTACCTTAGTTAGAATACTTTGTTCATTACCATGTCTATCTATTTTCCATAGTCAACAACACCATGGTGCCAGTTAACTTCACGAAATCATGTATTGAAGGTAATGATTTGTCACTTTTCTCCTTTCATTGCTTCAATTTTTCAGATTTGTGCAAACTCCATTACATGTAGCTATACTGATAATTTTGCATCTATATTTTATGTTAATAATCGAAGAAAGAGACTTTTTATACTACTCGTTCTTGTATAGCTGGGTATTACTCTCAAGAGTCATTTAACCTATTTTCCCGAAGAGAAAATAATGTTTAATACATACTTAATAACTTAGAATCGCGTCTAAGATATTTTTTCACTATGCTTACGGAAATGTAATGTTAGTAAAGAATGCGTGTTTTATGCGAGTTTTCAGTTTTCATGTTTCATCATTTGGCGAATTGTCGTGCACCGGTTTTAGTTAATACCAATTAATTCTAGTAAAGTATATAGGTTTATTGAGGATTTCAAATGTTCTAAATTATCAACGACTTAATTAAGATATGTTTGCGTCGTACGGTGAGAACTAATGTTGTTGTTGCTGCTTTTTTTGTCTTGTTGCTTTTTTTCTGTTTTTTTTTTTTTTTTTTCATTTGTAATTGATTGTTGAATCTTTGTGGAAAAAGCGTTGAGTTACTGAATAAGTAATTCAGCACTTAGTATCCAGAAAAAATCTCTCCATGTATCTATCAAATAGATAAAAATTATAAAAGAGGCGATACCGCGCATAAATGAGCTAAAAAGGCCCTGCATGAAAACCATGTTTGATTTTTAGCAATTGATGGGATAGATTTCAAGAAAACAGTTGGAAAAGAAGAAATTGCTTTTCAAAAGTCTAAAGAGCCGGTGGCTAAATGCGTGCAATAAATAGTTTCGAATGAGTTAAGTAAAGATGCTCATGATATATATAGTATATGTAGCATATATACCAGCAAATTAATTTTTAGCACGAGAAAAAACTACATGTTAAAATTAAAATAGTATTCATTGCTCATTAATAACAAGAAATAGATTGAAGCTGCACAAACAAGTCAAAGCTTGTAACGGTTTAAGAATTAAACATTCATAGATATTTACAATTCAGAACAAGAGGAAACTACCGTACAAGAGACCACTACAGAATACAAAGAGGAGAGATCTCAACCAGTGACCGTATACCAAAATAATACTGTGACAATCAAAACCGCACAAGGTATTTTCCTTGTGATTTAGAAGGATATAAATTCTGGATTCATAATATTAATGCTTTGGTCTTCCAGTAGTTCCTCGTTGCTCTTTCATAAAAAAGACCCTTTTCAAATATTTAACTTCGATAGTTTTGACTGAGAACTCTAAATTATGTATAAACTGAGGCTAATTTATGACTACCTTATAAGTCCAAAGGTTATAAGTTCTTCTAGTTACACCAGCCAAAGCAAATAAGTTGAAAATCTCTTGTTTTGATTATGATTTCTTCTTTAATGCTTTGCATTATATCATCGAGAAACAGCGAAAAGAATTAATCAACTGAAAATCTCTACGCTAAACCAGTGAAATTATCAAAAATGTATACCCTACTATCGCTCATTTCACTCAGTTCATTTGACGTCTAAGAGCATATCCCGAAAACAAACATTTATGACGCCATATTGACGTTGCATCGTAAACACATATTGATGGCGCGTTTTAAGAACTTTTTTATGTTTCTAATAATTCTTTTCTTTAACAACAAAAGCTTTATTTTCACTCGTGAATAGCCCCCCCCCCCCCCCATCCCCGTTTAAATAAAGCTTCTGTTGTTCACTCAAAGAAATGTAAATCAATTTTGCAATGAAACAAAAATCTTCTATGTGTTCCAGGTAATCCTGAGATGTCTAGAACAATCGTTATCATCGCAATATCCGTGTCTGTTGTTTTCTGCTGTGTTTTCATTGGATTAATCATCATCATTTTAGGACGGAGAAGGTGAATATTGATAATCTTGATTGCCTTTTAACTCAACTGTTTTGGAGAAACCCGATGTATAGTAATCATAGTAATTCTCTCGTAATAGTTAAATTGACTTGTACAATTAATAAAGACTAGCGTAAATACGTGTCCAATGACATAGATTTATATCCATGTGCTTGAAAGAGGAACATTATGTTTAAAGATAGAAATGATGTATAATTCTGATAAAAATATCTAGACCAAATTTTCTTACAAAATACTTGATATCATGAAATCAATTGCTTTATGAATTATTAATTAGAACGACTAAATGCTTCCACGTTGTCCCAGAGTTGGTTAATATAGTCTATGAATTTCAGCGACACAGGGTGTACTACTCTTAAAATCTGTCAAGCCTGGTGTATTCATATTTTACATTTCTTTTCATTGAAATAAATTGAAATAAAAGATATAATTTTCTAACATCATTTTCATTGTATTTTCCCTGTGTTCTATAATCAAGTAAATAAAGTTTATGTATCCATCACAGCATTCTATGATTTTGTTCTATGAGCCTGTCAATGTCGTTTCCAACAGATTTATTTGTGATTGATGGCAGACGTTGAGAAGCATAGGCAGTCATACATTGCTTGGGAAATATTCTTCGATTGTGATCTGGCACTTTTGTTCAGTAGCTATTATGTGCACATGTTATTCTAATCAGACTTTTTAGAGGCTCAGGCTGAACTTACTTACATGTGGAATTGTTGAAAACGCCATAAAAGAATCATATTTTTTCCATTTTAGCAGAAGACGACGTTTCGAAAAACAGCCAATTGTAGAAAACTTTAGACAAACATTTTCTACAGCAAATGATTGCGGAATTAACAGTTATACTAATTCAAACGAAGTTGGCAAAACAAACAACATCGACAGTGACTACTATAATATATACACCAATAAGACACCAGAAGGGGATCATGACGACGTGTATACATTTCCAAACAATGAAACCAAACACAGAGATGTGTATTCTATACCAAGTACAGTGATACCGCCAAATAATCAGACAAAAGACGAGATGGTGCTAGAATCAGAGTCAGAGTATGATACAACAAATGCTGTAAAAGCTTTCAGTGAATCGGCAAATATTTACAATAAACTCGGATGTAACAATGTAGATTCGGTGTATGACAACAATGATAATTCTGTTAGTAGGAACCCGCTTCTATCAATAGACAATACTTACTCAACAGCTCGTGCAGATGATACTTACAATACACTGCACGCTGATCTCAATAGAAATATATCCAATCCTAAGCCTTATCTAGGAGAAAATGTTTACGGTAACGCTCATTTCACAAACAAGGACTATGTTTGCTGTGATGGGGATATTTCACGAGGTGAACCTAATAGAAACTCCATCGAAATGACTGCATATAGCACAGTTCATTTTAGGTCATAGCATTTGAAATTTCATTCCGCATCAAAACTGTCCCAAATGTAAACCATCACATGACAAATGACCATAAAGCAACTCTGAAAATAAATACTCTGAAAGATAGATTTTATTTTACAACCGCGAATAGTCGAATTAATAAACATGAAATTAACCACTTATGAAAGTGATTATCTTTTAAACAAAATAAACACCTTAGATTCATTAAAATCTAATATTTTTTGTTTTGCTGATTTACGTCTATTGATTACCATACTTAAAAATCTTTATTGATGTTTGATTCCAGATTTATACCCCTAATTACTCAAAAATATTTTAACTATGGTATATGTGGTGTCTTTATTCCATCACCAAAATAAAATGTATTTGTGACCCGTCTCGCGAAAAAGATTCATCTGCATATTGGGTATAGTATTAATCATGAGCAGGCTGGCTAAAATGATAAATATGTATCTTTAATGATTTCTTAATCTTCTCACTTTCTAGATCATATATTTTTAAAGCCAGGTATACTTTCAGTATACTGGCTTTATTGCTGCCAGACGGGATTGAAATTGTTGACCTCTTCACCGCCAAAATCAAAAAGTAGTTCCTCGTGTGTACAGACCGAAAACCGCTAATTGCTGTATCATTTCGGCTTTAACTTAACTGCCATTTTAGTTAAATCAAAATAAAGACAAGACAATTCTTTTGGGTCCGTAAACTATATGAATATTTTTTACACAATCGTAAATCGCGTAGGAAAGGATCCTATTTTAGGAAATCAATAATATATAGTCTTAAAATTCGTTAACGGTTAGTCGTAGTGGCCATAACCTAGCGTATATGTCTGAAACCCGTAAACTTTTGTACATTCGCGTCGTGGGTTCGAGGCGCACAATCGGCGAATCATGTGGGGTTTTTTTTTGTTTTTTTAGTTTTTTAACGTCTGTAACACCCTAAAAATTTCAACAAAGGTCAGATCCAGGGATCATTTTGGGGCAAGATATTGAGAAGTTATCTCATTTTTCTATTAGTTCTATTTTTCTTTTTTCTTTTATTATTTTTTTTTATAATTTGAGACGCAACATATGCGACGTCTTTAAGCAATAAGCATGACCTTCGCAACAGCGGTGTGCTTTGCTGGGCTGATACGTCTGCAATTTTTATAATATCTTTGGATTTTTTATACCAAATGACTCATTAGGAGCATATTTTGCTTTTGAATCAATCTATTTTAAAGTCGTCTGCTACAGGATACAAGATGCTGGCGTTGAATAGTTAATGGGGTGATATAGGGTTATCTCAACCAATCATTTCGGAAGTACTGCATATCATCAAGAGAAAAAGGAAAACAATTTTCTATCGTTTGAAATATTTTTTATTATTTTAGATGTGTTTCATATCCTCTGACCAATACAATGTACTCATGTACTCACACACTGTGTGGTGTCCGTGGTCTAGAGGTAGAGCGTCTGCCTCTTGACCCAGTTCGATTCCCGGGAGCGGCTATCGATCTTGGGTCTTTCATTGGCCCACACATTCGGCGCGAGTACTGGTGAATTTTCCAGGAAGCAGAATCGAGAGGGATTAATCTAAGTTGTAAGAACTTTTTTCCCAATCGATGTAAAATAAATAGGTTTAAACCAAAACTCATGATATTGCGTATGTATATTTTTGTAATGCTTTTTTTTCTTTTGTGAGATTTTATGCAAGTCTCTGAAATTTGAGGTTACAATTACTTTTTTGTACTTTATTATGTTTTGTTTCTCCCTGAAAGGAGAACGAGTTCAACCATTTACCTGTACTCAAGACCTGGCTTTCAGTACTGTCAGTACTTTGATTATATTTGCGATCGATAGAACACTCGTGCTTCCTATAATCTTTTATAAATACATTTGTAGATTTCTTATTGTGTGACAAATCAATAATCATATTTACACTCGCTTACAATCGAATACATTTTTAACTTGAAAGTGAAAGTTTTGTGGAGTTCAGCAATGGATTTCTGAAAAAGAGATGGCATGGCTGTGGTTAGATAATCCCAAAACTTGACAAGTCATTCTTCTACAAAAACGGCAAATTACCATTTTTTGAGAAAAGATAAATTCAACATAGAATTTCTCTTTTTTTTCAAAATCGACTTTCTTTTTGTTGCCTTCAAAGTGTAGTTCAAATAAAAATGCAATGCACATACCGGTTTCTTTACGCACGTTTTAACATAAATAGGAAGCTCGTGCAGTCACATTAGAAAACTCAATCTAGATGGCTATGAGTAAATCAGTGATCTCCTTTTACCTGAAAAGAGAGATGGAATCTAATGCTTGCAAATCAGAAATAATATACTGAAATGGAAGAATAGTTATTATTCAGCAGACTACATGTACACGCAGCCTAACGAGAATTGATAGTTTTGCATATCCCATTAAATAAGCAGAAACTAACAGCCTTCAGATCTATCTTAAGTGCACACGCCGCCGTCATCGAGTAGTTCGTTGCGCGACGGACTGTCATTCTAGAGGTCCTGGGTTCGATCCCCGACGGCGGCACTCGTTCTCTCCGACTATTTGTCTCTCACTAATGGGTCGATAAATCGTAGACCTGTGATGGATTGCAGCTGGAGGCGAGGAAAGGATGTAATGGTAGTACTGTCGCGAGAAATACTAGGAACCATTGTTAGGTGCTCCAGCCGCCGCGATAAAGCTTAAAGATCGTTGACAGCGACCATTCAAACAAACAAATTCAGTGCACACATGGGTTGTACAGTTAGTCACAACGTGAAATTGAAACCCACCATGATCAAAATCATTCCAAAGCGCTCACTCAACGCTCTTTTTATTCGAACAAAACACTCACTCATACAATTCAAGAATGCTCCGAAACCGTTCAAAAACGCTTCGAAATCGTTCAAAATGATCAACATTCCAATCAAATCGATCAAATTATTCCACGAATTTATCAGCTGTTATGGATTTGTAAGCTTATGATTGGTCCAAGAAGACACACAAACAGAAAATTGCGTATACAGTCGATCTTGCCGGAGCGACCACTTCTATTAAGCGACAATTTTTATTAAGCGACCGCTTTCAAAATCCCCTTCTTTCAGACGAAATATCTGAAGAAATAGATATCACTGGTATAAAAAAATATTGTAAATAAATTCTATGCTGTTAAAACTCACCAGAATCGTATCAACAAGACGATTCTGTTGAGTTTTTACAGCATAGGATTCTTCAGGATTTCGCAATAATATACATATTCCATTTTCTACTAGTAAACAAAACGTGTTTAAAGCGACCATTTCTTTCAACGACCGCTTTTTCGTGGTCCCATTCCTGGTCGCTTAATACAAGTTCTACTGTATTTCATCAATATAATATCTTCCGATTCGGACGAATTTACCGGGTTTTTTTTCACTTCCCCTGAATTCCACTCAAATCTCACTCATCGCAGTCATTCACTTTCATTCCAAAATCATTCACCTTGACAATTTCTCGATGTTCTTAACTGTACACAGTCGTACATGGAACGGAAATAGTAGTTTCCTTAAACTATTGTGTCTTCATCAAAACGCGTGTCATGGTGAACTTCCGCTTTTCAATTTGTTTATACATGTAACATTGTGAAATCTATGCTCGTTCCACTCAGAAAATTTTCAACCCTTCTTAATTAGTTTTCAATTCAGGCCACCAGTTTCATTAACATTAAAGGTTGTGTTTTATGTACATACGTTTGACCATTGCGATTGCATAAATAAACTTTCATCTGTCTAGAACCACTGCTTGAACTAAAATGGTACGCCCTGAAAGAGACAAAAGGGAGGGCGAATAAGTTGCTTGGTTTTATGGGTTTTCACGTCCGACTAGACAATAAATGTCTAAAAGGGGTTTAAAGCCTCATCTGATAGATTGGATGAGTAAAAGATCGAATCAGGGACTTCTGACATTGAAGTCCAGTGCGTTACCACTAAAATAAACATTTTCAGACAGGAAAGTTTGTAAAGTAGAGTGAGCCTTCATATTCTACATGATCATTGCTTGTGACAAGACCTTTTGTAGGTACCAAGTTCAAGGTCATCAGTCAAGGTCATTTTTCAAGGTCAAATTTGTTTGAAAAAATTGAACCTTGATCATAATTTTTGAACGGTAAGTCAAAGAGCCTTCATATTTCAAATTGGAGTAAGAATGCCAATCAGATATTTCATGGCGGGTTGCTGTAGGATCGATAGATTACTTTTCTAACATAGATCCATAATTGGTCGCTTTCGGTGGAATACTCTTTTTTTCCGACTTTACGTCAGAGATGCATTTTATGGACTAATGTGATCGTTTACTTAACATTTGGGTCAAATTATGGTAGCCAGATCATATAACAATGAAGTCCATGGTCCCGTTTTACTAAACTTCTTACGAAAAAAATATCGTAAGCCTAAATGACAAATCGTACCTTGTGTTCCATTCAATGCTAGATTTTGCAAAGTATCATCTCAGTGGAATCGTCGTAGAATACAAATCCAGTGACATGATTCATTTAGTTTCTACAGTAGAAGCAAATTTATTTTTGACTTACGCAAAAATAATCGTCAGATATTTAGTAAAACAGAACCGTCTTTTTCTCACCTCAATACTACCGCTACACCAGGTCCGATCCAACAGCTACTTATAACATTAAGGTCAACGACTAAACATCCACTAATATGTTGGATAAATATCTGAAAGGATATTTGTCGCGTCCGGGGATCGATTTTTGAAGCTCATGAATGAGAGTCCGAAGCGCATTCAACCCCGCTATGGCCGCGGATCTTCACCATGGTACAGTTTATTACATCCTGAAATTGACCTTCGCCCTTATCAGACCAGTCTAAATCGCTCACTCAGCGCTCCAATTATTCATTCAAAACACTTACTCAAACCAATCAAAAACGCTCAAACCCATTTTAATATAAAGAATCTACAACGTTATTCAAAATAAACATTGACAGAAAAAAAATCGCGATTTCCCTGACATAATTCAAACTGTTAGCACCTCATAGGTTCTTGAGTAATAGAAAGCTATGTATAGAACTTGTGTGAATTTTTTATTAAAGGGAGTATTCAATATCGCTAATTTTGTTCGTCCTGAACAAAATTTCCGATAAAGGATTACCCCATATTAAATTCACTCAAAACTCTCTCCTCACACTCATTCAATTTAATTTCATTATCATTCCAAAATCATTCACATTCTCAATTATACGATGTCGTTAACGGTTAAAGGCAAGTCACATATTCGTCATACCAAATATTTCTGAAATTTCAGATTTGCGACATCAAAGCAGAGAGAAAAAACACACAAAATCACGTGCCATATGCACTAAACATTGTATTAATTATTTAGTTCAATTTATTTAATTTTGGTCTTTAATGGAGGATGAGTATTTATCAAAATAAGAATGGAGGATGTGTATTTATCAAAATAAGGAAGTTATTTAAGAAAACATTTCTCACAATCATTACACAAATGTTATGACAAATGTTCCACAACTTTCAATGATTCGACATTATTTAATCCTTTTCTTACTGTTTGATAACGGACCACAGCTTGACGCCAGACAAGGTTGGTAGATTTTACTTATATTTTGTACACATCTAGAAAATGCAAATAGGGAACTACATATAATAATATATGTAACTTAACTATTTAAAAAATGGGTGATAATTGTATATACTGTATTTTCCGGACAATATGCCTCTTTTTATCTATAAATAAGGTTGAATTCTTCACGGGTGCGGGTTGAACACCGTTGCGGCTTAAATATCTTTTTTTTCCGTAAGGGAGGGACTCTATTGATGATAAATAATTAAGAGGTAGTTAAAAATAGGAAGCAAGAGTAAACAACAGTAGGGAAAGTTTGATATAAAAGGTGACGTACATTTGACGACAAAAGTATAAAAAAACACCTCGGCCGTGGGATATTATCTTTTGCTCTTGGAAAAAGGGAATAGGTGTGATTATTTCTGAAATAACATAAATTCATCGAAGTTGGTGCTTTTTTCGTAAGGATATCCAATTTTTGCATTTTCACGCCTTCAGGCACCCTTCCAAAATATGTAAAGAATTTTTTATTGGCCTATGAATATGTGCTTGATAAGGTGTAGCATTTTCGCTTTAAATTCTTTAATCGACATCTTATAAACCACTCGGCCTCTTTCAATGAATTTTTCAAGAATGTTCCTTAAGTGACGTTTTTCAATATTGTCCGCAAAGTTTTGATTGACACATTCATAAGGGTATGGCAGAGCTGGGCATTTTCCCTTTGAACGACATTTCCTAAACAAAATGGACGAATTTTAAAAACACTTGCCAGAGTGTTTCGTGGGTGATCTTTTTAGCTCACCCGAGCACAACGTACTCAAGGGGGGCTTTCAGGGGTCCGTCGTACATCGTCCGTCATGCGTCGTCCGTCGTCAACAATCTTAAATACTTCTTCTTTTCCTAAACCACTGAGCCGATTTCAATGAAATTTTACCAGAATGTTCCTTGGGTGACCCTTTTCAAAAAATGTTCGAAAAATTTTGATTGGCCCATAGATATAGGCGTGGAAGGGTCGGGCTTATGTTGGTTCGAAATCTTTGAATGATATCTCCCACAGAATCACTGGGCAAATATCAACGAAACTTTACCAAAATGTCCATTTATCCATAAATATGGGCGTTGCAGGGTGGGGCTTATTTTGAGCCCGAAATGATTGATCGACATCTGCTTCTTAACCACTGGGCCGATTTCAATCAAATTTCACATGAATGTTCATTGGGTGACCCTTTTAAGGTAACTGCGGACAGATAACATTGTCGAATATTCGACTTTCTTAAAATCTGACAATAATTGCTGAGATTTATCTATGAAGTGCGGGCATTAGCGAACACGCAATGAAAAGGGTATAAAGCTTGCTCATTTGACGTCGTGACGTCATAAAGGGGCCAACCCCTTTTCGACCCGCCAAAATTAGTATTTGCAGATATTTTCTGAATAAATCGGCCGATTTTTACGAAAAAAATTTCATTTAGAAAATCGAAGAACGCCCGAGCTAGTCGCTTAATATTTGTGCAAATTCAAACAGAAAACGGGCTTGAAACGCTATATATTACGCGATTATTTAAGATTTGACGTTCCTTTTTTCATTTCATTTTTTGTAAATAAATAGAAATTTCTCAAAATTTTGTCCGGTGACCTATGCTGATTTTTTGTTTATTTGTAGAGAAAATAATTTGCTTTGCATTGATCAAATAAAATTGATATGTCTTCGGGCTAGATTTTTGTGAAGTTGTTGCCACATTTTTCGTCGAATTTGACGTCGCACCAAAACCCTCGTTCTTATGCTAATTTGACGCCAATCTCCGTGCAATAACGTACTATGAAATATTTGAAATTAAGGTTCGTTATAAAATATAGGCTACAGAAGTATTAAATCTGAATGTAATTTTAAGAACTACAAAAAACTACTTTTTTATCCTTTTAAAAAAACAGCTTTTGTAAATATTTTACGCGACGTTGAAATATCTTTTGATTTGCGATGTCTTCGCGGAATCCAATTTTACAAAAAAATCTAACCCGAAGACACGTGGTTTTTATTTCAAAAATCTTCAGCGGAATTGTTTGGCAGCAACATATCTAAATTTCGGCATAGGACAAATTTTCGAGAAAAAGCCAATATTTTCAGTAACTGTACTTGGAAACAGCAATGCAGGAGGCATTTTCATTTAATACGTTACACTTTATTGTATTTCTTACACTGATTTCTTCATATCAATCAAAACATAACATAAGGCGTCTTTATACGAAACAAATGGCGTTTTCGGATTAAAAATCGGTTAATTATCTCCGAAAAAAATGGACAATTACTGAATTTGGTCCCTAAAAAGGGTCGGCCCCTTGATGACGTCATAAAGTCATCTCTACGTTATGAAATCCCTTATTAAGACTGACATATGAAAGCGGGTATTTCAAAGTTCAGTTTTATAGCATTATGCAAGATTTGCAGACAATTTAAAATTTGGACCTAAAGTGGCCCCTTTATGTGTCCGCAGTTACCTTAAATAATTGTTTCGCGAAATTTTAATTAGCCATTAAATATAAGCGTGGCAGAGGGAGCTTTTTTTATGCCCGATATCTTTGAACAACATCTCCTCCTGAACCACATAGCGCAGTTAGTAGCGCGTCGGACTGGCAATCTAGAGGTCCCGGGTTCGGTCTTAGACGGCGGCACTGATTATTTCCGACTATTTGTCTCTCACCAATGGGTTGACTTTTTCTTTAAACATATTCTTCTATGAAACGACTCGACCGCTTTCAATGAAACTTTACTAGAATGTTCATTGGGTGACCCTTTTCATAAATTGTTCGCGAATTTTAATTGGCCCATAAATATGTCCGTGGCACGGCCGGGCTTATTTTGGAGAAGCAGGGCGGGGCTTATTTTGAGCTCAAATCTTTGAAAACATCACATCTCCTGAAACACTGGACGGGCTTCAATTAAACAGCAAAATTTGATTGGCCTATAAATATGGGCGTGGCAGGACGGGGCTTATTTTGACTCTCCTCACTAATGAATGACTGGGCAGACTCTATTTTCTCTTAAAATTCTTGGAATAACTCTCCCTCACAAGGCCAATATGAATGAAACTTTGCCAGAAAGCTAATTGGATGAGATCCACTGGACCAATTTAATTCAAATGCAGTTCAGGGCCATTTTGACCCTCTTGTCCTAAGAATTAATCGTGAATGTTTGATTGATCGATAAATAATGGCATGACAGGACAGATATTTATTCATTTGAAAGACAACAAATTAATTATTTAGCCGATTAAAATGAAGCTTTTCTAGAATGTTCCTTTGTCGACATCAACTGTCCATTAATTTGATATGCAATTCATGGCTTTTCCTGCCCTCTTGTTGTCATTATTCGCGACTCACTCAACACGCGAAACTAAAACTATCGCTTAATGTTTGTCTATTATCGAAGTAAGGAACTCAATCCGAGAAATTTCATATGCACAGATATTTAGCTTTGGGTTGTTGTTGTTGTTTATCAAGATAAAGAGCGGGACTGAAATACATTTGTATTAATATCTCGCTTAAATATGATCTCGCATTTTACACTTGAAATGTCTGTCAGCCACAAGGGTTCAAAGTTAATCCAATTTACTGTAACCCAACCATATTTGTTAGTGCTTTCTAGGCGAACAAGTTGGACGCAGGCAATGATGTTTTGCTTAGAGCTTGGTGGGCGGCCAGCGTCCTATTCTGATCTTCTGCTCGGGGAAGTAGATAACGGAACGACAGTCAAAGACGAAGTTTGGACAGCGGACTTTACATTACCAACCGATATGCAAACTGAAAATGATTCAGGTATCAAAATTAGACGCTTGTAATGGCTTTTTGACTTTGAAATTAAATCCAAAGATGGCATCGAACGTTTTTCATGTGAAATGACTTACCATTTTTCAATAGACAATAAAATCATTATGTGATGCATTTATTATCCTTGGAGGACTTTTATACGATAATTTTTATGTAAGATCGTATTTATTATGAAATGGAGCAGATGTTAGATTATTGGATTTTTTGAAAAAAAAAAGAGTTTCTGTTCTGCGACTTTGTTTCTACATTTTTTTAATTTATTCATTTATCTATTTTATTTTTTTAGCTTCTCCAGATAAACTTTATCGCGAATGTGGATATATTGTTATTCAGACAAACACTAACAAATCTCAAACACAGAATATCAACATAACTTTTTTCACAACAAGTGGTATACAGTACTTTGATTCCTGTACATCACAACGAGCATTTATATGTGAAGGTCAGTCAGTACCTTTAGCTTATCAAACTCAATTTCTAAATCATTGATTTTTTTTAATACATCTAAGGTGAATTTTCTATATCTCACTGTTATTTAATACACGTATCGGCCTTCAAGTAATTTGTATAGAAATACCGTAAACTCGATTTCATTAAATATTTGAATTCTGCTACAGTTTCCTTTGTACTTTGATATTTTGCAACGTGCTTTGTTTTAAACTGACAAATAAGCTGCCCAGTATGTTTATACTCTATCAAGTTTTGTACCAAAACACGACTATAGTTCACCTATTTTGATATCTCTACCATCCTGTCTTTGGAACTAATTATTGAACCCTTGAGTATTGTTTATTTCGACCAGGTAAGATGTATCCAACTATCTATTTAACACAACAAACATGGCAGAATGCTAGTAGGTCCTGTATAGATCACAATTCGCAGTTGGTAGAGAGTGTTCCACAAACCGGTCAATTTGCCTTTATTACTCCGTTAGATAAACAGTTGCAGCAATCCCATGAGGTGTGGACGAGCGGAAACCGTACATTACATCTTTTAACATTTACTGGTAAGATAATAACTTTAGTTATACACTTTCAGGGTATATGATCGGGAAAGGTCTGTCCGTCAGTCAGTCCGCCCACCTGTCTTTCTGGCCGACCTCCCCTTCAGTCGGTCGTTATTTCATTTGGAGTCATTTCTCCATAACCTCGGACTGTCAATCTAGAGGTCCCGGGTTCGATCCCCGACGCCGGCACTCATTCTTTCCGACTATTTGTATCCAACCAATGGGTCAAAAGTCGCAGATGTGGGAAAGCAGCTGGAGGCTAGGAAAGGGTATAATGGTAGTGCTGGTGTGAGAAATACCGGGAATCCATTGTTAGGTGTTCCAGCCGCCGCGATATGACTGAACAATTGATGAAAGCGGCGTAAAACTCAATTCTACAAATCAAACAAACTCCACAACGTTTGGTCAAATCAATCGAAACGTCTCTTTATTTGGCAACTGTGATTTTCTTTCTGGTTTTAAAATTGGAGTCTTGTCAAGGGAAAGGGAAACTCAACGACAAATGTTTTATTTTCAACTATATAGATCTCCTTTACCGATTTCCAGATTTTCTGGTAACTTCGCAAAATTGTTGTGACCCCTTGGTTTTGGTGATCTCATAAATTGACTCAGTGAACCTGCAATGAATATTGTCATCTAGCTTTACTTTTAAGCATTTTTTCGACTTTGAAATTTTATAAAACAGCCTATCGTTTGTTCGAGACTATGAAGTAAGAGTATTCATTTAAGTACATTTAGACACATCGTGAAATTACCAATCACCTCGATCAAAACGATTCGAAAACACTCGATGAGCGCTCCATGCAATTTTTGAAATTGAATCTGTCTGTCAATCAAGGTGATAGGCCTATCTGAAGAATGTAACCAAAATTAAAAAAATAAATTAATTAATTGATTTATGTACTAAGTATTTGTTTTATTATCATTATTATTATCAAATAAAATATATTAACTGTCAGCCTTTACCAACAAGTGACAAAGTAATTTTATTAGAATAAAAATATCAATTTAACAGGACGTTTTAATGCAGCAAAGATTGAAAAAGTAGGTGGTGTATTTGACAACAGTAGAAGCTTACGACTGGTGGATTTTAGAAGTGAAACAACACTTAGCTCCATATGCTTGTTAAGTGGTATGTGTGGTTTCTTTATAGCCAAAACCCTTTATACAGCACCCTAAAAGAAATAAGAGGGTCAATACTTTTTCGCTGTTTATAACTTCGTGAATCTGAACTACTTTCTAACTTTCGATACAATTGTTTTCAAAAGTCGACATATAATCCGCTTGATCGAATATCCTTTTCATATGTGTACTTAGCAGCGTTCTCAAATTATCCTTTCTCACTTAGATAAGACATTTTTTTATTTCTAAAAAACACTATACTCTGCGTCTGCGTGCCGTCATGTTTATTTAATACATCTCAAAACCTACTAACCAGCTTTCATTGAATTTTCACTAGTAAGATAGTTTCAGAGTTAAGCCTACATTGTGTGTTTTGTAATATTTGTACACACTTTATTTTCTCATAAAGGTTATTTTGTGATTTCATTCTTAGGATAAGTTCAACAAGAGACCCGAGAGGGCCTGTATCGCTCCACTGGCTTTTAACATCTTCAGACTTTCATTAAATGAAGCTTTCTTTGAATGAAACAACACTTTGAAATCTCTTAAGACCTATATAATAATAATTAACTGGGTATGGCCCACATTGCACCAAAATTCTCAAGTTTCATTGGAATCGGCCCATTGGTTCATCAGGAGATGTAGTTCAAAGATTTCCGGCTCAAAATAAGCCACACCCTGCCATGCCAATATGTATGGGCTATTCAAAATTTCGTGAACAAATTTTGAAAAGGGTCGCAGAAGGAACATTCTGGTAAAGTTTCATTGAAATCAGCAAGGTAGTTCAGGAGATGTCGTTCAAAGATTTCGGGCTCAAAATAAGCCCGACCCTGCAACTCCATACTTATGGGCCAATCAAAAAATTTTGAGCAACGTTTGTAAAGGGTCTCCAAAGGAACATCCTGGTAAAGTTTTGTTGAAATCTACCCAACGGTTCAGGAGGAGAAGATTTGGGGCTCGAAATAAATAGTTCAGGAGGAGATGTTGTTCAAAGGTTTTGGGCTCAAAATAAGCCCCGCCCTGCCTAGCCCATATTTCGGGGTCAATCAAAATTTCAGAATCAATTATTAAAAAGGGTTAACCAAGGAACATTCTGGTAAAGTTTTGTTGAAATCGGCCCAGTGGTTCAGGAGGATGTCATTCAAAGATTTCGGGCTCAAAATAAGCCCCGCCCTGCCACGCCCATATTTGGGGGTCAATCAAAATCTCTTTAACAATTTAAGTAAAGGGTCACCCAAGGAACATCCATGCCAAGTTTCATTAAAATTGGCCCAATGGTTTGGGAGGAGAAGATTTTTAAAGATTTCAAAGTTAAAAAATGCCACGCCCTGCCACGCCCATATTTGGGAGCCAATCAAAATTTCTTTAACAATTTCAGAAGAGGGTCACCAAAGGATCATTCTGATAAAGTTTTGTTGAAATCGGTCCTGTGGTTCAGGAGGAGATGTCATTCAAAGATTTCGGGCTCAAAATAAGCCCCGCCCTGCCACGCCCATATTTGGGGGTCAATCAAAATCTCTTTAACAATTTAAGTAAAGGGTCACCCAAGGAACATCCATGCCAAGTTTCATTAAAATTGGCCCAATGGTTTGGGCGGAGAAGATTTCTAAAGATTTCAAAGTTAAAATATGCCACGCCCATATTTGGGGGTCAATCAAAATTCCTTCAACGATTTCAGAAGAGGGTCACCAAAGGATCATTCTGATAAAGTTTTGTTGAAATCGGCCCAGTGGTTCAGGAGGAGATGTCATTCAAAGATTTCGGGCTCAAAATAAGCCCCGCCCTGCTACGCCCATATTTGGATGTCAATCAAAATTTATTTAACAATTTAAGTAAAGGGTCACCCAAGGAACATCTATGCCAAGTTTCATTAAAAAATGGCCCATTGGTTTGAGAGACGAAGATTTTTAAAGATATCAAAGTTAAAAAATGCCACGCCCTGCCACGCCCATATTTGGGGGTCAATCAAAATCTCTTTAACAATTTAAGTAAAGGGTCACCCATGGAACATTCATGCCAAGTTTCATTAAAATTGGCCCAATGGTTTGGGAGGAGAAGATTTTTAAAGATTTCAAAGTTAAACAAGAGCTGTCACTGTAAGATGACAATGCCCCCGACACCGCTTTGATTTAGAAGTTATGGCCAATGTTAAAGTTTTTGGACGGAATGACGGACGGACGGACAGACGGACGGAAAGACGGACGGACAGACGGACGGACGGACAGACGGACGGACGGACGGACAAGTCAAATTTATTATGCCTCCCTATCGGGGGCATAAAAATGCCACGCCCTGCCAAGCCCATATTTGGGAGCCAATCAAAATTTCTTTACCAATTTCAGAAGAGGGTCACCAAAGGATCATTCTGATAAAGTTTTGTTGAAATCGGTCCTGTGGTTAAGGAGGAGATGTCATTCAAAGATTTCGGGCTCAAAATAAGCCCCGCCCTGCTACGCCCATATTTGGATGTCAATCAAAATTTCTTTAACAATTTAAGTAAAGGGTCACCCAAGGAACATCTATGCCAAGTTTCATTAAAAAATGGCCCATTGGTTTAAGAGACGAAGATTTTTAAAGATTTCAAAGTTAAAAAATGCCACGCCCTGCCACGCCCATATTTGGGGGTCAATCAAAATCTCTTTAACAATTTAAGTAAAGGGTCACCCATGGAACATTCATGCCAAGTTTCATTAAAATTGGCCCAATTATTTGGGAGGAGAAGATTTTTAAAGATTTCAAAGTTAAAAAATGCCACGCCCTGCCACGCCCATATTTGGGGGTCAATCAAAATTTCTTTAACAATTTTAGAAGAGGGTCACCAAAGGAACATTTCTACCAAGTTTCATAAAAATCCGCCCATTTGATTGGGAGGAGAAGATGTTTAAAGAAAAAATTTACGCACGGACGGACTGACGCACACACGATTGACACACCGCCATGACAATAGCTCGCTGGCCTTCGGCCAGTGGAGCTAAAAATTGAATTCTTTTGGTGTATTTTCTTTCTTTTAGAGAATGACACTCATAGATCATCGCTACATACGAACGGTAATCAAAGTAAGTATTATTATTTAACAGCGATAAGGCTTTCACCCTCTAATCATAATATCCTTCTAATTTTGGTGTATAGCAATAACGCATTGCCACCCAAGTAGACACATATAAATGATATTCATCATGAAATATTCATTCAAGTTTAATAATAGCCTTAAGAACAATTCCTTATATTTTTTAGCCTTTTTTTATTTCTCATATATGCGATTGTTCGACTAGTCGACATTAACTTACAATTGACGGAACATTTGAAAAAAAAATCAAATACAAATGAGAAAAATATGATAAACACTCAGCGCAAACATGATACCTGCTTATTGATTAGAGAAACACTGAGCTTGTAACCACACACAGATGGCAAAAAAACCCTAAGCAGATTTCATGGCAGCACAGGCTTACCCGAGTCTATGATAAAGGCGTGTGTAAACGGATTGGAAATCTCAAGCTCAGGCTCAATTAAATAAGGATGCCAATTATCATCATATTAAGGCACATGCGTCGATGAAATAATTTATACGCATGATCTTACTTTTCAGGTGGGCAGGGGTGGATTCAAATATTATTGCCACCATTTTGTTTAGTGTTCGTAGCCGTTATCAGCAGTATTATAGTCATAAACGTGGTGCGTCGAAAAAGGTAAAGGTTCTTATCTTTTGTAATTCCTTTAGAAGGATGGATATGTATACAATTTGATAAAAAATCAGAGTATATGCTTTACCATTAATACTTCTATGGGTAGATTTTGTGCAGTGAGTCGTGAAAGCTACTTTTAACGGTTAAATCCCCCTGCTATTCTTTCAAAATAGATAAAACAGGTTCAAAATGATATAAATTACCTTTCAAAGGAAACGTATTGCTTGTCTAAGATAGTAAGGTTTACTCCTTCATGTAAATTCAAAGTTGAAAAGGAGGTATCACGTTCAGTTCCTATCGTATGCTAATTTTTAAAGGTACCCGATATACCTATGGTAATGGACTCAACGTCTACGCCAGAGCTCAGTTTTGAAAATACACCTTAAATACTTGTAATATGATTGAAAAACATCACTAAATAGAGGTACAGATAAGAGAGGGTATTGCCAATCTTAAATATCTATTTCTCAACGAAACCTAATGCTGTGGGTACTCATTTGAATCGTCTCGACGAGACGATTCCAATGAGTACCAACAACATAGGGTTTGTTCAAGAATTACTGAAATATTTTCATCTAAAAACCAAAATACCTCCTCTATCTGTTGCCCTGGTTAACACCGTTAATCATAACAAAGTGTAATTCTTATCACGCTGTCCTTTTTCTTCTGCAGACAAAGCTTTTGGTAGACAGTATAGACTTATGAAATTAACCTGCACAGACGAGTAGTGTAACCTTAGTATGAACTGCAGACTTTCTACTAAATTATAAATAAATGTTAGAGCCTGAGCTAGATTGATTGATTGAATGTAGTTTTACGTCGCTTTTAACATTTTTTGAGTTATATCGCGGCGGCTGGAGCACCTAACATTTGATTCCTGGTATTTCTCTCACCAGTAGAACTACCACATCTTTTCCTAGCCTCCAGCTACTATCTCACATAGGTCTCCGATTATCAACCTATTAGTGTGAGACAAATAGTCAGAAAGAATGGGTGCCGCCGTCGAGGATCGAACCCAGGACCTCTAGATTGACAGTTCGACGCACCACCAACTGCGCTATGACGGCGGCTAGGGCTTGTGCTAGACGGTTTGATATGAACATGTTGAATTTTGAATTTGCTTTGTATGGATAATAAAAAAAATTCCGTTCTCCAGGTAAAACTGCCAAAATATTAATAAAATTGACATTTGACTTAAACTTTAATTCTTTTAAAATGTAAAATTTATTATTCTTTAAATAGAATCTAGGTAAAATCATTCTATTTCCAAAAAAGACTGAGTTCCTTTATACCTGTTCGTGTTTTTTTTGTGTATTTTTTTTTTTTTACAAACCATACATGTAATGCAATTTACTGGTAAATATTGAGAAAAACGGAGCAATTTTCTTTTCAAGCAATTTCTCCATTTCTCTCAATGTTTTCTTAAAAGATTTGGAGTATTTTTACAATTTAACCCGCTTAAATTTACGTCTGCAAACTCTTCGAAACTGGATTAGTCTATAATCGTTATTTTGTGGTATCCGAAATTAAAAGGCGACATCAACGCATGTTTTCCTGGGGAACGTATTAGAAATATTTTGTAGATACTTAATCTAGTCTATCGTTTACCCTTCCATTTTTTGATGCAGGGTTTCGTACCATTTTACTTTCTTTTTTAGACAAGTTGGAGAAATATTCCACCTGACTCATCAAACAGAATCCGAAATCGACGATACGATGACGGACGTGGTATACGCAAATCACACTGCAGAGTCTGAGAGGACAAATGATGTTGTTTTCGGGGAAGAAATAGCTGAATATGAACTTGCCCGAGCAGCAAGACGGTCTGTGTCTATTCCAGCATGTCTTTATGATTCGACTTATGGTTCATCGGCTGGAATGAATCATGTTGAAATAAAGCAAAGCTATCAAAATACGTCCGAGGACAATGAGTATGACAACAAAGATTCTTTAAATCCATCTACTCATAATGGTGGATTAAATCTTTATGATAGAGCAAACTTTCAAGATGGAGAACCAGTTTATGACTGATCCTTTAGTCTAAGTTTATTCAGATATTTCAGGCCAAATTCTTCACCATGCACTATATGGATAGATAGGTATTAATACAATGTTACGAACAGGCTCATACATGTTTTAATTGGTTTCAAAAGCAACTCTAGCATTTCATTACCATTGTTTTGAATTTCCATCCGAGACGTAACTGATCCCATCGATTGTATGTGTATGTTAAGTCTATTTGAAAACAAAATATCATTTATTCAACTTTTAACCGATTTTCAATGTTACCACTATGTTTTTAGCTTTGCTGGCTATAGTTAACACACAAAATTTTGAGGAAGTCTCAAAGTTCAAATGAGTGCAAACTGCCTCTGGCAGCTTAACCACTAAATCAATGAATGCTTTCGCCATAGAAAATAGTTCTTCCGTAATGTTGCATACCTATCGCTGCAGTTTCACCCCCTCATACTTTAAGCTCGTAAGGGCAAATCGGGCTTATGGTGAGCTGTAATGAGTGTCAGGTCATTAAGATGAACTGTATGAGTTAAAATTTGAAATATTTCATATGAAAACACAAGAAACGGATACCTGTTGACAGTTCCTTTTTTACATTGTAAGGGCCATACACTTAGTGCATTTAGGATGAAACCTATTCAGTATGTTGGTCAAAATGATAAAACCTTCTGAAAGAGCAAAGTTCATCTGAAAATACAAACGTAAGTTCATGGAAATTTGACTCACCCGTGATGAACCATGGCCAGAATACTTTTTTATGTCAGAAAGGGGACTCAATAAGATAATTAGAACATTTGAACAGAAAAAAGGAAAGATAAATCGGGATTTATGAGAAATTTTTCACACTCACGGTTGTACAGTGTATTGGAATGTGGATTTCCAAGAATCTCACATTTGTGCAAAGTAATGACTTAGCTTGACCAGAATTTTCACTATGCACACCACATTGTACGGTCAATTGGATGAAGTTTATTCAAATAAGAACTCATTCGAAAGTATGCTTTTTAACTCCCCGTTTCATTTCAACCCTCATTTTGTATCATAATAAATTTTTAAAAGGAAGATTTCTAAAAGAAATCTCTGCTTTGCTAGCTTTCAGTACTTTGATTCTATAACTGGTTTTAAAATTCTAGATTATTTAATAAAGGAAAATCAACAATAATCGCTGATGTCTATTTGCGTTTTACCGGTACAGATTCAAAGCACATGATTTGAAAGTATTCCAGGAATTAATTGGTGTGTGATCGTATTTCCGGATGATAAAACTAGCCTAGTGAGATAAATCCAAGCGATGAGTTGGGTTGAAGGTCTCCTTTCGATAAAAGGCGGGGTTTTGTGACTGTCATTTAATGAAACACATGAGTAAGGGGTAGATTACAGATAATCTCAAAAGAAAAATGACTTTGTCATTGTATTTGGAGGAAAATGTATTTATTTGCATTAGTTATGAGTGGTTGAGCGTTCTTCCCAAATTCAACTTTGGACACGGCTTATGCAATATCTTTTATCACGAATAAAAAATCAAGTAATATCTGTTTTAAATAAAATTTAAGCGTAGAAATAGCATTTTTGCTATTTAACCCCATTGAAATAGTTGTTTCCTCTATAATCTAAGTGATATCTTTACTTGAGTATATTTGCTTTGGAAATTTCGCATATAGATAATATGAGATGTGCGTATGAGTAAATTTACCATTTTCGCAATATTTTTAGAGCCGATCTTACGTTATTAATTTATGCATAGATGTTCACGAGACTTTTACAAAATTATATGGCACTGTGAACATGTGTTGCGTTTTTGTGCTACTATATCTCGCAAAAGAAAATGGGTTTTAATATAAAATTCTTAATTGACTCAAATTCTACATTTATCGATTGCTTTTCGTGAAATCTAAAAAGTACATTCATCACGGGCTTATACTAATATCACCACTGTTCAATAAAAATATGTTGCGTCCAAAAAGAGACCTTGATATAATGTGACCCGTCACGCGAAAAGGGACCATCTGGGAACAACGTAAAATGACAATTTGAAAAAGACATTGATTCTATTAAATGGCATCCAGAGGTCGAATTTCAAATATTCTTTCAGGGGGGGGGGGGGGGGGGTTAATATTAAATTAATAGCAAAGTGCGAAAATTTTCGACACTAGTCAGTCTATGAGGCCGCGCAGTCTGACTAGAGTCAACACTTTACGCACTACCCAGATGATACCTTCTGCGTGACGGGTCACGATGGCGTTAAACGCCTATATGATATAAGAAGAACTACATTGACTTGTATTCGCAATAAATTTCGTATGTTAGGTTTTAACTGTGTACACAGATAGCTTCGCCCATTTGTAATACGCAAAGTCAACTTTAGCGGGAACGTTGATGCTTTTGGCGTCACATAACACGTGCTAAATGAAGCGCTTAGTTTTCTCCCAAATTCTCCCAACGTCAATATCATCACTTGTTCATTAATTTTACATCCATAAAATTTTATAAAACTATTTTACAACCAGAAAAGGGTAATTAAAATAATTGCATGATTGTGATCGTGTTATAATTGATATAATTTCATTTCCGCGTTGATTATTGCATGAATAAAGTCTGCTGGGGTCTTATAACTCCTCCTCCAATAGACTTTATTCATGGGCAGATCAACGCGAATATGAAAATACATTGGATTTCATATATAGATATTGGAGATCTAATTATTACAATTTCTTCATTTACAAATTAATTTTATCAACCTTTTAACAGAATGTGTTTATTGTTTGACATTATTGAAAACGGTCTTTTCTGTAAAATTTCCTGTAAAAACTTTTTTCACGGTGGATGACTCTCTCGAAATGGTCCGTATCACGTGACGATACACGTGACATCAAACTTCAGCAGAACTTCTTGTGGTCACCGAACAAAGGGGACCTTCCTTTGAAAGTAAAAATAAGTCCAGACCTTACAACATGCACGGATGCATTTTGATGACACATTCGCACGTTCATTTATTTTTTGATGTTGTTGTTGCTGTTGTTTGTTTTTTGTTTTCAACGAGCACAATTTTGATATTTATCTGTATCCCTGGAAAGCGCTCGAAAATTGTAAAGTAGCGGAGAATATTGTGAGCGGGGTTTTAAAGATTTGGGCTGATTACAAACGCAATTTCGTAAGAAAAATATACAACTTGGATAAGGCAACGGTGAAAATGTCCCTTCAGAGAAACAATGAAAATTGTGATGAAATGATGTGCTTTTAACAAAATATTATGTTCCTGTTCAGTTTAAAGATTCCTAAAGAAAGAAGAATATTTTGAACATATTGTGCCACCAATCTTTTGCTATATCAACGTGAAAACTTGATGATACATCTTAGCTTATATCTCAAAGGTATCCGAGGATGACAAAATTATTTATGGTTATGTAACTACATAAGGACCATCGAAATTCAGTCAAATCAAAAAGGATGTTGTCCGACTTTTCTATCTACTGTTCATTATTTTTTAATTATTGATATGTTGTTTCTTTTTTCGTTTCGACAATATTGAGGCTTTAACTCAAAGCTGTATAAAATACTGTCTTTTCGTTACGACGGGATTTGATTACGTTCCCGGAATGTTTTTCAGTCAGTAGTATTATCCATGATAAATGCCCTGGTGGGGCGGAGCCTAAGTAACGGATCGTTGCACTTATGGTTAAGGGAAATAACCTACTTCTAAAGAGACCTTAAATTGTAGATTGGTAACTAAATCCTCGTAACTCCAGCTTAATCAAGCGGAAGTTACGAGACCTTGGTAGCCAAACGACGAATTGTGTTCACTCTCTCAAAGCACTAGAATCCTCTAGACTTAAGGGTACCGTTATTTGCACGCGTTAACGATGATTACCGACTAAAATTTTAAAGAACCATAACTAAACTCGCCAAATTACGTCACGGTTAAGCCCCGCCCTGCCAGTTCATTAATTACGCAGAATGACTCTATCTAATGTGTCATACCAAACCTATTCGATGCCGATATTGTTGTTTATTGTATCACTATAACAGGAAGTTTATGAATATCTTCCTTGTGTGATTGTATTCTTGTAACAATGAAAATCAGTACTTCTGCAAAGATTCGTAGATTTATCTTCATTTACATTGTTTGTTCATTCATGAAAAACATCGAAATATCCAACCCTAATCTCCTTTCCTAATAACCAGCACAAGCAATTGCATATATGTATTTTTCTAATTAAAAATCTACCGTTATTGCCTGTGCATGCTAGTATATTTAGAGACGTCAAAATTTAATTTTGTTTCACGAAATCGTAGATTTGGAAATTAGGTATTGCTGGTGCTATTTAATACCAAAATGAACCTTGTAAAGAGACTTTCAAATGATCTCTATAAGTCAAATCATGTAACTAGCTTACTATCTCACAGAGATTGTCGAAATTCTGGAGAAAAACGCCTTTAGCAAATAGAAATAGTTTTAGCTAACTTAAATATTTCAAACTGTTTTTTTAAATAAATACATTTATTCATATCGCAGCGGCCAGTATGCCTTACAGTAGCAGCGAAATGCAGAATCTCTATCCAGTGAAAATGAATTAACTATATATATATCAAAGTACAAAAAGAACTCGAACAATATTAGGGCAGAGTGCAATGGTTTTATCTGATCACGACTTGGTTGATTAAATGAATGGTAGAATGGGGAAGTTTTTACATTACTTTGTAGTTTCATAACAATACTTTAGACCACTGCGAAGATATATAATAAGTCCAAATGATTCTGGATTATTTCGTATTTCTGATATTTTGTTGGGCAGCTGGAACACAACTGGATGCAATACTGGGTGAGTTTTGTTATACATGTACATTGAATATATATACTTGTTAACACATTTAAGGATCAAGCCTTGAAAATTATCCCTTATACAATGGTAGTGGTGTTTGAAAGTTCTGGCTATGGTACCATAGTTTTTGTCTTCTTTAATTAATATAACTTAGTGCGCAACCTTGAACAATGTACCTTTAGCTATGAAATTTGAAAGCGAAGTTTATAATCGTTGTTTTCGAATATCTGGTCTCTCAGAACGAATAGTATAAATTTTAAGACATGCAACTCATAGAACATGTAGTCTCAAATTTGAATTTGTACAGCTCCTTGCCAGAGGGCTTTCCAAATCGTAATAATTCAGTTAGATTACACAAAATCAAAGCATTGACACAGAACCTCTGTTAGACGTTATTTCCATCGTCCATATCCATTTTCACATTGGAAAAAAGTGTTAATATTTCGGGTGTTCTTTACATATTTTCATTTTTTAAACTTATTTAATTGTTCATCCATTGTTTGCTCTATTGTACTTTATTTATTTAGATACGTTTAATTGAAAAGAAAAAAGAAAATACATGTAGAACAATTTTCATTCTAATGTTTTGTTTGGTAATAACCAGAGCTACAGATAGAGGGGGTATTTTAATTTGACTTTAAAATATTTCAACAATACTTTCACAAATCCTATGTTGTGGGTACTCATTTGAATAGTCTTGTCAAGACTCTTTGAATGAGTACCCACAACGTAGAGTTTGATCGAGAAACGAGAGTTTAGACTTGCTTTACCCCTCTTATTTGTTCTACTGGTAATAACACCATTGTAAAGTATTGTTTGCTAACAACACCATTTTATATAGTTTACTCTAAGAGAAGTACATGGACTGAAGCGATGAGGTTTTGCTTAGAACATGGTGGAAGACCGGCAGCTCAGTCTGATATTCCATTCAGCTTAGACACAAATACAAATGGGGCGCATGACATTTGGACTTCAGACTACGCAGTACAGGCTGATATGCAAAACATTAACGATTCGGGTAATACATATTCTTGTATTATACTGCCGAGAAAATTCTAGCATTTTCAATGGTTAATGCTGATCTGACAAGCATTGATATCTACTGCCGCTCCGGTAAAACTTCTTATATTTTCTTAAGGCTCCTCGTAGCGAACGTCGACAAAAAATCGAAACGCTAATGGCAGTCATTATTCTCTCGCTTCGACCCAATTATACACATTATACTACAGTTAAAAGCATGTCAGTTAATAACATACAAATAAAAATGATGTGAATACCAACATATTCCTTTAAATTTTACTAGTCTGTCCATCTAAAGTGTCAACTTTCTCGCGGGCTCGGCCAAGAACTTCTTTCAAACCAAACAATCGTGGAATGTTGTGTGACTACATCTGACATCACTTTTTACATGTTTACTTCATCGGGGCCCATTAGGGGATATTTGTGGTTTAAAAGTATTCGGTTTCTAACAAGGCGTTGGATAGGCAAAAGATAGATATTTATTCTAAAACTTTGAAATACAATAAATTCTTAATACGGTTTCTTGCCTGGGTATATGACGATTATTACCGGTGTCCCAGGGTAACCTGTCCCCTGGGTAACGTGTCCCCGGGGACAGGTTACCCCGGGGTAACCTGTCCCCGGGGACACGTTACCCTAGAAATCAGCCGGGGTAACCTGTCCCCCCCTGGGGTAACCTGTCCCCCCTTTCAGATATTGTAAACCAATATTTAGTCACAATTCTTTTACCAAGATAATTTTATTCTATGCATTACAAGTCTTTTTCTTTGATCTGTATGAAATTTTAATTTGTTTTGCGAACTGTTTCAGTTCGGAAGGATTTTTATATTTTTCATGATAAGTATTATTATAATTAAACTTGTTTATTTTTTTTAGAAAAACAACTGTTTAATGTCATCATGACTACGGACATATCTAAGAATGATCTTGTCTTTAGAAAAATTAGTCAAAGGATGATTTTTTTCTTTGTGCGTATTTGGGGGGACACGTTACCCAAGCTGGGGTAACCTGTCCCCGGGGACACGTTACCCAGGCCTGGGTAACCTGTCCCACCCCCAAAACTGCTGTCAGCAATGATATATGCAAAAATAAATCCATATGTTTTCAATTATTTAATAATATTTCAAATTGTTTGGGAGTAAGGTTTCCAAAGCTGTGTCACTTGTTTCTTAATCATGTTACCAAGGCCTATTTACCCAGTGAAAACACAAAAAAAGTTGTTAATAAGGATTTATTAAAAAAAAAAAAAAAACTTGCAAATACATTTTTCTTTATTTGAAAACTGCATGATAGTCTCTTTTATATCAAAACTGTTATACAAGTTAGTTATTCACTTATTAGAATTTTTATTGTGAGTGTATGTGTATGTCGGGGGGGGGGGCAGGTTACCCAAGCTGGGGTAACCTGTCCCCGGGGACATGTTACCCAGGCCTGGGTAACCTGTCCCACCTCTAAAAAGGTTGTCAACAATGATCTGTGCACAAATTTACCAAAATATTTTCTCTTTCTCATTTATTCTAAATTGTTTTGAGTACATGTAAGATTTTCCAATCTGTGGTCACTTGTCTCTGAAAAATGCTACCCCAGCCTGGGAAAACATTGCTAACATGTTAATCAGGAATTTTCACAAAAGTTTACAAAAACAATTTCTTTTCTTTGAAAGTTATTTTATAGTCTAAATTATATCACAACTGTTCTTACTACAAAAATTACTCACTTATTAGAAAATTCATTGAGAGTGTATGTGTATGTATAAGGGGGGGGGGGGGACACGTTACCCAAGCTTGGGTAACCTGTCCCCGGGGACACGTTACCCTGGTTATGGTAACCTGTTCCTCTTTCAAAAGAAAAAAAGTTTTGAATTATTTGTCATGTTGTTTTCTTATCAAAACTGACATATTTATGTTCATAAAGCTTTGTATCATTCAAAACATGGACTTAGAAAAAATTGAAATGATGCAAATAATAAGAAAATTGCTCTGGCTAAGAATCCTCTTGAAAAGGAACAAATTTCAAAATATATTTTACATACATATTCTTTGAGGGAATGTTCAAAGTTTATCATACCATACATTCTTAATTAAAAAAAGAACTTAAAAAATGAAAAATAGCATTTGGAATGGGGTACAGGTTACCCCGGGGTAACATGTCCCCCGGGGACAAGTTACCCAGGCTTGGGTAACCTGTCCCCCTTTCCAAAATACGAGTTTTAAACAGTTTGTCAATTGACATGTTGTTTTCTTATCAAAACTGCAATACTGACATGATAATTGTGTTTTTAAAAGCTATTATTCAATCTAATAACAGACTCTGAAAAAATTGAAATGATGCAATAATAAAAAATATTCAAGTGCTAAGATTTTTCTATAAGAAGGTACAAAAAAGAAATATAAACATACATATCGAATGAGGAAATTTTCTAAGAATATCTTTCTTTACAAGAAAGAATGACTGGAAGGTGATATCTTTAATGAAAAAAGTATTTGGAATAGGGGGACAGGTTACCCTGGGGTAACCTGTCCCCTGGGGACATGTTACCCTGGCTTGGGTAACCTGTCCCCCTTTCAAAAGAAGAAGTATTGAATGAATTTGTCATGTTGCTTTCTTATTAAAAAACTGCAATATCAACATGATATGTTACCAAATACTATTTATCAATCTAAATATGGACTTGGAAAAAATTCATATATTGCAAAAGTAATATTGCAAAAAATTAAACGTGCAAGCGCTAAAATTTTTCTTTAAAAAAGCGTCAATTTATAAAAAAAGATGAATGAAATATTTTTCAATGAATATCATATGATAATTTCTTAAGAAAAAAGAATGACTTAAAGGTGAAATTAAATCAATAAAAGCATTTTGAATATGGGGAAAGGTTACCCCGGGGTAACATGTCCCCGGGGACAGGTTACCCACGGGGTAACGTGTCCCCCCGACTAAAGTTTTTTTTTTTTTTATATTTCATTAAACTTTCAAATATTTGCATAAAATACCAAGATTGACTACTATAATAATAAAAGAAGAAAAAAGGAAAATTGATTTAATTAGATAATCATAGTAAGCAAATTATATTTTGGTTTGAAGAATTGAAAACCACTCAAAAATACCGATATACTTTTTATATGTTTTTTTTAAATTGATTTAGAGTTATACAAAATAGCGTGAATGAAAAATTAAAATTTTGATAAGAAATAGTGTTTTCCATGGGGGGGGGGGGACACGTTACCCCAGGGGGGGGACAGGTTACCCCGGGGTAACCTGTCCCCGGGGACACGTTACCCAGGGGGACACGTTACACCGGCAGTAAAAAATGATGTCAACCTTTGCTTACGGATCGGGAGAATTTTTTTTCCAGCCAGGAATAAAACGCCATATACCCCGGCAAGAAACCGTATAACTAATAATAGCAAGACTGTCAATACATTGAACACTTATTTTTAAAAAAATCCGTTTTAATAGTATTTCATAAATGATAATAAGAGTATTTGCTCTTGAATTTCTGTCAATTGTGACACCAGTAAAACGAAAGTAGAAGGTGCGCTTCTTATCATTTATTACAGATACACGCTTTGTTTATACTTATTTTATGATATGCATGATGCAGCAGCAGGTTGTTGCTCATAAAGATCTATACCTATTGTGGTCATTTTCCAAGAGCTACTGAGCTACGCAATCGCCTGGTTACTACTAGTGAATATTTCGGTGTGTTTTTTCCAGAGAGCAATCAGCCATCTACTTGAACTTTTTTCTTTCTTTTTTTAGCGTCTATACTTCAAAATGAAATGAGATTGTGGAAGAAAATTCAAAGTGGTTTCAATTTTTGAAGAAAACATATTTCTTGTTGGAATTAACTTGGAAAAAAGATAGTGGTATTTAATCGTGTTAGCCGCCGTTTAAAATAACAAAAAAAATTCTTAACATTTTCTTTCGAGGGGGGGGGGGGGGAGGGGTAATTTCTACAATGTTTTTAATATTTTCAATAGTGGTAATAACATTTACACATACATTTATGGCTTTTTATCCTTTTCAGTCTTGGGTGATGAACTTTACCCTAAATGTGGATACGCTTTAATACACGTAGATGAATACAAAAACATAGGCTTATCACGGCTTACTCAGATGAATAAGTATATAACTGATTTAACATCAACCGGACAACAGTATTTTGATGGGTGTAAATCAGGACGGCCGTTTATTTGCTCAGGTTGGTCAAATTGATCAAAGTGTTTGCCCAATAATGTATTTTTCAATCCCATTTTGATATATTGGTAAAATAGAATGAGCAATTTTAGGGTATTAATGACTATCTCCTTAATTCACATGTGCTAAGACGGAAAAAGTATTTTATATTTCGATAAATTTTCACTTTCGGAGAAACCAAAGTTATCACAATCACATTCAAAAGTAAAACAGTTAATTTCGAAATTAGAAAGCAATATCTCATTGAAACAATTTTGCATCAACAATTAAAGGCATAACACATGACGTTTTGAATCAAAATTTATGAATATATCGATGCGTAATTCATTGAAAAGTCTGCATAGTGTTCACGGTGTCAAACCAAAGGTCAACATACAGTTAAGAACATAGTGAAATAAACAAGTTGAATTATTTTGGAATGACATTGAATTAATGGAAGGAGTGAGTTTTAAGTTAATTTAAAGGGGGGGGGGGTATTTCAATTTCGCCAATCTTGTTCAAGATGAATGAAATTAGCAATATTGATTCCCTCTCTTTAATAAAATAAACGTACCATTTATTTTTGTGTCTTGTTGATAAATCAGACACTCTAAACTCCACACTAGCGAATAAAATCTCAAAAATATTTTGTTCTAATTGAATAAAATGGATATCGGCCTGAATGATTTCGAAATATTTTCTAATGATTTTTGAGCGTTTATGATCTATTCGAGTGAGTATTCGGAATTATTGAATGGATAGCTGTGGTCTGTGATCTGACTATGTTGAAATTTCAAGCGCCTGACTGATTTTCTGAATATAGAATAATCAATCTATCGTTAAATGAAGTTGTTGTTGTTTGTTTTTTTTAATTAAACTCCCGAGTGATATCTACTACAACCGATCTTTTTTCCAATAAATTTTACGCAGTTCCCAGATGGTCCTTATTGCGTGACGGGTTAATGTATTTTCACGTTGCAAGAACAATATAGAATTAAAATATCGAACAGTTCTTTCAATGCATTTCAACTTGTTTGTGTCAAAGACCTTTTCAATTAAACAGTATGGGACAATAATACGAACATAATTAAATACTAATGGAATTTAACGAATAAAAACACCAAAAGTCTTATTTCAATGTGTCACAAATAATAAAAAGTGAGCTGGTAAGATGTTAACCAACACCATTTCCTTTTTCTTAGCTTATCTCTTTCCTGAAAAAAGCTTACACATCTAATGAGCTTCTAAGGACCCAAAACATTAATAAACCACCTTCCATTTTCTAGTTGGCCAACACATTTACTCGTTAAAAAACGGCAATAACACACTTCAGCGTTAAACCTGTCTTTCCCGTTTACTTCAGTACATAACGAGTAGTTATTTAAGTTGTGTTTTATCATAAAATGCACCACTTTCGTTTAATAAGAACCTGGTCTCTTTGTCTTTAGATGATTTTAAAGAACTTTGGCAATGAACGGCATCTGAAATGACGGAATGAAAGAATGTTCAGTTCTGCTCAATGGACACACATCGCATAACTTACATTTATAATAACGAATGAGGGTGGCATGAATTGCGTTAATGAAGAAGGGACGTAACTCTGAACTGACTAGAATTGACTTCTGTAGCCCAGGAGATATATCCCGGCAACAAAAACCCGGTACATCTCAAATAATCCTGTATTCGTAACACTTTTGTGTTTGTTACTCACATGTTCCGTAAGAGAAACCTACTCATTAACAGGTAGAGCATAATTCAGCACTAAGAAATTCAGTATGGAAAATGGCAAATTTAGCTAACATTAAGGTTCATGTAAAGAGTTTGAGACCCAATTTTAAGGGCATTCATTTGCCAAGAAAAAGCAGTATGTCCAGGAATATTATATATCAAAATGAAGCTATTTATGAGCACAAGCAGTTGAAAAACATAAGACTGTTATAACTATAGCGGTATAGCCAAAACATTGTGGAAAAGGTTCATTTTGTACAGAATAAGCAACTGCATGACTGTTGGATAAAATTGGCTCATATTTTAACAAAGTCTAGCCTAAAGTACCATCCAGGTAGTGCTACAACCATTGGTATAAAACTCAGCCCCAAAACGTAGTTATGCAAGCAATTTATTTTGACTTATTTTATAAACACATATATTATATATGTCATTCTAATTTTGTAAACGTGTAGATCTTTTTATGGTATGGTGTGTTTTCACAACATAAATTGACATTAATTGTTTATATACCTGTAAGGTTGTTTAGAAATATATCAATTTCTATTTCAAAGAATGATAAATATATAGTAATATTGTAGATAATTGAATTAAAAAAAAAACTATAATTTGAAATAAATCGCAGAAAATATTTCACAATATTATGGTGTGATGTTGCACCATACCTTGCATCTATTTTGAAAACAGACCAAACCGGTTTGACATGTATGTTGACAAAATAAATGGAAATTGATTGTTTCAAAAGAGCCTTTTGAGACTGAGTTTTATATCTAAGGTTGTAGCACTACCTGGATGGTACTTCAGACTGTACTTTGTTAAAATACGGGGCAATTTTATGCAACCGTCATGCAGTTGCTTGTTCTGTACAAAATGACCCTTTTCCACAATGTTTTAGCTATACCGCTATAGCTATAGCGGTCTTATGTTGCCTAACTGCTAGTGCTCACGAATAGCTTCATTTTGATATATATATACCTGGACATACTGCTTTTTCTTGGCTAATGAAGTGCCCTAAATATTGGGTCTCAAACACTTTACATGAACCTTAACAACCTTTGTTGTCTCACCATTATATTAGGGAAATGTGATTTTTGATTTTTTTTGTAAAGTCATTCGGAGGTAACGACCTCATCTTGTTAAAGCCTTTGAAATAATCAGATTAAATCTGATAATGCATGGAAAGAAAGACCAATACTCCTGAATTTAGCGAAATTCATTCTGAAAAATAAAGCAACTACTAACGCCTAAAAAATTATTCTACAATATCGAGCTTACTATTTATGCATGTGTAGTATGCATGATTGTCTTATTCAAAGATTAAGGTAAAAATATTTGACAGCTGGAAACTACATATCAATACAAACAAAAATAAACATTATTCACAGAAAATAACGGTTTTTTTTTTAATTTATAGACGGGAAATAAATAGACTGGATCCCTGGCTGATCTTGACGCTTCGAAAAAATTATGTTACAAAAATTATTGAAATATTTTTTAGTACCAATGCCCTTGGGCAATTCTTAATCATCTAGAAATCATCAAGAATCTAAGAACAAGTTCTATATTTTTTCTATGAAAAACTCTGAAAGAGCAGCTTTAAAGTAGAGCATTATAGGAAGATTTTGATCGGTGAGCCGTGAAATCTACATTTTACTGTAGGATTCCCCTGCCAATTTTCAAAATACATAAAACAGGTTAAATCAACACATTAGAAAAGTTACAATTTACCTTTCAAAAGGAAGTAATTGCTTGTCTTAAATAGTAAGGTTTACTCATACATGGACTTTCATAATTGAAGTGAAGGGATTAGGTTCAAATTCCTATCATGTGCTATTTAAAAATTCCCGTTATATCCATGGTAATAGACTCGACGCCTACGTCAGAGCTCATTTTTGAAAATACACCTATAGTAAACTCTTTCATAACATATTTCCTTTATAGATAATGTTTTCTTCAGGAAAATTGTTTCCAGTTGTCTTTCTAACTAAACAGACGTGGTCGGATGCGTTCAAGACTTGTCTAGATCATAACATGACTTTAGGTGAGAATGTGCCGTTTGAAGGACAGTTTGCGACGATCTTTCGGTCCGATGAACCATTGCGACAATCATATGAAGTTTGGACGAGTGAAGAACGTGTGCGGCAGCTTTTGACATTCACTGGTTAGAGTGAGATTTTGTCGTTGGTGTTTGTCTTTATTGTTACATGATTTTACAAAAAAATATTGGAAATAATATTTCTTACTTTGAAAGTAATAAATTGGAGTAAACTTGTTGATAAGGCTGTTGCTATGGCGGGCACTATTGAAAAATCATAACTAATGCTTAGTATTCGAGCTGTAGTTAAAATATAAGAGCTTTCTAGTCATCCAAAGGCGATGAGTATTTCATAAAGAATCGACATGTCAACACAAACTGAAAATCTGACGTAAAGAGTTATTCATTCTTTGTTGAGGTTTTAATCTTTACGTCTCCTTAAATAAGGAAATCTTCAATATGTGGATATGTTTTGTAGTGATAAAATGATATAATGTAGCGTCACAGACGTGCATTTCTATAAACATTTTCAAATATAAAGAATGTTTATTTGCTCGATATTTAGGTTATTCATATGAAGAACAGATTGAGAAAGTCGGCGTTTATGGCCAGAATGAACGTTTTCGGCTGATTGACTTGAAAAATGAAACGAATCTGAGTTCCATCTGCTTATTAGGTGAGTATCGTAATAGTGTTATTATAAAGGCAGGTAAAACTATCTTCGAAAAGATGGCGGTAAGACCCTTGCTTTTTTAATTGGGTTTAATACAGCGTTAAACAATTTTCAGTTACATATATCGCGGCGGATAGAACACCTAAAATCGCTTCCTGGTATTTCTCGCACCTGTACTACCATTACATCATTTCCTAGCTACCAACTGCTATACTGCTTTGGTTAATTATTATTTACCTGTTGGTGGGAATACTGTCGCCGAGAATCGAACCCAAGACAAAATGATCATAATAATAATTTCTCCGAAAACAGTCGAGCTAAAAATATTTAATGAAGTCTTCTTACAGTGAGTTATTCAGACTTGTTATCAAATTAACTCTTTTCATTGTGCATGGATCAAAGCAATATTTATCCTTCATTTAATCAATATTGTTTAAGAATTTAAATTGCTTATTCAAGTTTAAAGTATCCTAAATGTATTCGTATATTGACCGTTATTTGACAACTTTCAGAAGACCATAGCAACGGAAAGTCTTTGTACCCGACCTATGAAAACGGTAAGTATCAATAGCCTGTTTACATACATATACGTTTAATATGGAAAATCATTGAACTCAAGTGTTACAGTTAACAACATCGTGAAATTGACATGGTGAATGATTTTGGAATGATTAAGGAATGAAATTGAATGTGTATGATGAGCGAGTTTAGAGTGAATATGATGGGAGGTAATCCTATATCACAAATTTTGTTCAGGATGAACAAAATTAGTGATATTGATTACCTCCCTTTAATACAAAATGCAAACAAATTCCATAGATAACTTCCTATTTCTTCAAGAACCTTTTTTACGCTTACAATTTGAATTATGTCACCGAAATCGCGATTTTTTCTATCCAAATTCATTTTGAATGACGTTTTTGATTCTATATTTTTCAATGGGTTTGAGCGTTTTATTCGGTTTGAGTGAGTGTTTGGAATGAATGATTGGAGCGCTGAGTGATCGTTTAAGAATGGTTTTGATTGAGGCGAATGTCAATTTCACGAAGTTTTTAACTGTATGCTATGTTCCCACTGACGACCCGATCAACTCCATCAAGCCCGATCAGGCGATCGAGTACTAATCGAGCTTAGTCGTCATCAATCCTTGAGAAAGGTCGGTACGATCGAGTGTGATCGGCATCGATCGCGCTTCCTACCAGACAATTTTTGACAGGTCAAAAGTACTCTTGAACCGTCGCGTAGAAAATTTGACCGAGAAGCGGTCGGGATGCTGCTCTGAATATTTACATGACGGACAAGTGTAATTAATGGTTGAATTAATCACGGTCTCTTTTAGTAATTTATTTTACATGTAAGTCTTATTAAAAAATTAAACATTTATATAGGGATTCGAAGATATATTTAAGTTAATTTTAAGAAACTATGGTCCTTTTGTAGAGGAATATTAACTCATCTTCAGCTTGTGTAAGATTTAAAAAGAGTATAAAACAATCGTTGTTTTCACTATACCCTGCCATTGATACGTGTTTTTGTCACTTATTTCCTAGGATATCTCGGATGGGTTAAAATTTTTGGACCACCATCCTGTATCGTACTTGTTGCAATACTCAGTAGCCTAGGAGCATGTCACTTGGTGCGTCGAAAGAGGTACGATTGAACTTCAGACTTCCTGACTTGTCAATGATTTAAGGTAGTGAATCCGCAACGTTTCGGGGGTTATGGACTTAAACAGTGTTATCCGAGGTTTCCTAATCATTTCATTAGGGAACCCCGGTTAACTTCGTGACAGATCAAAAGTTCCGAAAAGTTGGGGAACTTTTACGGGTCTACTTCATTAAAAAGTTTGAGAGAATCATCAGCATTCCAGCAGCTTAAACATGTTTGTGCATTATGGTCCAAGAGATATGAAATAAATTTGAAGTGTTTAACAACGATTTCCGGATTCAGATGTGCGTTTCTTAGTTTAAGATTCTAAAGACGATTTTTAAGATGTAGCGGTTTTTAGATTAATATTTTTAAGTGGCTGAATAAGAATCTTAAAATATCTATTTTAGGAAACGAAGATGGCTTTGAATTGGCTTAAAACGAGTATCCTTGACGACGTCGAATGTTTTCACTCAAACTATTGAAAATCGTTTCTTATGACGCCTTAGTAATCTCATTCAGTGGAAATCTGCATCTAAATGTAAAAACGCACCTCTAATTTCGCGAATACTGTTCTCGCATCTTTGAAAATCCAAATATATAATTTGGGAAACTCTGTTTATTATTTTTGTGGGCGGGTGTTTTTATTATTTTTGTATTCATTTTTTTTTTCAGAAAAGCAGAAATAAGCCCACCACTGTCTAGCTTTAAAGTACGAAAACCCGTCCATGAAGCAACGGAGGTAGTATATGCAAATAATGGCGTCAAGACTGTCGACAAACCCAATAGTGAAATAGACGAAACAACAAGGCGATTTGAGTCTAATCCAGCATCTATCTATAATACACCATGTAGCATAACAAATGAAATTAGCCTTGTCGAATCGAAAAAGGGCATCCTGTATACTTCTGAGGAAAATGTGTATGACAATAAGGAGTTTAAAAATCCAAAAGCTCAACAAGGAATGAATCTTTATGCTAGGGCCAACTTTTGTGACGGAGAACCAATGTACGACTGATTCTATATTTGATATGATCGTAAAATTGACAAAGTTTGCAATGATTTTGGAATGCACTTAAATGGATGTGATGAGTGATTTTTTAGCGCGGAAACCATTCTAATTTGCCCACTCATCGTTCCATTAATTTGTTCCAAAAACTCTTTCAAACCATTCCAAAACGCCCCAATCCCACTGAAAAGGATAGAATGAACAAGGTCATTCAAAATAAATAAAGCTAGAAAAAAGTGCGATTTCACTGACATATATCAACTTGTAAGCGCCTGATTGGTTCTTAAAGAAATACGAAAATATTTACAGAAATTGCATGGGTTTTATCGTTTTTGAAGGGTTTGAGTGAGTGTTTGGAATGAATGGAATGACAATTTTATTTTTTAACCGCTTTTTGATACTACGATTTTGATAATCCAGTACACAACTTTTCAATTCTACACGATATCGGTTAACATTGAACCGGTCAAGTAAATATATCTTGATAAGAATTTAAGAGTGCTATTTGCGAACGGAATTAAATTCTGAGACAAAAGAAGAAAATGCTGATAATCGGCATTTTCTCATTTTCATGCCCCCGATAGGGAGGCATATAGTTTTTGACTTGTCCGTCTGTCATTCCACCCAAAAACTTTTACAATGCCCAAAAACTTTAACATTGGCTATAACTCCCTTATTACTTAACACATTCACTTCATATTTTAGTACAACATTCCTTGCACATTACCTTTTTTGTAGGCTCATACTTTGATGACCTTGACCCCTGGATGACCTTGACCTTGTGACGATCAAAGTCCAAAAACTTTAACATTGGCAAAAAAACTTTAACAATGGCCATAACTTCCTTATTAGTTAACATATTCACTTCATATTTTAGTACAACATTCCTTTGCACATAACCTTTTTGAAGGCACATTCTTTGATGACCTTGACCCCCTAGATGACCTTGACCTTATGACGATCAAAACGGTGTCGGAGGCATTGTCATCTTACAGTGACAGCTCTTGTATCTCAATATTTTCTGAGCTATATTGTACATCCATTACACCTGCATTAACTTTTGTTTTGCTTTCTGCAGCAGATTTTGAAGTGGACCACCCTTAAGTGTTGTTGTTTGGGAAATGGTTAATATAATATATTTTGTCGTCTGCAACTCTTTTCAAATTGTATCACCCCAAAATTTCGCCGTTTAGTTAATTGTTGATAATCATAAACCTAAGTGCAATAAAACACTGGATGCTCAGAGAGGATGTGGTAATAGTGGTGGGAAATCGATGTGTAGGTGTTGCATCCATCACAATATGACATACTGTTAAAAGTGCTGTAAAACTACATTCGATCAGTCAGATTCTGCTTAGAATCTGTCAAATAGAACCCTTGAATTGTTAGAAAGGGCTTAGCATCTTAGATTGAACAGCAACCTGAACAAAAGGAGCTTGTAATTCAGCTGTTTTAAGATGAGTAATTGCTTGGAAGTGAGCTATTGTGATTTCTTTTCATCTGTTTGCCTGTAAACAATACTGTCAGGTTATTCTTGTCTCAAAATCTGAGTTATTGATCACAAATTTCCAATTTTCAAAATATCATGGTATCATCCTCAAAGCGACTTTCAGGACCTTCAGTCCTTTGATTTAAAACTTGGTTTTCATTCGGTCCATATCTCTGATAGTATGACTACTATTATCATAAAACTTTATGGGTGAAGTCTTAGCTTAGTCTACACTGCCTGTCTTCTACTTAATTGTTGTATGGAAAACTACAACCGCACTTGTTTAAAGTTCACAGAAATTGGCAATTTGTTTGAAAACAATGGTTGAACTCATTTGGTGAGGGTCAAACACTAATTCTTTGTCGGATCTCTAGATGTAGCAACTCGTCATTCGTACTAAATCCTGACGATAAGAATCGTCTTGTACAATGATAGCTTGTTGTTACATTAATCGAGAACATTCCCTAAAGAAATGAAAAAACAGAAGGTGAGGCTCCAAAATGAAGTGAAATTAAGACGTGGTCTCGATCTCAATACACATTAAGGTAGTACACCCCTTATTTGAAATTTGGCTCGATATGGTAAAGCTTCGGAAAACATCGTTGTATTTCCGATTTAAGCAATTATTTCCATCTTTTTGGTCCTTGTCAAAACAGTTCTAAAAAGTCATGAGTGCCAGTACGACATTTAAGGTAGTGGAACCGTAAAAGTTCCACAACCTTTCGAAACTCATTATCTTTCACAGTGTTAACCGATGTTTCCTAATGAAGACTTTTAGGGAACCTCGGTAAACGCTGTCAAAGTTTATTACTGTCGAAACGTTGCGGAATTATTACGGGTCTACTACCTTAAGACGTCTTCAAAGTCTAAATACAAATAGAAACATCGTGAAATTGGTATCACTGTGATCAAAATAATTAGTTTAAACATATTTTATTGTCATCATTACAACAATGTTGTTATACATAATATTTCATATTACACAAGTGCTCATGGCAAAAGGGTCTGACCACAAGTTTTTACAACTTAGTAGACGGCCATTCCCTCAAAATAATTCAATATCACTCACTGTGCGCTCCATTCATTCATTCCAAACACTCAGTAAAATCGATCAAAAACGCTCGTAAATCATTAGAAACCATTTCAAAATCGTTCCAATCGATCAACCATTCATTCAAAACTATCAGATCATTCTACAATTTTATAAGCTGGTGTAGATTTTAAAGTGCTTGATTAGTCCATAAAGACACGCTAACAAAAAAGAATGTATTTTTACAAAAGGGTGGTAATAAAAATCGCTAATTTTGTTAACCTTGAACCAAATTTAGCAATATTGGATTACCTCCCTTTTATTTCACCCAAAGCTCCCTCCACATACTCATTCAGTTTCATTGCAAAATCATTCAAAAATCAATTGTCGTGTCATTTTCACGATGGTCTTAACTTTAACTTCGTCATTCTAAAATAAAACACGAGTTTTGCAAATGCATCATTTTAATTAGTGGCGGACTACTTTAACAAATCACAGAGAAAAAAAAAGTTCAAAAAGTGCTGTTACTCATGATAATAATATAAGTTGAATCTTCAGTAGTTCTTCTTTGTATGAAGAGTACTTATGGTGGCATATATCGGCCATGAACCCGAGCATGTTTTCGTCGTGATAATTTTAAACTCGTACGGTACACCAACGTTTACTGGAGATGGTATGCAGTTTCTTGATTAAATGGATAGATATTTCAAACTATTTTCTCGCTGTACATCAGTCAGTCACAATGGACCATCTGTGATCTCCATTGAATATACGTACATTAAAAAGGGTTTAATGTAGGGTGCAGCCATTAGACTCCATTTTAAAACGGATTTTAACATCCTTTGAATAAATAACGATCATTCGAGATTCAGAAAAGACAGCCAAATCAGAGCAAAAGTCTGGCCCTGGTAGTACTCACATTCCTTGCAAACATTCACTCAAAACATTAAAAAAAATGCTCCGAAGTTTTCATAAAACACTTCGAATATCTTCAAAATGGTCGGCATTTCATTCAAATCGATCAAATCTTTCCATGATTTATTGGCCGGTAAGGGTTTTAAATAGAGGATATTGAATGAGTGGTCATGGAATACTGAATTTATTTAACGAGTCATCTATAACCAGATAAAAATGAGGCTACGCCGATTATTTTTATCTGTTTTAGATGACGAGTTGAATAAATTCTGTATTTTATGGGTACAAATTTAATATTCTTTTTATAATATTGCCCGAATTTTCGCAAAAATCGTCAAAATTATTGCAATTCAGCATTTCAATTTTCCGCGAAACTTAAAACGCCGTTTCAAACTGACGTAACAATATGTACAATGTGACGTCATTTTCGCGGTTACAAAATAGCGTTGCTATTCGCTCTGATCTCATTTGCATAGTTATTTCACTAGTGGAATAACACCCGTGTAGAAGCAAAAATATTCAACGGGTTTATTTCACACCCGCGACGTCGGTCATATATTTAAAGTGTCTTATTGATCCATGAAGACAATCAAAAACGTACCGTGTGGTAGATATAAGACTCCGTAGATAGTTACTCATTACCATATGCATATTATAGATACATGTAACTTAGAGCGTGTATTGTTTCTATTTCAAAAATACAATTTAAACCCACTTCGAAAAGTTACATAGAAAGCGAAATAAATCTGGGTTTTGACAGAAAAAAAACAAAATGGAATTTCTATTTCACTGTCTTATTCTAACATGTTCTTTAACATCTTGCGTTAAATTCGCAGGTAAGACGTTCAAATTATTTCATTTTCTTTTATCAATATCTTTTTTTTTTTTGTTATCCGCTTTCGCGCTGTGACCGGTTGGCATTCAAAGTGATTGATCGTCAATAATTGGCTAATGGGTAAGAATTCCGACTTGACAAATATTCTTTCTGCGATTAAATACAGATAAGCCTATTTGCCTGAAAAGCGTGAAAATCTTAACATTGCGTGTTTTTTGCCACGAAGCCATGGTTATTGATGCGCTTGTTTGGGTAAGTGATTTGTCTATACAATGTTAATACAAATTTGACCTTTGATCATTTCCTTAAACAGACGTCATTATATATGGAAGAGTCGACAGTCAAGTCCAAATTACATATAGTTGTTTTGTACAGAGGGAACTGCATTTAGCATTGTTCCCGATTATTTTAAATAGCATATATGACCCGTCGAGCGAAAAGGGGCCATTAGCTAATTCTATAAATAAATATTAGAAAAAAAGATTGGGTCCAGCATGGGTCAACCAGAGATATAATTTAAGAAATTCTTTCACAGGAAGTTAGAAGGTAGATCTTTCGAGATTCAGAAAAATAGCCAAATGTGAAAATCTTCAACCCTAATCAGTCTGCGCAGGCCGCACAGTCTTACTAGAATCGACACTAAACGTGCAATCTAAGGTCCCTTTTCGCGTGGCGGGTCACATATTTATTTCCAGGCATGCCCTGAAAGTTCTCATATTATTAAGTAAGACTTTCGAAACAGACAACAAGGAACATATTTAAAATGATGGTCCGAAATTAAAGTCTTCAATGAAGATTATGAATACGATGTAAGGGAACCAAACACTTGCTCTGAAAATATGATTTTAGTTTATTACAAATGTCAACTCGATCAATGTGTATTTGATTTCATTATGTTATTTACATAACTCATATTTTATCTTAACCACCATAGCCACCATATCGTTGAGTCAAACAACAGATCTTGAATAGCAGAAACCTTAGAAATGTACCCCGACTCATGATCCACTCATGAAAGACATGAAAAAAGTTTTTCAATTAAGATTGACATTGTGCCGTCATCACCGGAAGTCCGGTTTGTTTATAATACACATGAGAGAAAATGCCGAGTTTGTCTCTCACAGCCTTTTTATTTGTATTTTTATCAAATTGTATTAATTGGCAAAATACCTTGACCCCAGCTTAACCCGAATCGTCTACGGAAATCAAATATTACCCAGATATATGCCCTATAAACAGCCTGACAGTGAATAAGCATATTGTCCGTACTCAAAACAAAAAATGCTCATCTGGCCATCTTCTCTTCTTGTTTGGTTTGATGCTACTGAATGCCTCAGACTGCCATCCGAATCCTGGCCCCAGAGTCCCCAAGTACCCCTGTGGCGAATGTGGCAAAGCATGTGTGTGATCTAGAACAATTAAAGCAATTGAATGTACAGATTGCGGCAAATGGTACCATAAATCATGCATAAACATACCGTCTGGCGTATATGAGGGACTAAATGGGAATGACATATCTTGGAATCGTTGCCTGTGTGGTATGCCCCAATTCAACTCGAGCCTTTTTATGGATTTTGACGAAACATCTAACTCGTGTCCTTCACCGACTTCTACTTTATCAGAATTTATCACAGGATCTCCCCTCTTGACATTCTCTCCATATTCAAATCGTCAACGCACACCAACCAATTAAAGGAAACTACGTGTTATAATAATTAATTTTCAAAGCATAAGATCTAAAAGAGAAGCATTCTGGGCTTTGCTTAAACAAAAAGTTCCAGATATCGTTCTTGCTACTGAAACTTGGCTAGACTCATCTATAGCGGAGCGAGAAGTTCTTCCTGAAAATTATTGATTTGCGACTCGTAGAGACATACTAAACAACACATATGGAGGGATAGCAATAATAGCAAAAGCGATATGAAATGTTCAGAGATTCATTACAGCGAGAATTGTGAATTTGTTGCTGCCACTTTCAACACAACATGCCTCAAAAAGCCAATAGTCATTGGTTGCATCTATAGGCCATCCGATAATAATGGTACATATTCCTCAGAACTTTGCAGTGAAATCAAGACACTCCATCAAAGATACAAAGGGAATGTGTGCTGGTTAGGTGGTGATACAAACCTCCCAGATATCAACTGGTCATCAGACAGCATCGATAAAAATCAACATAACATCCCAATAAACCAAAACTTTATTGACATGATAAATGACATTGGTAGTGAACAATTAGTACACTTTCCAACACGAAATCAGAATACCTTGGACATATTTTGCTCAAACCGCCCCTCATTGGTAGATAGATGTGCACCAATGTCAGTCATCATTGACCACGATACTGTAGTTGTTGACACAAATATTGTTCCCCGCAGACAAAAAGAGATAAAACGAAAAATCCTTCTGTGGAAAAATGCAAACATACCTGCTATGCAAAGTGATCTAAAACTTTTAGTGATATATTCATCGAAAAAGCTCGCACACCACACCAGTAGATGAACTCTGGCAAACTTTTAAAAATCAATGTAAAGACTCCATGGAAAACCACATACCTACCAAAACGACTTCACCCAGATTCAACCAGCCATGGTGTAATAGACAAATCAAGAAACTAGTCAGGAGGAAAACGTGCCTACATAAAAGCCAAGAAATCTAATAGACAGAAAGACTGGACGTCTTACAGAAAGATTCAGAAAGAAGTCCAAACTGAATGCCGTACATCTCGAAATGAATATGTAAGAAACATGGTTACCCAGTCTGGCTCAAACAATAAGAAATTATATTCTTATATCAAAAGTATGAAGGGTGATAGCTCTGGTGTTGTCCCACTCAAGAAAGAAGGAATCAGATACTCTGGCACAACAGAAAAGGCAGAGATACTCAAAGAACAGTTTTCCTCTGCTGTCACTAGAAAAGACAACACCCCTTTACCCAACCTAGGCCCACAAATCCCAGCTGAGGCACCACCACTGATCATACGCTGCGAAGGAGTGAAGAAACTTATGGAGAACCTTCATCCTCACAAGGCTACTGGACCTGATCGGATTCCTTCAAGGTTCCTGAAAGAGATGGCGTCTGTCCTAGCACCTGCACTGACTCTTGTCCTCCAGGCTTCCTATTACCAAAGCCAGGTCTCAAATGATTGAAAAAATGCTTTAGTAACCCCACTCTTCTAGAAAGGCGACAAGAGAAAGCCTGCAAATTATCGTCCAGTATCTCTAACATCAATCTGCTGCAAAATAATGGAACATTGTATCCATAGCCATGTGACGAAATTCCTGGACCAAAACAATCTATTATCCGATCAACAACACGGCTTCAGAAAGAAAAGATCTTGTGAGACCCAACTTATCAGTACTATCCAAGACCTGTCCTCAGGACTGAGTAACAAGCAACAGATAAATGGTATACTGCTAGACTTTTCTAAGGCTTTCGACAAGGTGCCCCACAAATGTCTTGCAGCCAAACTCCATCATTATGGCATAAGAGGCAAAACACTGGAATGGATAACCAGCTTCCTATCAGACCGCATACAACATGTGGTTCTTGATGGCAAGACATCATCAGCAGCACCAGTAACCTCAGGAGTACCCCAAGGAATTGTCCTGGGCCCTCTTCTTTTCCTTGTTAACAACAATGACCTACCTAACAGAGTCAGATCCACTGCACGCCTCTTTGCTGATGACTGCTTACTATACAGGACCTTCAACTCTGCAAAGGTACTCAAGGAGGATTTAGACAGCTTACAGGAATGGGAGAGAGACTGGATTACACATTTTAACAAATGTGAGACGATCCGCATAACAAACAAGCGTGAAGTAATACCATATACATACTCAATACACAACCAAGACTTAAATGAAACATCCTATGCCAAATACCTTGGAGTAACTATTGACAAGAATCTAACATGGAACAAGCACATCGACAACATAACTAAGAAAGCAAGTACTACCACAGCTTTTCTCCGGAGAAACCTTTCAAAATGCCTTACCGACATCAAGGCTACTACATACAAGACACTAGTAAAACCTCCACTTGAGATATGCTAGCACTATCTGGGACCCACATACCAAAAACAATACAAACAAATTAGAGAAAGTCCAACGCAGAGCAGCCCGATTTTGCAAAGGAGACTATAAACAGACAAGCAGCGTAACATCAATGCTGGATGATCTATGTTGGGAACCATTGGAAACTCGGCGCATACAGGCAAAGACTATAACGATGTATAGGATTGTAAACGGAATTGTTGACATCAACTACACCAATATCTTAATACCAGCAGGAGTCCACACCAGAGGTCATGCAATCCACTTTCTTGTACCATTTACTAGCGTCAATTCCTACAGATTCTCCTTTTTTCCATCAGGAATACGCCTCTGGAACAGCCTACCTGAGAATGTCACCGCATCCCCATCCATTGAGGTATTCAAGACCAGGATGGGCATGTTGAGCTGGTAACTCTGGAGCACGATGTTTTTAGCCTGATTTTAAATTTTTGTTGTTCTCGTCACGCATGTACATAGTTCACAGTTGTGCGACAATGCTCCAGAGGAGTCCAGCACAGTAATTTGAAGAAGAAGAAGATTTATTTCCAAAAATGTTTAATTAAGATAGATACATCTGTAAAACAATAGTCACAAGATACGGTGACTTCTAAATTAGACTTACAAAAGGTTTTTTATTCTTCTAATTTCTCATTTTGTTTGCGAAGTGAAAATGTTTAGATGTGTGTATAATTTCGTTTTTAGATTTTGATGTTAAATGTACTTTAAATTTGTATAATGATGGCCAAGTATAAAAATATTTCTTCATGTGTCTTTTCCTTAATTCTGAGTATTTTGGGCAAACCAATAAAAAGTGATTTTCGTTTTCAATAAAATTCATGTTGCAATTAAGTATAATCTATTTTCACGAGGGACGTTTGTATATCTACCTTTTTCGGTGTTAAGGTCATGTGATTTTTGACTCGAAGAGGGCGACGTTTAAATTTGGGACCAATGTTTTCAATATCTTTTGAAGTATAATAACCCCATTAAGGTGAACCAAATTAAAGGATGGAACCAACCAGACTATCAAATAGCTTACATTGTTGCGACATGGGTAATTCCATATTGACTGAAATTCTGCTGATGTTATCAAGAGGAAATAATACTTGTTTGGCAATATATTTTTGTGTACGAGCCCATAATCCGTTTTTATAAAGATAATCGCTAAATATTCAAATTCGTGATCGTTTCGATGGCGACATTATTAATGTAGAATGTATAACTAGTGTGTCTTCCCTTCTCAAGAACCATTGATTTAGTCTTAGATGTGTTAATTATTAAGCCAGTACAATATGCTTGTAAATCATTCAACATGGATTGTCAAGAAGTTGGAGATTTGGCGAACAACATTTGGTTATCTGCATACAATATCAGAAATAATTTCACATGGTCCGAAGTAAGAAGTCTATCAAGATCGGAATTTGTATTTTTGATGACGTCATTGACAAACATCATGAAAATTAGAGGTGACGACGGACGCCTTGTTTCAAACCGATCTTTGATTCTAGAAATGCCGAGGACTCATGTTCGTAACGAACACAATCTTCTACTGACTTGTAAATAGATTTTAAAGCATTTACAAATGAGTGCTTATGTTTTCCTCGATCAATTTTGACCATGGCAGGTTTCGATTAATACTATCGAAGCACTTTTCGTAGTCAATAAATACTCAGTAAAGATTATTGTAAGACGACATTTGATATAATGAAAATGCAGTCTAAAATGGATTTTCCTTTGCGAAATCCAAGCTTGTTATCATTTAGTTATTATCTTTTTCTGTCCACTTGGTAAGTCCATTTAGCATAATTTAAGAATATATTTTTGATAGTCGCCTGTTTGAAACATGCGATTATACCAAGCAAGGAGGGAAGGTGAAATGATTTCGTTAGGCGCTTTAATTTCTTCTTCTGAGATAATCATGTCCCATTCTGGATTAATATCGCATAACAATCTTGCTTTTCTGATATTGTTCGTTTTTGGGTGTTTTCGTCTGGTGTATCAAACAAATTTTTAAATTGATCAAACAAGTGTTCTATAGAGAGAGAATCTGGTGAATCATTTAGTTTTGTATATGTACCTTTTATCTTACGCCTTGTGGATCCTATTTTTGAACGTTTGCTGAATACAGTTTTTAAACATATCGAAAAAATAAGGAAAAATCTTTCATTAGGTATTTTCTTAAAAAAAAATAAGCTTTTGTGGCATTTTCCCCTCTTAAAATTTCAAAAATTGTATCTTTAACTTTTCGAGGCACATTGTGCAAATGCAATTAATCAAAGAGATTTCCCTGGCAAAAGCCATTGTGTACATGTACATGTATAAGGTCTATCAATATGTAAATATTTTGTAGCTATCAGCTGGTACTGAATTTAAACTAGACCTGAATTGAATAAAACGGTATTTTTCTGAAAAATGGACAATACCACTGAAGGGCAGATCACTCTAGCATGAAAACGAGCATGGAAAGGTACCTATGTTAATCTACAACATATGTGGCTTAGAAATCAAAGCACTAAAAGTACTGATGGTGAACGATTCTGATGGCATTCTGTTCTCTGGTTAGCAGATTTGCTTCAAGCTAGGTCTAACTACGTAGTTCACCTTCACGTAATGCATAAGAAACGATCTTCAGTCTTAAAACGGCGATCGGTTCGTTTAATGTAAAGCATTGTCAGTCCGATTAGCTAAGTCGGTTGAGCGCCTGCCTTGAAAACAATTGAAGGTCGATCGCGTGGGTTTGAACCTCGGGCTGACACACTAACCAAACACAGTGTACTTGTCTTACTGATGAGACGTTAATCCGAGGTCCCGTGGGACGCTGCTTTACACCGAACACATTAAAGAACCATGGCGGGTCTCAGCAGTAGTTTCGTCATGCATCCTTGGCCTTCAGTGCAAAGCCGAGTTGGAAAAATAAGATTTTTATTCATCTAAATAGCAGGGGTTAAATTCGGGTCAATAAAACCGCTCTATACCATAAATCGTCTGTAATTTAATGCTTTCACGCTGGGTTATCGATACTTCTCGTTAGATGATTATGACAGAGTACTTTCTTTGAAATTGCAAAATCGTTTGAGGCATGTTTTCTTGTCTAAAGCAGAGTATTACAGATAGTAATATAAATCAAAGCTTTGAAAGTACTGAAGGTTGACGTTTCTTGTGGCATTGTGGTAGAAATAACGAGACGGAAAAGAAACCTTCCCACGTTAATACAAATATATATGATAAATGTAAAATGTTTCGACCCAATATGGCATCAACACCTGAGTTTTTTTGTTGTTGTTTTAATTGTTGTTTTTAAGAAATATTTGTGACCCGTCGAGTAAAAAGGTGGCCACCGAAAAAGAATTCGAAAAAAAGATTGGTTTTAGGACCGGTCAACTAGAGGTCACATTTGTAAAAATCTTAGCGTAATCTCCAGATCGTTCCTTTTTGAACAGTGGGACACGTATAAAGTCAGGCGTCCCCGACCCTCTTTTTTTATGTGAACTGTTTACTTCATATATAACCTAGCTGAATACTCAAAGTCTGAAAGTAACTTAAAATGTGCTAAGAAGTGTTAATGATAAATCAGTCACTTAAATATACAAATCTACAAATAGCACCAAACAACAATACTAATAAGGAACATATGAAATCTCGCAAATACAGATGCAGTTTCAAGCTTGATGATAACATAGAAATTCTATATTTCAAAACGTAGGTCTATATATTCGCAATCGCTGTAACTTGTCTTTCGTGAGCGACAGATAGGGAGATATCAAGAGATATGTGTAGTGTGTTACATAAAAGTTGAATTGCAAGACACTATTCTGCTTGTGTAGATTCCTCTCATATGTCCCATGATTTTTTTAAATATTATGAATTCTGTTTGAGAAAACGAATCTTTCCATAAAAAAATCGAAAATCTTTCCTTGTTGTGTTAAATTATCTTGTTTTGCGGGATTTTTCATCTACCCCAACGAACACACCTATGGTAATTAATTTATAGACGGTGAAAGAACTAAGGGTATATAGTACCACGCAATCATGTCGTCTGCTTCTAACTCTACTCGCAGATTCCATTAACAAATTTGATTGCAGGAATGTTTATATGCTACCCGCTGTCTTAGAGAGACAGCGGGCTACAAGTTCAACCACTTAGTTCTTGTCTCCCTTACAACACTGTAAAACCCAAAAGGGGATTCACCGTCTTGTCCTTAAATAACATTCTTGCGCGAGAGTTTAAAGCTGTGGTTTAGCATTGGCAGCTGATTTCGCATTTAAAAGGAGTCTTTGATTAATCTACAAAATGTATTGTTTTCTTTTATAATGCCATTTTTGTCAATATCACGATGTTGTTAATTAACTGTACCCTCAATGATTATCTTATATGTTTTCCAGACAGTATAAAGTGTTATCGTACAAGTACCGACAGGGCTGGGCTCATCATTACTCCTGGTTGTCGAACTTGCACTATCATAGTGAGCGACTGTGAGTATTGCTTTTTTAAAGATAAAAGGCGTTTTGTTGATTTCATGGGGATATGAAACTAAAAACCTAATCACACTGTATGAATACGCGATCATGTTTTTAGTTTCATATCTCAATGAAATCAACAAATAATGTCCTAATATCTTTTTACTTTATATCATGAAATTAAGGCGAAAATATAAAAAGATGATTTTAATGGAACTGCTTTCCGAGGAAGCTTTAAAAAAAGCTGCGTTGTCAAAATTGTTTTGATTTCGCGATTAAAACAAATTTTAAGCTATTCAGAGAGCAAGATACTTCAATGGTGTAAATATCGGCTTGCGTTAGTGCAACGATCATGTGCGATAAGCAACGTTTCCTCAAACGCTGGCAAAAAGTCTAATTTGCGTATCGGCTTATGAGTAAAAACGCCAAATATAGAAATGAAGAACATAAAAATGAAGAGTCTCATGGCGCTGAAAATTAAAGGCAATATCTGAAAACATTTTATATTGAAGAAACGAATACCCCCCCCCCCCCCCAAAAAAAAAAAAAAAAAAAGGAAAAAACATATACCAAAACGAATTTATAAACGTCTACTTAAATTCTGGAAAATGAATCCTTTCACATCAGATAGTAGTAGAATTATAATAATAAAAAAAAAACTTAATTGTGTATGCTATAGCTTCAAGTAACACCAACTCGAAAAGTATCGAGGAAAGAAACGAATAAGATTGTTTCATAGTCCAGAACTTGACTGGCGAGCCGGCCTCAATCTATCGATACAGACAAGATCGAAGGGTAGCACAGATTGGACAGGTTCACTATCTTGTCGAACCAAGGGTAACGAACGTTTTACTTATCTTACGGTAATCGAGAAGAAGCTATCGATTCGATACCCCTTGACTCGTGAAGATGAGGTTTACCAGTCTAATCCAGAACTTCCCCTGCGTTAAAGATACCAAAACATGGCAGACGTTTTGCAAATCATACCCTGCTTTGCACGTACACATATGTGCAAAGCAGGGTATGCTTTGTAAACAGTTTGGCATGTTTTGTTATCCTTGACGCAGTCTTGTAGTCGAGCGTTTGAATCCCGGCGTGGCACTCTTGTTCTCCATCCTAGACACCGTCACAGCGCAGTTGGTAGCGCGTCAGTCAATCAATCTAGAGGTTCCGGGTTCGATACCCGACGGCGGCACTCAACCTTTGCCACTATTTGTCTCTCGCCAATCGATTGATAATCGTAGACCTATTTGGGATAGCAGCTGGAGGCTAGGAAAGGGTATGATGGTAAAACTGGTGTGAGATATACCAGGAACCCATTGTTAGGTGCTCCAGCCGATGCGATATGACTTGAAGATTGTTGAAAGTGCAGTAAAACCCCATTCAAACAACACAAATTTATTTTCCATCGTTTATTTCAGGTGGTTCAGTGCACAAATGCTATACGAGATTCCATAAAAGCGAAGTGATAATGAAGGACGACGTTTTATATTATTACTGTAATGAAGAACTTTGTAATTACGTATTTCATCTTCCAATTCCACCCGCCAAACAAATACAGTTTGTAACATCGTGAAATTGACACTCATTCCGATTGGGTCCATTTTAAATATTTCAATTAATGCTCCATTCAGTGCATTTAAACCTTTAATTCAGTCACCCAAAACGTTCCATAATCTAGGAAAATGCTTTGAAAGCGTTTAAACGCATAACATCTAATTCAAATTGCTCAAATCTTTTAACTATTATAATGGCTTGTGTGTTTTTTATAACACCTTGTTGGTTCATGAAGACACACAAACAGAACAAGTTCTTATATATATTTTTTTATCCAATCGCAACAAAATGATCGATATTGCTTTACAATCCTTTAATTTCATTCAAAATTGCTCCATATGCTAGTTCAAATCACTCCAAAGCATTCATCTTGTTAGTGTCATAATGTTTCTTATTATAGTTCGACTTCGATCCCATCAAAATTATTATGACTCCACCACGCCGTTCAGAAAAATAATGGAACTCCATAAGAAAAAAAATTAAAATGGAGACTGGCCTTTGTCGTTGTGGCCCCTTCCCCGCTTTACGTTTTACTCTTTCCCCCGCTCGGACATGCCTCCACATCTTTCTTTATGTGCGGATTCAAGACGAAGAAGTCCTTGTATGCTATTTTCACGATTTCCCATGATGTTCGCCAAGCAAAGCCTTCGTCAGTCTGTGCACCTTGCTCATTCTGTGAGGGCTGGGCGGGTTGGGGGACACAAAGAATGTTTATATTGCATTGAGTGGTCGATAATACTGCTCAATGTTAGAACTTAACACTCTTGTGAAATTATTTGAAATGTCACACAAGTCAAGTGGTGTCCGTTGTCTAGAGGCAGAGCGTCGGCCTCTTGACCCAAATGTCATGAGTTCAATTCCCGGGAGCGTCTATCGAACTTGGTTCTTTCATTGGCCCACACATTCGGCGCGCGTACTGGTGAATTTTCCAGGAAGCAGATCGAGAAAGATTAATCTAAGTTGTAAGAACTTGTTTCCCAATCGATGTAAAATAAATAGGTTCAAAACAAACCACACAAGTCACAAATTACTTAGCTTTACGTGATTTTAACCGCGATACCGATATTGTATTTTAGTATTTTAGCCCGTGCGTGAGATTTCCAATAATTTCAAACATGTGCAAAGCAAAGACTTTGACCAGTCTGTGCTTCCGCACAGTCTGACTAGAATCTTCACTTTGCGTTTTTTATATAGATAAGGTCTCAAAATATCTGTATGCCATCAGGTAACTTTATATCTATAGTATGTGGCTGTCAAGGCTACTCAATATTTGCACTTCACGATCATTTCCAATTGTTACAAATGTCACACACAGGCTCATTTGTCAGAGAAATGTGGGTGTCCCCCGACCTTTTATCATGTTATCCTCAAATAAAAGATGAGACACCCTCGAGAGGTTCACTGTCCGATCAGCTATAATTTTTACAATCATTTGCTGTAAACGGCTTTAAATGTTCGATCATCTGCACTTAGTGATTGATACTTTTGGAATAAACAATTGTTGCAGGGATGTGCCTTGAAATAAAGATCTAAAACAAAATGTATGATAGAAAAACACAGGAAGCTAACCAAAGCTTACTTTTTTCTGTAAAAAGTTATTTGAAGAAGAGCTATAATGGTTGTATTGTTTCCTGTCTGTCCGCAAGTATTTGTGTCCGTATGCTTACTTTACACGTATCCGTTAACGAGATAAAGTCCATATTTATCATTCGAACAGCCATCGCAGCTTCCGTCTTTTTGCGAAACTACAGTTACGTTGGTCCATTTTGAGCATACAAGTAAGAACATTGTAAAATTGACTCTAAATCCGATCAAAACCATCCTGAACCGCTAGATCAGCGCTCAATTCACTCGTTCATTCAAAACACACACTCAAACCATTCAGAAACACTCCAAATTCACAAAAAAATAACTATTACATTCAAAACATATATAGCTAGAAAGATATCGTTATTTCACGATTTCGCTGACATACATGTAGTTGAAATTAAATGCGTCTTATTGGTTCTTGAAGAAATAGGGACCTATTTATAGAACGTTTATGCATATTTTGTTAAAGGGAGGTAATAGATATTGATAACGTTGTTCATCCTAAACAAAATCAGCGATGTTCAATTGCCTCTCTTTAATTTCACTCAAAACTCAGTCACTCATCGCTCTATATAAATATCAAAATTATATATATTTTCAAGGGGGAGAATATAGATGAGTGAGGGAGAATATAGCTTTAGTTGTATACTCAATGAAATATCATTCGATCTTACTCTAAACGCAAATGCTTTTTCTTTTTCTTTAAATCAAAAATGAGACTAATTGTGAAATTAAAGAACAAATTATCTTAAAGTGCGTCATTTTGCTCGTGATTGTTATGCAATGTTCATGATGAAGTCGCTTTTTGGGCTCCGTCTAGATGACGTGTGATAGGGTGAAATGAATGAAAACGGGGTATAAGATTTTGATATATAATAACTGGTTATGCGATGAAGTTATCAAAAGATAATCTATCATGTTCTCGATAATACATCGAAAAGCATGAAAGAAGCTGTAACCAAATGGCGGAAAATGCTGGACATCATCAGACATCTCATTATGACTGGGTACTGTCCTTTATTTTACAAAAGACTTTTCGACAAGAGTCATTTGTATCCCATCAATGAGTATATGATATCACTCCAGGATGCCATCAGAATCGTTCACCATCAGTACTTTCAGTGCTTTGATTTTACAAAAGGAGTCATTTGTATCCATCAATGAGCATATGATGTGAGACGAGAAACTGTGGGCTTGTATGAACCGCTTTGGTTTTAAAGGCATGAGAAATGACAGGAAAAAAATTGGTATGTGCACCAGCCACAGATTAACACTTTGATCAAAATAAGGTATTGGACCCGTAATAGTCCGCAACATTTCGGAACTCATAAACTTAAACAATGTTGACCGAGGTTTCCTAATGAAGATCATTAGGAAACCTCGGTTAACACTGTTAAAGTTCATAACATCCCGAACCTTGCGGAATTATTACGGGTCCACCACCTTAAACCCAACTTTGTCAAATAAACAAAATATGTTCATCGTAAGGTAAAAAAAATCTCTTCAGAAACAGCAAAAGCAAAAGGTGATGGACCCTAGACAGTCAACGCAATGGGGGCAGGGTCGATATCTTTCGCTCTGTGCAAATTGTCCCTTTTCGCGTGACATGTCACAATTGAAAGCATGGAAAAAGAAACACTGTACCATTGTGGCCATTCTGTAGATTTTGACATGGGCATAACTAGGATTTTGAAATTAATACGTACTCAGAAGGTGACCAACATAGAATGTAGGCCTCTATGGTATAAAGGCAATATGTGGTTTGTGACAAAAGATGAATGTCCTCCGTTCGAACCCCTTTTCTATGATTTGAGCGTTGGTGAATAATAAAAGCATCGTAACTACGGCTTGAATAAGCTGTAGTTTCGATGTTATGGCCATTCTTCAACGACATTTTTCGAAAGAGGATTTATTTTTATTACGCACTTGCGCAATGTGCGTAATGGTAGTTGTTTGGTGACATCAACGCTGTATTCGGGATGTAAGAAACGTTTGGAAACGTTTCGTCTTGAACGCAGGGCGTGAATTCGATACAGTAAAAACATCGTAAAATTGACATTCATCTCGATCAAACAACTCCAAATCAATCTCTAAGCGTTCCATTCATTCATTCCAAACACTCAGTCAAACCATTCAAACACGTTCCAAACTTTGAAAAACATATAACAGCAACTTCATTTAAAACAATTAATGCTAGAAAAAAAGTCGCGATTTCACTGACAAAATTAAAATTGTAAGCGTCCGATCGGTTCTTGAAGAAATAGGAAACTGTTTATGGAACTTGAATGCGTGTTTCATAAAAGGGAGGTCATCCTGAACAAAATTAGCAATATTGGATTACTCCCTCTAATTTCACTCAAAACTCGCCCATCCTAATTCATTCAATTTCATTCCAAAATCATTCCAAAATCATTCCAAAACCATTCACCATGTCAATTTTCCGAAGTTAATAACAGTACCACTATTAAGATAGGGTTGATAATCGTAGACCTATGTGAGATAGCAACTGGAGGCTAAGAAAGGATGTGATGGTTGTACTGGTAAAAGAAATATCAGGAATCCATTGTTAGGTGTTCCAGCCTCCGCGATTTAACTGAAAAATTGTTGGAAGCGGCGGCGTAAAACTCCATTCAATCAATCAACCAACTATCAAAATTACTTTTTGTGATTGATTCACCTTTACCGTACTGAAAAGAGCAGTGGTCTTTTAAAGGTAACTATTCCTACTTCTCAATACAACAATCAATTTTAGACAAATTAGTAAAAGCTCAGTAAACATACGTGTAATCTTTACTGTATAAGTCCAACATTTACATCAGCATCTACTTTTAGACTCATTTCCATGAAAAAAGGTTAATTTAACCTCCGTGTTAAGCTGTGTTCAAGACTTAATAGCATTTTCGAACTTTGAATATTTTACCCGGCTTTGCGCATGAGTGCACGTGCAAAGCGGGCGACATTTTCCAAACGTTCGCAAACGTTTTTTGACTTTTGAGTCCAAGGTTGTTCAAGGCTTAGTCTTAACACTGGATTAAATCAACTTATTGTTATACAATTGACTGCCTCGGTGGCCTAGTGGTAAATGCACTCGACCCGTTACCTGGAGGTCCGTGGTTCGAGCCCCACTGTCGACGGGGTGTGTTTATGGGCAAAACACTTAATAGCCAGCCCTAGTTCACCCAGCTGTTAAAATGGGTAGCAGTGGGTTTAAACCACTGCCTCTCTCTCGGGGACGTGAAAACATCAGGATTGAGTGTTCGAGAGCGATTCTATAAGCTTAAGCTTTCGTCGCAATCGAACTAAAATAAATTAGTATAAACTATACAATTAGGCCTAATGTGAGTCAAGGAGTTAAACCCCAGCTTTCGAAAAACAGAATTTTCGAATATTAAGTGATTGTTCTTGTATTTCTATGCACTATGAATTTGTGTTTATCACGTGAGCATTCAAAATCCGCACAGCTAAAGTAAACGCAAATTGACTTGGACAAGACCATTAGGTTTGTTGAACCGTAATAGTTCTGCTATATTTTTCCTGACTGCACTCTAAAGGCCACAAATTTGAAAGTGCTTGTCTATACCTACGGAATCCGCCCGTGAACATTTTAGCGCACGTGTTAGTTCTGTAAACCTGATCATGAGTCAGACTGTTAACATGATATTTTGGCGACTCATGTGACTTTGTGCATCGATACATTTGGTTATTCAGTTTCCTTTTTCTAGCATTTTGCGAACGACTTTGTTAATAGTTTATTTAAGGAATTCATATTAACGATGTATATGGCATTTGATCGAAAATAAAACAAAATAATTCAACTGCTTCGTCTTGTTTAAACTGTAGTTACGACGTTTAAGCTACTAAACCATTACATGTAAAAAAACGGACGAATAGCGTTTTACTGATTTATCCTTTTTCCAGCAATAATTTTCTTTTAAGGACTCTCTCTCTCACAATCTCTCCCACTCTCTCTCTCTCTCTCTCTTTCTCCCACTCTCTCCCACCAACTCTCTCTCCCTATCTCTCTCTACCACTCTCTATCCGAGCTCTCTCTCTCCCACTCTCTCTCTCACTCTAACTCCCCACTCACTCTTCCCCCTCTTTCTCCCACACTCTCTCTCCCACGCTCTCTCTCCCACACTCTCTCTCATTCACTCTCTCCCACTATCTCTCCCACACTCTCTCTCATCCACTCTCTCCCACTATCTCTCCCACTATCTCTCTCATTCACTCTCTCCCACTATCTCTCCCACTCTCTGTCTCTCCCTTTCTCTCTCTCCCCCAAATCACTCTCTCCCGCTCTCTCTCTCTCCTTAACTCTCTATCTTTCACTCTCTCTCATTCTCTATCTCAACACTCTCTCTCTCCCGACTCTGTCTACCTCCACCCGCTCTCTCTCTCTCTCCCCACTCTCTCTATCTCCACTCTCTCTCCCCACTCTCTCCCATCACTCACTCACTCTCTCCCCGTTCTCTCTCTTCCCTATTTCTCTCTCTTTTCCCCATTCTTTCTCTCTCACCCTACTCTCTCTCTCTCCCCCCTACTCTCTCTCTCTCCTACTCTCTTCCCTCTCCGCTCTCTCTTTCTCTCTCCCCGCTGTCTTTCTTCTCCTCTCGATCCTTAATGCCACACCAGAAGGAAACAACTATGAGACATCAAATAGACACCTAGTGAAGTCTTGCGCTGAATCCTTGGAACAGTAATGGGGATGCGGGTAGAACTATTGAGGTATTTCTAATATTTTATGTTGTCCCCTTTTGGCGTGGCATTACCTTGGTATGATTATTTAGAGGGATAGAGAGAGAGAAAAAGAAAGAAGAGGAATGCTCAAACGGCACTCACTCAGAAAATGGTGCTATCATGTGTCTATGATTGCACTTAAAAAGGCTTATTAGCGCTGACCTTACCGTAAATAAGAGTTGTTTTTATAGCGAAATTATATGTCTTTTTTCTGTTTTCTGGTCATGAATTATCAATGAGATACACATCCAAGGTTAAAGTGGGTATTTATTAGGTTTATATCAAAATATCAATTTTTATCATACTTAATTTTGCTAAATTAATAGTAATCACTTGTTATCGTCAATCAAAAAAGGAAACTTAACACATAGCATTTGTCATTTATGAAAAGTGATTTATTTTCTTTAGTGAAAAACTAAATATAGCCACCTGGTAATAAGTCTTCACATTAATATATCATTTTATCAACTCTATTGTTAAGCGGCGGATTAGCTGAGAGGGCTAAACAGATGAGCCGTAATCAATTTTTTTGGGTTGTCAGAAATAGAGTTCGAACCCGGTAAACGCTAGTTTGTGAATTTCTTTTTCTGACTTTACATATGTAAAGAAGTCTTTATTTCATTCCAATTTATACTTGCCTATGCTTCAATTTGAGAACGGCGGCACTCATTTTTTCCGACGATTTGTCTCTCACAAATGGGTGCAAAAGATGCACATGATGGTAGTACTGGTGGGAGAAATTCCAGGAATCCATTGTTAGTTGCTCTAGCCGCCGCGATTTAACTAAAAATAATATAATGCGGCGTAAAACTCAATCAATTTGGAGAAAGGCGATAAAACAAAAGACTTTTGATAATAATTGTACCATAAAATTTTCTCCTTTTTTAATCTAGTTGAATTATCATTAAAAAGAATTTAATCTGTAACTTTTCGCTATCAAGAACAAAATTGTTAGATGGTGGATTCAGGATTTCTGCTAAGGGGTTTCAAACATAAAAATTCAAACTTTGGGTTTAATGAAAAATTACAGGGGTGTGGAATTCCCATGCCCGACTTGTCCGACACGGGCTTTTCCACCTGCGGGCAAGTACATTTTTCTAGTCCATTTGTCCATGGACATGGACAAGTAAATACCAGAGCAAATCTTGATACAGTACTAAAAAGATCTAGGAGGAAAGACATCCTTTTATTTGTTTGAAAGGGGAGAAAACATTGTCTTTTAATGAGGAAAATGCTGGGTAACAGCATTTTTTTCATTAAAAACAATGTTTTTCTCAATATTTATCATTTCATTTTTTTGAGGGCAAGTACAGTTTGATCCTGGACAAGTAGAAAATTGACTTTTAATTGTCCATGGACAAGTGGAGAAAATTCATATTTCAACACCCCTATGGATGCAGCTTTGCGAGTCTGAGACTCACATAAGTAGCCAGGACAATCAAAACTTTTCTCATGCTAGATTTAAAATTTTCTAAAATTTCAATTCGAGATTAATCCGTAATTCTGTTTCAATACTAATTTTAATGTATTAACATAAAAGATGATATTAATAGGTTGTTATAAATAACAACTTATCAATATCATCTTTTATTTTCATATATCTATTTAAATTCAAAATTTGAGAAAATCTAAGTTGACCCTGAGAAAAGTTATAACCTCGGGCCCTGGTGTGAGTCCATGTGAGGGTCTGGAATTCTTCACCAGAAAAACAAAATGACTGTTTTAGACATTTTTCGATTCTTTTCTGAGGTTAATCCACAAACGCACTTATCTATTAAATACGTTGTGTAGCTTGCTTATCCAGATAATATTTCAATATTGGCACAACAAATGAGAATAACATAAATGAGATTGTCTTATTTAGAACGGTGATTCCAAACCTTTATGAAGAACCCTTGTGAGCGCAACGAACCCTCGGGACCCTACTTTGATAACGTCATACAATAAACCCGGAGGTGAGTTTCCCTTCTAGATCTATTATCCAATTTTGATTGAATGTCCCTATGACAATCAAATAAATAGGTCTCAGATGGGTCGTTCGTTTCACCCTCCCCCCCCCCCCCCCTCCACAACCCCTGATGGTCAAATATGAATAAACACCAGCGCCGCCAACGGACGCAACGTTCGGCTGCCTGTGCTAAATAATGCAATAACACTAAGTTGAAAAGGGGCATAATTATGCCCTAAGTCGTACAAAACACTATTAAAGTTATCCTCCTTGATTGTCCGGAAAGCTCGTGTTAAAATGAAAACACAAGTTTTTTAGAGGACATCTTCAATAACAACAAAGATATGACCAATATTAAAGTTTGTCACGCAAACGCCAAAAACAGCGCCATCGGCGCCAATGTGATCACAATTCCTCGAATTTTCTCCGAAACGGTCAAGCTTTTGAAACCATCCTTCTCATGGTTCAGTAAAACAATGTTTTAGAAATGATAGGTACCCTTCCTTGTACGTGTAAAACGGGGCATATTAATTTGCCAACAGTTTTGCGAACGGGTGGCAAGCTGTAAGCAGTGCAGCTCTAGACATCATATTCTTTGGTTATTGCTCTTTGTTGTTTTTCTTTCTTCATTTTTGAATTGAGCATAAATAGGAAGGTATTTGGGGAAGGATAAAGAAGCTTCGCAGAATCTTCACTGGTGAAAAGACATCCCCAGTACTTGAGCGCTGTGTAAACGAACCATAACTACAGTTATATGTAGTCGACATTCATCTCAATCAAAACCACTCTTAATCACTCATTTATCACTCCATTTATTCATTCCAAACACTCATTCAAACCACTCAAACACGCTCCGAAATGACTAAAAAAGATAAAACCAAAAGCTACATTTATAATGAATATAAGTAGAAAAAATCGCGATTTCATCACTGATATAATTGAAATTGTAAGCGTCTTTCGTGAAAAAATAGAAACTATTTATAGAACATGTTTGCACATTTTATTAAAGGTAGGTAGTAATTTTCGCTAAATTTTGTTCTTCCTGAATAAAATTAGCGACATGGGATTACCTCCACCCCCTTCAATTTCACTCAAAACTTTCTCAACGTACTCCTTCAATTTCATTCCACAATCATTCCAAAATCATTCATCTTGTAAATTTTTTAAATGTACCAACAATGAATTCCTTGTTTGTTCTCCAGACTGTATTAAGTGTTATCGTACAAGTAGCCACAGGGCTGGGCTCATCATTACTCCTGGTTGTCGAACTTGTAATATTATAGTGAGCGACTGTGAGTAGTTTTTCATTCTTCTTAATTTTTAAGATGAAAGAATTGCTTGTTGATTTCATGGAGATATGAGACCAAAAACCTTATCACACTGTATGAATACGCGATTTCGTTTATGATATCAAACAATGTCTTAATATCTTATAATTTGATATAATGAAATAAAGGCGAAAATGTTAAAAGATGATTTTTATGGAAATAATTTCCGAGGAGGCTTATAAAAAAAGCTGCGTTGTCAAAATTGTTTTAATTGCGTGATGAAAACAATTTTTCAACCTATCAGAAAGTAAGATTCTTCAGAGGTGTAAATAACGGCCTTGTGTTAGTGGACGATCGTGTGCGATAAGCAACGTTTCCTCAAACGCTGGCAAAAAGTAAAAACGTCAAATATAAAAATCAAGAACATAGAAATTAAGAATCGCATTCACTTGTCGTGTTTTGTTACATATATCCTGAACGCACCTGACTGTTGTCCTGCGTTTGCATCTCGATTCGGTAATCTTGTTATCCATCTTTTATTTCAGGTGGACAAATGCTATACAAGATTCCATAAAAGCGAAGTGATAATGAAGGACGACGTTTTATATTATTACTGTAATGAAGAACTTTGTAATTACGTATTTCATCTTCCGATTCCACCCGTAAAACAAATACAGTTTGTAACATCGTAAAATTGACACTCATTCCGATTAGGTCCATTTTAAATCCAACAATCAGTGATCCATTCGGTGCATTTAAATAGCGGAAAGTGTAACGCTGCTAAAAATGAAGCAAAAAATGACGACTAAAAAATTTAAACGTAAAAATAATCATACAAAATAAAGGAAATTGTCAAATCTAAACACATTTACGAAAAATTGTCAGACTTTTATTTCTTCAGTTTGAATTTGGTTTATTTTCGTGTCTTAATTAAATACATGTACAATATTTTTGTGTGAAAAGATCTGAAAAAATGTCACGCTTTTTGAAATTACGTCATTTTTTCCGCATCATTTTCGCGAGGACTTGCCAAAATCTTATTAAATGTCGACGAAATTAAATGTAAATTGAACTAGAAAAAATGGTCAGTCCCTTATTCAAAAAAAAAAAAATGTATAACAATCTATATTTTGTGAATGAAACGCTTAATTCGAGAATACCAAAAAAAAAAAAACTGAAAAAATGTCACGTTTTCTAATTTTGGTAACGTTTTACGTTGCGTGTTTCAGGTTTTTCGATTTTTTTTTTCGAATTTACTGGCCAAAAATTTATTACTACCGGGATTATTTGAATAAAAATTCTCCTCGGTTTTGATGAGTTAATAGTATAGCAAGACCAACAATATTAACTATTTTCTTTTTATATATATACCTTTTTAGTTTGTCGGAAATTCAATGCTTCTGTTAATATAAAATTGGTTTTGTTTCGTAATTACAGAGACTCTTCGTCCTGAAAATATTTGATACTCCACTGATCATGATAGTTAATCACATTTTTCATCACTTCTTTTGATATAATACAAAATATGGCATATGGTTGTTTCAAATGAAACGCGTTTGTTTTTTCGCCGTTTTTACGCTGCAAAAATAACGTCAAATAACGTTACGCTTTATAGCCTCAGTTCGCTGCGACGTCTCATTGATATAAAGAATTATCAATGGTTGCCGAATGGTGAATTGAATGAAAATCTAAAACAAAATGAATGATAGATAAACACATACGTCTTACCAAAGCTTTTTTTCTGTAAAAAGTTATTTGAAGAAGAGCTATAATGGTTGTGTTGTTTTATGTCTGTCTGCAAGTATTTGTGTCCGTATGCTTACATTACACGTATCCGTTAACGAGATGAAGTCCATAATTGTTATTGGAACAGCCATCGCAGCTTCCGTCTTTTTTTTGCGAAACTACAGTTACGTTGATCCATTTTCAGCTTACAGTTATGAATATTGTGAAGTTGACTCTCAATCCGATCAAAACCATCCTAAATTGCTAGCTCAGCGCTCATTCCATTCATTCAAAACACTCACTCAAACCATTCAGAAACGCTCCAAATTCACAAAAAAGGTCAACTATTACATTCAAAATAAATATAGCTAGAAAGAAATCCCTATTTCACGATTTCGTTGACATACATGTACAAATGTAGTTGGAATTAAAAGAGTCAGATTGGTTCTTGAAGAAATATGAACCTATTTATAGAACTTTTATGCATATTTTGTTAAAGGGAGGTAATAAATATTGATAACTTTGTTCGTCTTAAACAAAATCACCGACATTTAATTTTATCTTATAACTAAACAAATATTCATGTGAAAACATCCCGTATGATATTTTTTATGATATCACATAGATATTTTTAGAACAATAATATCATGCAGTTATTTTTAGAAACTTGCATTTCAGCTAGAAACATCGACGAAAACAACACAAAAAGAGGTTATAAGATAAATATAATACGTACTAAGTGTATTGTATGAAAAAATATCTAACTCGGTTGTGAGAATTGATGATTGTCTCGGCAGAGCCTCGACAATGCTCAATTCTCCCAACCTCGTTAGATATTTTTTCTCATACAAAACACTAAGTACGTATTATATATGTCTGTCTTTTATTTCACTCAAAACTCATCCCACTATATAAATATCAAGATAATATATTTTTTCACGAGGGAGAATATAGATGAGTGAGGGGGAATTAAGCTTTAGTTATTTACTCAATGAAATATCATTCGATCTTACTCTAAACACAAACGATTTTTCTTTTTCTTTAATTCAAATATGAGACAAACTGTGAAAAAATTAGAACAAATCATCTTAGAGCGCGTCATTTTGCACGTGATTGTTATGCAATTTTCATGATGACGTCGCTTTTTGGGCTCTGGTTAGATAACGTGAAATAGACTGAAATGAACGAAAGCGGGGTATAAGTTTTTGTTAATTTCACTGGTTAGTCTGTGAGTTTTTCAAATGATTATCTGACGATTTCTCGACAATTCACCGATAAGCATAAAAAAAGATGTAGTTGGCGAAAAATGCCGAACTTTAAGGTAGTGGAACCGTAATAGTTTGAAAAAGTCTCAGAAGCAATGAACTTTAATAGTGTTGACCGAGCTTTCCTAATGCTTTTCATTAGGGAACCTCGGTTAACATTGTGAAAGAATATTTGGTTCGAAATATTGCGGAATTATTACGGGTCCACTACCTTAACAGTCAACTCATAATGCCTGAGTAATATCGTATATCTTTATGTAATATTTGTGTTTATGGCCATGGGTACTTTTGTGCCGATTTGTCAAATTAAAGAGTTTGAGTTTGAGTTTGACTTTATAAAAAACAAAACTTTGTAACACGAGTCATTTATCTCCCACTAATGAACGTATGATAAGTGGAGGTGATATGGGCAGTTGTGGGCTTGGATGATTCGCTGTCTTTGCAATGGTATAAGATACGATAGGAAAACATTGGTATGTGCACCAGCCACAGATTAGCAACTTGAGCAATGTTGCAAAGCAAATTAAACCCAACTTTGTTAAATAAACAAAATATGTTCATCGTAAGATAAAAAAAAAATATTTCAGATCCAGACGATCAGATGGAAGCAAAAAGTGATGTATCCTAGTCAATCAAAGCAATGGGAGCAGGGTCGATAACTTTCGCTCAGTGCATATGTTCCCTTTTCGCTTGACATGTCACAAATGAAAGCATAGAAAAGAAAACACAGTGCCATTGTGGCCATTCAGTAGAATTTGACACAGGCATAACTAGGATTTTGAAATTTATACGCACTCAGAAGGCGACCAACAAAGAATAAATGGGGTAAAGGCGATATGTGGACTGTTACAAAAGATAAATGTCCTCCGTCCGCTCCCCTTTTCTATGATTTGAGCGTTGGTGAATAATAAAAGCATCGTAACTACAGCTTGAATAAGCTGTAGTTTCGATGTTATGGCCATTCTTCAACGACATTTTTCGAAAGAGGATTTATTTCTATTACGCACTTGCGCAATGTGCGAATGGTAGTTACGCCCTTGTTTGAAGACATCAGTCCTGTATTCGGGATGTAAGAAACGTTCGGAAACGTTTTGGTCTTGAACGCAGGGCGTGAATTCGATACAGTAAACAACATCGTAATATTGACATTCATCTCGATCAAACCATTCCAAATCACTCTCACAGTTTTCCGTTTATTCATTCCAAACACTCAGTCAAACCATTTAAAAACGCCCCAAACTTTGAAAGGTTGTTATCAAAAATAATTTTGATTTCACTGACAAAATTAAAATTGTAAGCGCCCGATCGGTTCTTGAAAAAATAGGAATCTGTTTATGGAACTTGAATGCGTATTTCATTAAAGGGAGGTTATAAGTATCGCGTCTTTTGTTCATCATGAACAAAATTAGCAATATTGGATTACCTCCCTCTAATTTCACTCAAAACTTGCCCATCCCGCTCTTTAGTTTTATTCCAAAATCATTCCAAAACCATTCACCTTGGAAATATCACGATGTTGATAGCAGTACCACTTTTAAAATTACTTTTTGTGATTGATTCACCTTTACCGTACTGAAAAGAGCAGTGGTCTTTTAAAGGTAACTATCCCTACTTCTCAATACAACAATCAATCTTAGACAAATTAGTAAAAGCTCAGTAAACATACGTGTAATCTTTACTGTATGAGTCCAACATTTACATAATCAGTGTCTACTTTTAGACCCATTTATAAGAAAAAAGCTTAATTTAACCTCCGTGTTAAGCTGTGTTCAAGACTTAATAGCATTTTCGAATTTTGAATATTTTCCCCGGCTTTGCACATGAGTGCACGTGCAAAGCGGGCGACATTTTCCAAACGTTCACAAACGTTCGCAAACGTTTTTGACTTTTGAGTCCAAGGTGTTTTGTTAATCTTAACTCTGGATTAAATCAACTTATTGTTATATAACTGGGCCATAATGTGTGTCAACGAGTTAAACCCCAACTTTCGAAAAACAGAATTTTCGAATATGAAGTGATTTTTCTTGTGTTTCTATGGCACTATGAATTTGTGTTTATTACGTGTGCATTCAAAATCCGCATAGCTAAAGTAAACGCAAATTGACTTGAACAAGACCATTAGGTTCGTCGAACCGTAATAGTTCTGCTACATTTCGGAACTCGTAATCTTTTACAATGTTGACCGAGGTTTCCTAATGAAATCATTAGAAAACTTCGGTTAACAGTGTAAAAGTAATCCCTTCCGAATTTTATAGGAACTATCACGGGTCCACCACCTTAAGATTTGAATAAATTTATAATCGATCGTTCTAAGCATCGTGAGTTATACATCCGCAAGCAAGCGTGAGGTTTGAGAAACCGTTATCTCTTATCATTTTCAATGTAGAATTGATCTTTAACCGATCTCTTGAAAGTGCTTGTCTTTACCTACGGAATCCGCCCGTGAACGTTTAGCGCACGTGTTAGTTCTGTAAACCCGTTACTGATCATGAGTCAGACTGTTACCATGATATTTTGGCAACTCATGTGACTTTGTGCATCGAAACATTTGGTTTCCTTTATCATTTTTGGGACGACTTTGTTAATAGTTTTTAAGGAATTCATATTAACGATGTATATGGCATGTGATCGAAAATAAAACAAAAACTCTCTCTCTCTCTCTCTCTCTCCACCCACTCTCTCTCCCCACCAATCTGTCTTTTCCCCCCTCTATCTCTCTCTCCCCACTCTATCTCTCTCCCCACTCTGTCTCTCTCCCCACTCTCTCTCTCCACTCACTCTGTCTCTCTACCCACTCTCGCTCTCCCCCTCTCTCTCTCCCCACTCACTCTCTCTCTCCCCACTCTCTCTCTCTCTCCTCTCTCTCTCTGCCAACTTACTCTCCTCTCACTCTCTCTCTCCCCACTCACTCTGTCTCTCTCCACTCACTCTCTCTCTCAACTCACTCTCTCTCCCCACTCAATCTGTCTCTCCCCCACTCTCTCTCTCTGCCCCTCTCCCCACTCTCTCTATCCCAACTCACTCTGTCTCTCTCCCCATTCTTTCTCTCTCCCCACTCTGTCTCTCCCCCCACTCTCTCTCCACTCTCTCTCCACTCACTCTGTCTCTCTCCCCGCTCTTTCTCTCTCCCCACTCTGTCTCTCCCCCCACTCTCTCTCCACTCACTCTGTCTCTCTACCCACTCTCGCTCTCCCCCTCTCTCTTTCCCCACTCACTCTGTCTCTCTCCCCACTCTCTCTCTCTCCACTCTCTCTCCCAACTCACTCTCCTCTCACTCTTTCTCCGCACTCTCTCCGTCTCTCTCCACTCTATCTTTCTCTCTCCCCACTCTATCTCTCTCTCCCCATTCTCTCTCCCCCTAATCTCTTTCTTTCTCTCTCCCTACTCTCTCTGTCCCATCCTACTCTCTCTCCCCACTGTCTTTCCCCACTCACTCTGTCTCTCCCTTACTCTCTTCCCCTACTCTCTCTCTCTCTCTCCCACTCTCCTCTCCCCCTACTTACTCTTTCCACTGTCTCTCCCCCTATTCTGCACCTCTCTTCCCCTACTCTCTCTCTCTCTCTCCCCACTCTCCTCTCCCCCTACTTACTCTTTCCAATCTTTATCTTTCCCTACTCTCTCTCTCCCCTATCACTCGCTCTCCGCTCTTTCTTTCTCTCTGCTCTCTCTCCCCGCTGTCTCTCTTCTTCTCTCCATCCTTTATGCCACACCAGAAGGAAACAACTATGAGACAATAAATAGACACCTAGTGAAGTCTTGCGCTGAATCCTCGAAACAGTAATGGGGTGCAGGTAGAAATATGGAGGTATTTCTAATGTTTTATGTTGTACCCTTTTGGCGTGGCATGACCTTGGTATGATTTTGTAGAGGGATAGAGAGAGAGAAAAAGAAAGATGAGGAATGCTCAAACGGCACTCACTCAGAAAATGGTGCTATCATGTGTCTATGATTGCACTTAAAAAGGCTTATTAGCGCTGACCTTATCCCAGAAAAAGTTGTTTTTATATCGAAACTATATGTCTGTTTTCTAGTTTCTGGTCATGAATCATCAATTAGATACACTTCCAATGTTAAAGTGGGTATTTATAAGGTTTATATCATTTTCATCATACTCAATTTTGTTAAATTAATAATAATCACTTGGTATCGTCAATCATAAAAAGGAAACTTTAACACATAGCATTTGTCATTTATGAAAAGTGATTTATTTTCTTTAGTGAAAAACTAATCATAGCCACCCGGTAATAAGTCTTCACGTTAATATATCATTTTATCAGCTCTATTGTTAAGCGGCGGATTAGCTGTGAGGGCTAAACAGAAAACCTGTAATCCCTTTTTTGGTTGTCAGAAATAGAGTTCGAATCTCGGTAAACGCTAGTTTGTGAATTTCTTTTTCTGACCATACCTATTTAAAAAAGACTTTTAATTCATTCCAACTTATACTTGTCTATGCTTCATTTGATTGATAAATAACAACTTATTAATATCATCTTTTACTTTCATAAATTTATTTAAATTCAAAATTTGAGAAAATTCTAAGTTGAGCCTGAGCAAAGTTTTATAACCTCGGGCCCTGGTGTGAGTCCGTGTGAGGGTATCGAAATCAACTCCAGAAAAAAAAATGAAAACTGTTTTAAACAGTCTTCAATTCTTTTCTGAAGTTGATCCACAAACGCACTAATCTATCAAATACGTTGTGAAGCTGGCTTATTCAGAATATTTGAATATTGGCACAACATATGAGAATAACATGAATGAGGTTGTCTTTATTTAAAGCGGTGACTCCAAACCTTTATGAAGCATCCTCGTGAGCTTAACTAGTCCTCGCAATGGCGGATCCAGGGTTTCTATAAAGAGGGTTCGAACGAATATAAAGGGGACTCGTTTTCCTTGTCTAACAAAATTTCAACCCGTAGTGTGCTGAATTGAAATATTTTAAAGAAATTTCTTATAATTTTTTTTTAAATATCAACATGACTGTGCCAGGATTTTAACCACAAATATCAAGCAGAAGGCAAACAGTATATGCGAACATCAGACTGCACAACTGTGCAGACTGATCTTAATCTATACTGTCTTGCAAAGCTTTGATTCTAACAGGAATCTTTCGGTAACGACAGGTGAAGGGCTTATTGAATTTATACATGATAATTGATTAATTCAGCTTCAGAGGGTGTTCGTTCGGAAATAACTCCGAACTCCCTCTGGGTCCACTACTGCCTCGGGTCCCTACTTTGTTGACGACATACTATGAACCCGGATGTTCGTTTTCCTACTAGATCTATTATCCCATTTTGATTCAATTTTCTTTTATAATCAAATAAATAGGTCTCAGAGAGGGCGTTCGCTTGACCCCCTCTCAGATCTGCCACTGAAGGTAAAAAATGGATGAACAGTCATAGAAAAAAATAGGAAAAGACAATAAGCGCTGCCAACGGATGCAACGCTTGGCTGCATGAGCTGAATAATGAAAACAAAACTCTAAGTTGAAAAGAGACATAATTATGCACTAAGTCTCACAAAAAACCCTCAGAGTTGTCCTCCTTGATTGTCTGGAAAGCTCATGTAAAAATCGGCACACATATGCCAGTTTTTTTTTTTTTTTTTTTTTTTTTTTTTTATTATTTATTTATTATCTTCAATAACAACGAGATATGACCAATGTTAAAGTTTGTCATGCCAACGCCAACAACAGCGCCAACGACGTCAATATGATCATAATTCCTCGAATTTTCTCCGAAAGTAGTCAAGCTTATGAAACCTTCTGTTCAGCCATAATTATAACAAAACGTTTACAAAGTTTAAGAAATAATACACTTCTTTGCACGAAAGTGTGCTTGCAAAACGGGGCATAATTTGCAAACAGTTTCGCGAACGGGTGGCAATCTGAAAGCAGTGCAGCGTTGATTTAAAGTCATTTTAAAAACAAGGCTTCGATGGTACCCCATCCCTAAAAAAAGACAGTACTCATATAATAGCCTACGCGAGTATTTTAATCGCACCTTTGAAGCTAAAAATTACTTTGTAATTCATGAAGAGCGTACCGAAACTGAACGTTCTTTTCTGTCGTGACGTTTAATCCAACTCTGGCAGATCCAGAGGGGACTGGGGGTGGGGGTGGGGGGGGTCTAACAAACCTCCCTCTAAAGCTCAATAAATAATCATGTATAATTTCAATTAAGCCCTCTCCTACTGTTCGCGAAATATTCCTGTTTGAAACAAAGCTAAGAAAGAAAGACAGTATGAGCTAAGATCAGTCTGCGCAGATGGGCTGTCTGATCTTAGTATATACATGTACTGTCTGCCATTTACTTAATGTTTATGTTAAAAATCCTGAGGCAGTCTTGTTGCTTAAGATAAAAAGAAATTTGTTTAAAAATATCTTAAGTAAGCGGAATAAAGGTTAAAGACAGATACTATGGGCCGATTGCATAACGAAAGTTTAATGATAAGCTCGAGTTTAAACTTAAGTTTAAGTGGTGTTGATTGCATGAACAAAGTTTACTTACACCTAGAGTAGCAATTAAACTTCGGGGTTTTCGTAAATGTTGTTTTAGCCTAATATATCTTTTATTTTACCCGTAAACTACGTGAAATCTATAATCGGATTGGGGCAGGTTTAATTCAACTGAAATTCTACTTTTAAAGAATGGCAGACAATACTCTATTCATGATTCAGTATGGTAGAATGCACAGTTATCTGCGAAGGGAGCGGGTATTCAGAGACAGATGTCATCCGTATGATATGTATAACGATGAAGATTTCAGAAATTGTTTTCGGTTAAGAAAGGATACAACCCTCCAAATAATCGCCAGGATGAAAGATGGTTTCTTTACTTTTCCTAACCGAGTCTGTATTTTCCCGTCTCTATTTAAGAAATGAAGTAAACCAGAATAAGAATTATGGAAATAAAACAAAAAAATGACACTGCAAATCAAGTTTCACAACGCGCATACCGATTTCGCTGCTGCTCATGAAGGTGACGTTAATAATTTAACGTAACGACGTTAGCAACGTAACAATGAAAAAACAAACATTTTCATATAGAAATCGCTTTTGGACAAAATATATTGGTAAAATATCTTAATCATTTGGATTTTTTGATATTCTCTTTTTATGAGTTAAAAGAATTGATGTTTCCACTAAACAAAAGTATTTTTAATGAAAATTGATTTCTAGAACTGTTTATAGATCGATTACCAGATAAGATATCGCTCTAACATCGGAGTTGCTGTGAAAACGCAATGTATGTTAAAAACATAGTTTTAGATCATCGACTGAAACCTCATTTATACAATTGACTTCTATCACGCATAAATGACCATCTTGCTAAATAATTATTGGTATCTGAAAAAAAGAAATTGGTTCCAGTAGAGGTCAACCAGAGTTCGCGCTAAGACTACCTTATATCATGTTTGTTTTTTTTATTTATTACAATTATGTACGTATCTATATAGATTGTACAAAATAATGCCGTTTGATAATACCCCCAATACTGCTGTAAGTGGCGGTAGTACTGGTTAGAAAAATACCAGGGATCGGTGGATAGGTACTTCAGCCGCAGTCATATGACTAAATATTTGTCTAAAGCGACGTTTAACCCAACTCAAACAAACAAACAAACAAACAAACAAATCTGTAGAATTAGGTATGTAACTTAATGTTAAATACGCGTCCATTCTGTATCGGCAATGTACTATTATAGACTTTTTAAAGACTGTAATATATACAAGACAGCTTTAAAAATAACCGAGCTTAAAAGTATCAAACTTGAATTGCAGGAGTACATTACCCAATAAAGTAAATAAAGGATAGAATATCATTTTTTTGTTGTTGATAATATATCTTCGTCGTCATCGAGTTTGTTTCTATAAGGCTCAAAATCTTGCGATGTAAGCTGAAATACTTGCTGCGACAACTTGACGGGGCTTTCGGGTGTGACTCCCACTCGAGTGTCTCGTGCTTTCTTTTTAAATTCGACGAACTATTTCTTTTCTTCAATTTCAAGCCTTTATAAAGGTCCTTTTAGTCAAATATTGTTCGTTGTCCTTGTCTGTTGTGTTTATCAAATAGTTTTTCTTCGACTCTATCATACTCGATCAAATTCAACAATAGCGTTCTATCATATTCTGGAAAAAATCCTTTTTACGCGACATTCTAGCCTTGATACATGCAATTAGATAATAAATATATCATATAAGTGGGAAAGGTATATATAATCTACGATTAAACATTAGACAACAACGTAACTGCAACATTTAATTGCTGAATGTACGACATTTTTGAATGGTTATTGACAATACCAAGTGCGCACGTGTTGTTGCTAGGACAACAACAGTGCAGTAAGGTAAATGATACAAGCTAAATGAATCCGTTTCAGGGGGTAGACTTGTCTTAAACTCGAATATAGCAAGCAAGATTAAAACTCGAGTCTGCCTAGCTCTCGGTTAGGGCTTGTTCTAGAGTAAACTAAACTTATATCATGCAACCGGCCCGAAGTGTTTTATATAAGCCCTTGCTATTGCAACTTGTCGTAATTTGCCGGAAATATTTAGGTCGTGACCTCCTGAACTTGTTTTTACCGTAATATCTATACACCTTGTAGCATTAGAAACGGTAACCAGTCTATTGATATCTGTTGTTAATGCAATCGGGTTTTACACAACTTTTCAACATGCGAAGAATTATTCGACACGTGTTTTAAATTCACAACCTTTCTTTTGTCTTTTGTTTATATAGCGATTGGGATGAAAGCCGCTATTAACATGTTTTCTGTAATTTCGCGGTGGTTAGAACACAGGCGATCTTTACATAATCTGAGTTTTGCCATCTATGTTGATATATAATAACCTATAAGACGAAATTCGGATTGTGATTCAATCGCCTGTGGGCTGGAGCACCTAAACATGGATTTCTGGTATTTCTCGCACCAGAACTATTTTTAGCACACGTCCTTACATAGCTGCCATCTTCTACCCTCTTAGGTTCATGATTAGCCACCCATTGGTAAGAGCAAAATAATTTAAACTACGACTATATTTGGACAATCCATAAGCTGTACAAAATACCCACCTACATGAATCGTGTTGGTTTTCTTTTATTCTTTTTTACGCAATTGCATCAGATAATCATTCTTTCACAAAATCCTGCATATTACCGAGAGACCAAAATCCTGTAATTACAGCGGATCGGTTGAAGACGAATCGGTGGTCTTTAAATTCGAAGAATGGGGTGGGGATGGGGGGGAGGGGCATTCAGGTAGTTCCAGAGCCGTAGCGGATTACGTTTCATAGTCAAAATGCAGAAAGACTGCGGTTTGATCTGGTAAAATATGGGTTCGCATGTTGAAAACGAATTACCTTTCTGGCTGCTTTTTTAAGTTAAGAAAAAAATGAATGTTGTAGATACTATAGTTGCTTGTTTTCTTCCCTATGTCTCTCTGGCTGTCTCTGTCTACCGCTCTGTCTGTCTCTCTGACTGTCTCTGTCTGTCGCTCTGTCTGTCTCTGTCTGTCGCTCTCTCTTTTTCTCTCTCTCTCTCTCTTTCTTTTTCTCTCTCTCTCTCTCTCTTTCTCTCTCTCTCTCTCCCTGTCTCTCTCTCTCTCTCACTCACACACACACACGCACATACACACAAACACGCATTCATACATATATATCTCCCCCTCTTTCTAAACATTAAAAGACACAAACAAGCAAAACAATTCCTCCTACTTATATACATCCTTATGAAATTATAATGCATCTAAAATTATGCATTTGGAAAAAGTTTTGAATACAAGCTGATGTTACGACGTTAACGAAAGACAATGCTGCCACTCGGAGCATATGATAATTGAAAAAAACTCAAATATTCAGCAAATAATCAAATTCCGTTTGAGTAATGAATAGATTTGTAAATCAAAACAACAGCAACGAAACCCAAACAAAATCACACCATTTTTCTTGTATAAATAGTCTGCCTTTTTTTTTCTTTTTAATTGTAATTCTTGAGAACAGATTCGACATGCAAAACAAATTTGAATTTACAGTGAGAATTGCCGAAATTTTGTCGAGACACTTTCCCTTAATTGTTTGTTATATTTATAATTTCTCTTTTTCTCAACGCATTCACTATGTCACTCCAGAATACCATCGGAATCGTTCACCATCAGTACTTTCAGTGCTTTGATTCTACAAAAAGGAGTTATTAGCTTAATGAGTATATGATACATTTGTCAGCGGATGTGAGACGAGAAACTGTTGGCTTGGATGAACCGCTGTCGTAACAATGGCGTGAGAAATGACAGGAAAACATTGGTGTGTGCACCAGCCACAGATAAGCACTTTGAGCAAATTAAGGTAGTGGACCCGTAATAGTTCCGCAACATTTCGGAACTCCAAAACTTTAGCAATGTTGACAGAGGTTTCCTAATTAAGATCATTAGGAAACCTCGGTTAACACTGTTAAAGTTCATAACTTCCCGAACCTTGCGGAACTATTACGGGTCCACCACATTAAACCCAACTTTGTCAAATAAACAAAATAAGTTCATCGTAAGGTATAAAAAATCTTTTCAGATTCAGAAGATCAGACGGAAGCAAAAAGTGATGGAGCCTAGTCAGTCAACGCAATGGGAGCAGGGTCGATATCTTTCGCTTAGTGCAATGGTCCCTTTTCGCTTGACATGTCACAAATGAAAGCATAGAAAAGAAAAACTCGCCCATCCCGCTCATTCAATTTTATTCCAAAATCATTCCAAAACCATTCACCTTGACAATTTCACGATGTTGATAACAGTACCACTTTTAAAATTACTTTTTGTGATTGATTCACCTTTACCGTACTGAAAAGAGCAGTGGTCTTTTAAAGTTAACTATAACTTCTTCTCAATACAACAATCAATTTTGGACAAATTGGTAAAAGCTCAGTAAACATACGTGTAATCTTACTGTATGAGTCCAACATTTACATAATCAGTATCTGCTTTTAGACCCATTTCCATGAAAAAATGTTAATTGAACCTCCGTGTTAAGCTGTGTTCAAGACTTAATAGCATTTTCGAACTTTAAATATTTTACCTGGCTTTACACATGAGTGCAGGTGCAAAGCGGGCGACATTTTCCAAACGTTCGCAAACGTTTTTGACTTTTGCGTCCATGGTTGTTGTAAGTCTTAATACTGGATTAAATCAACTTATTGTTATATAACTGGGCCATAATGTGTGTCAACGAGTTAAACCCCAACTTTCGAAAAACAGAATTTTCGAATATGAAGAGATTTTTCTTGTGTTTCTATGGCACTATGAATTTGTGTTCATCACATGTGCATTTAAAATCCGCATAGCTAAAGTAAACGCAAATTGACTTGAACAAGACCATTAAGTTCGTTGAATCGTAATAGTTCTGTTATATTTCAGAACTCGTTATCTTTCTCAATGTTGACCGAGGTTTCCTAATGAAATCATTAGAAAACTTCGGTTAACAGTGTAAAAGTAATTCCTTCCTAATTTTATAGGAACTATCACGGGTCCACTACCTTAAGATTTGAATAAATTTAAAATCGATCGTTCTAAGCATCGTGAGTTATACATCCGCAAGCAAGCGTGAGGTTTGAGAAACCGTTATCTCTTGTCATTTTCAATGTAGAATTGATCTTTAACCGCTCTCTTGAAAGTGCTCGTCTTTACCTACGGAATCCGCCCGTGAAAGTTTTAGCGCACGTGTTAGTTCTGTAAACCCGTTACTGATCATGAGTCAGACTGTTACTATGATATTTTGGCAACTCGTGTTTATTTGTGCATTTGGTTATTCAGTTTTCTTTAGCATTTTTGGATCGACTTTGTTAATAGTTTATGTCAGGAATTCATATTAAATATTTACGATGTATATGGCATTTGATCGAAAATAAAACAAAAAAAGACAATTGTACTTAATTCAACTGCTTCGTCTTGTTTAAACTGTAGTTACGACGTTTAAGCCACTAATCCATTACATGTAAAAAACGGGCGAATAGCGGAGGTATATAGCTGGATGTATCTCAAGTAGATCAGCGTTTTACTGATTTATCCATTTTTCCAGAAATAATTTTCTTTTAAGGACTCTGTCTCTCAAACTCTCCCCCACTCTCTCTCTCCCACTCTCCACCCCTCTCTCTCCCCACTCTCTCTCTCTCCCCCATGTCTCTCTCCCCACTCTCTCTCCGACTCTTTCTCTCCCCACTCTCTCTCCAACTCTCTCTCTCTCCAAACTCTCTCTCTCCCACACTCTCTGTTTTATTCACTCTCTCACACACTCTCTCTAACTCACTCTCCCACTCTCTTTCCAACTCTCTTCCACTCTCTCTCACTCTCCCACCCTCTCTCTCTCCCTATCTCTCTCCCACTCTCTCATCCAACTCTCTCTCTCCAACTCTCTCTCCGACTCTTTCTCTCCCCACTCTCTCCCCACCCTCTCTCCAACTCTCTCTCTCCAAACTCTCTCTCTTACACTCTCTCTTTCATTCACTCTCTCTTTCATTCACTCTCTCTTTCACTCACACTCACACTCTCTCTCCCCACTCTTTCTCTCCCTAACTCTCTCTTTCACTCTCTTCTCTTTCACTCTCTCTCCTCTCTCACTCCACTCTCCCTCACTCTCCAACCCTCTCTCCCACTGTCTCTCACTCACTCTCTCTCTCCCACCGTCTCTCTCTCACTCTCTCTCTCCCTGCCGACTCCTCTCCCTCCATCCGCTCTCTCTACCCACTCTCTCTCTCTCTCCCAATCTCTCTTTCCCCACTCTCTCTCTCTCCCCACTCTCTCCCCGTTCTCTCGCTCCCCTCTTTCTCTCTCTTTTCCCAACTCTGTCTCTCTCCCCTACTCTCTCTCACCCAACTGTCTTTCCCCACTCACTCTGTCTCTCCCCCAACTCTGTCTCTCCCCCTACTTTCTACCCTCTCCGTTCTCTCTTATCTCTGCTCTCTCCCCGCTGTCTTTCTTCTCCTCTCGATCCTTAATGCCACACCAGAAGGAAACAACTATGAGACAATAAATAGACACCTATTGCAGTCTTGTGTTGGATCCTCGAAACAGTAATGTGGGTGCGGGTAGAACTATTGAGGTATTTCTAATATTTTATGTTGTCCCCTTTTGGCGTGGCATTACCTTGGTATGATTATTTAGAGGGATAGAGAGAGAGAAAAAGAAAGAAGAGGAATGCTCAAACGGCACTCACTCAGAAAATGGTGCTATCATGTGTCTATGATTGCACTTAAAAAGGCTTATTAGCGCTGACCTTACCGTAAATAAGAGTTGTTTTTATAGCGAAATTATATGTCTTTTTTCTGTTTTCTGGTCATGAATTATCAATGAGATACACATCCAAGGTTAAAGTGGGTATTTATTAGGTTTATATCAAAATATCAATTTTTATCATACTTAATTTTGCTAAATTAATAGTAATCACTTGTTATCGTCAATCAAAAAAGGAAACTTAACACATAGCATTTGTCATTTATGAAAAGTGATTTATTTTCTTTAGTGAAAAACTAAATATAGCCACCTGGTAATAAGTCTTCACATTAATATATCATTTTATCAACTCTATTGTTAAGCGGCGGATTAGCTGAGAGGGCTAAACAGATGAGCCGTAATCAATTTTTTTGGGTTGTCAGAAATAGAGTTCGAACCCGGTAAACGCTAGTTTGTGAATTTCTTTTTCTGACTTTACATATGTAAAGAAGTCTTTATTTCATTCCAATTTATACTTGTCTATGCTTCAATTTGAGAACGGCGGAACTCATTTTTTCCGACGATTTGTCTCTCACAAATGGGTGCAAAAGATGCACATGATGGTAGTACTGGTGGGAGAAATTCCAGGAATCCATTGTTAGGTGCTCTAGCCGCCGCGATTTAACTAAAAATAATATAATGCGGCGTAAAACTCAATCAGTTGGCAGAAAGGCGATAAAACAAAAGACTTTTGATAATAATTGTACCATAAAATTTTCTCCTTTTTTAATCTAGTTGAATTATCATTAAAAAGAATTTAATCTGTAACTTTTCGCTATCAAGAACAAAATTGTTAGATGGTGGATTCAGGATTTCTGCTAAGGGGTTTCAAACATAAAAATTCAAACTTTGGGTTTAATGAAAAATTACAGGGGTGTGGAATTCCCATGCCCGACTTGTCCGACACGGGCTTTTCCACCTGCGGGCAAGTACATTTTTCTAGTCCATTTGTCCATGGACATGGACAAGTAAATACCAGAGCAAATCTTGATACAGTACTAAAAAGATCTAGGAGGAAAGACATCCTTTTATTTGTTTGAAAGGGGAGAAAACATTGTCTTTTAATGAGGAAAATGCTGGGTAACAGCATTTTTTTCATTAAAAACAATGTTTTTCTCAATATTTATCATTTCATTTTTTTGAGGGCAAGTACAGTTTGATCCTGGACAAGTAGAAAATTGACTTTTAATTGTCCATGGACAAGTGGAGAAAATTCATATTTCAACACCCCTATGGATGCAGCTTTGCGAGTCTGAGACTCACATAAGTAGCCAGGACAATCAAAACTTTTCTCATGCTAGATTTAAAATTTTCTAAAATTTCAGTTCGAGATTAATCCGTAATTCTGTTTCAATACTAATTTTAATGTATTAACATAAAAGATGATATTAATAGGTTGTTATAAATAACAACTTATCAATATCATCTTTTATTTTCATATATCTATTTAAATTCAAAATTTGAGAAAATCTAAGTTGACCCTGAGAAAAGTTATAACCTCGGGCCCTGGTGTGAGTCCATGTGAGGGTCTGGAATTCTTCACCAGAAAAACAAAATGACTGTTTTAGACATTTTTCGATTCTTTTCTGAGGTTAATCCACAAACGCACTTATCTATTAAATACGTTGTGTAGCTTGCTTATCCAGATAATATTTCAATATTGGCACAACAAATGAGAATAACATAAATGAGATTGTCTTATTTAGATCGGTGATTCCAAACCTTTATGAAGAACCCTTGTGAGCGCAACGAACCCTCGGGACCCTACTTTGATAACGTCATACAATAAACCCGGAGGTGAGTTTCCCTTCTAGATCTATTATCCAATTTTGATTGAATGTCCCTATGACAATCAAATAAATAGGTCTCAGATGGGTCGTTCGTTTCACCCTCCCCCCCCCCCCACAACCCCTGATGGTCAAATATGAATAAACACCAGCGCCGCCAACGGACGCAACGTTCGGCTGCCTGTGCTAAATAATGCAATAACACTAAGTTGAAAAGGGGCATAATTATGCCCTAAGTCGTACAAAACACTATTAAAGTTATCCTCCTTGATTGTCCGGAAAGCTCGTGTTAAAATGAAAACACAAGTTTTTTAGAGGACATCTTCAATAACAACAAAGATATGACCAATATTAAAGTTTGTCACGCAAACGCCAAAAACAGCGCCATCGGCGCCAATGTGATCACAATTCCTCGAATTTTCTCCGAAACGGTCAAGCTTTTGAAACCATCCTTCTCATGGTTCAGTAAAACAATGTTTTAGAAATGATAGGTACCCTTCCTTGTACGTGTAAAACGGGGCATATTAATTTGCCAACAGTTTTGCGAACGGGTGGCAAGCTGTAAGCAGTGCAGCTCTAGACATCATATTCTTTGGTTATTGCTCTTTGTTGTTTTTCTTTCTTCATTTTTGAATTGAGCATAAATAGGAAGGTATTTGGGGAAGGATGAAGAAGCTTCGCAGAATCTTCACTGGTGAAAAGACATCCCCAGTACTTGAGCGCTGTGTAAACGAACCATAACTACAGTTATATGTAGTCGACATTCATCTCAATCAAAACCACTCTTAATCACTCATTTATCACTCCATTTATTCATTCCAAACACTCATTCAAACCACTCAAACACGCTCCGAAATGACTAAAAAAGATAAAACCAAAAGCTACATTTATAATGAATATAAGTAGAAAAAATCGCGATTTCATCACTGATATAATTGAAATTGTAAGCGTCTTTCGTGAAAAAATAGAAACTATTTATAGAACATGTTTGCACATTTTATTAAAGGTAGGTAGTAATTTTCGCTAAATTTTGTTCTTCCTGAATAAAATTAGCGACATGGGATTACCTCCACCCCCTTCAATTTCACTCAAAACTTTCTCAACGTACTCCTTCAATTTCATTCCACAATCATTCCAAAATCATTCATCTTGTAAATTTTTTAAATGTACCAACAATGAATTCCTTGTTTGTTCTCCAGACTGTATTAAGTGTTATCGTACAAGTAGCCACAGGGCTGGGCTCATCATTACTCCTGGTTGTCGAACTTGTAATATTATAGTGAGCGACTGTGAGTAGTTTTTCATTCTTCTTAATTTTTAAGATGAAAGAATTGCTTGTTGATTTCATGGAGATATGAGACCAAAAACCTTATCACACTGTATGAATACGCGATTTCGTTTATGATATCAAACAATGTCTTAATATCTTATAATTTGATATAATGAAATAAAGGCGAAAATGTTAAAAGATGATTTTTATGGAAATAATTTCCGAGGAGGCTTATAAAAAAAGCTGCGTTGTCAAAATTGTTTTAATTGCGTGATGAAAACAATTTTTCAACCTATCAGAAAGTAAGATTCTTCAGAGGTGTAAATAACGGCCTTGTGTTAGTGGACGATCGTGTGCGATAAGCAACGTTTCCTCAAACGCTGGCAAAAAGTAAAAACGTCAAATATAAAAATCAAGAACATAGAAATTAAGAATCGCATTCACTTGTCGTGTTTTGTTACATATATCCTGAACGCACCTGACTGTTGTCCTGCGTTTGCATCTCGATTCGGTAATCTTGTTATCCATCTTTTATTTCAGGTGGTTCAGTGCACAAATGCTATACAAGATTCCATAAAAGCGAAGTGATTATGAAGGACGACGTTTTATATTATTACTGTAATGAAGAACTTTGTAATTACGTATTTCATCTTCCGATTCCACCCGTCAAACAAATACAGTTTGTAACATCGTAAAATTGACACTCATTCCGATTAGGCCCTTTTTAAATCCAACAATCAGTGATCCATTCGGTGCATTTAAATAGCGGAAAGTGTAACGCTGCTAAAAATGAAGCAAAAAATGACGACTAAAAAATTTAAACGTAAAAATAATCATACAAAATAAAGGAAATTGTCAAATCTAAACACATTTACGAAAAATTGTCAGACTTTTATTTCTTCAGTTTGAATTTGGTTTATTTTCGTGTCTTAATTAAATACATGTACAATATTTTTGTGTGAAAAGATCTGAAAAAATGTCACGCTTTTTGAAATTACGTCATTTTTTCCGCATCATTTTCGCGAGGACTTGCCAAAATCTTATTAAATGTCGACGAAATTAAATGTAAATTGAACTAGAAAAAATGGTCAGTCCCTTATTCAAAAAAAAAAAAAAAATGTATAACAATCTATATTTTGTGAATGAAACGCTTAATTCGAGAATACCAAAAAAAAAAACTGAAAAAATGTCACGTTTTCTAATTTTGGTAACGTTTTACGTTGCGTGTTTCAGGTTTTTCGATTTTTTTTCGAATTTACTGGCCAAAAATTTATTACTACCGGGATTATTTGAATAAAAATTCTCATCGGTTTTGATGAGTTAATAGTATAGCAAGACCAACAATATTAACTATTTTCTTTTTATATATATACCTTTTTAGTTTGTCGGAAATTCAATGCTTCTGTTAATATAAAATTGGTTTTGTTTCGTAATTACAGAGACTCTTCGTCCTGAAAATATTTGATACTCCACTGATCATGATAGTTAATCACATTTTTCATCACTTCTTTTGATATAATACAAAATATGGCATATGGTTGTTTCAAATGAAACGCGTTTGTTTTTTCGCCGTTTTTACGCTGCAAAAATAACGTCAAATAACGTTACGCTTTATAGCCTCAGTTCGCTGCGACGTCTCATTGATATAAAGAATTATCAATGGTTGCCGAATGGTGAATTGAATGAAAATCTAAAACAAAATGAATGATAGATAAACACATACGTCTTACCAAAGCTTTTTTTCTGTAAAAAGTTATTTGAAGAAGAGCTATAATGGTTGTGTTGTTTTATGTCTGTCTGCAAGTATTTGTGTCCGTATGCTTACATTACACGTATCCGTTAACGAGATGAAGTCCATAATTGTTATTGGAACAGCCATCGCAGCTTCCGTCTTTTTTTTTGCGAAACTACAGTTACGTTGATCCATTTTCAGCTTACAGTTATGAATATTGTGAAGTTGACTCTCAATCCGATCAAAACCATCCTAAATTGCTAGCTCAGCGCTCATTCCATTCATTCAAAACACTCACTCAAACCATTCAGAAACGCTCCAAATTCACAAAAAAGGTCAACTATTACATTCAAAATAAATATAGCTAGAAAGAAATCCCTATTTCACGATTTCGTTGACATACATGTACAAATGTAGTTGGAATTAAAAGAGTCAGATTGGTTCTTGAAGAAATATGAACCTATTTATAGAACTTTTATGCATATTTTGTTAAAGGGAGGTAATAAATATTGATAACTTTGTTCGTCTTAAACAAAATCACCGACATTTAATTTTATCTTATAACTAAACAAATATTCATGTGATAACATCCCGTATGATATTTTTTATGATATCACATAGATATTTTTAGAACAATAATATCATGCAGTTATTTTTAGAAACTTGCATTTCAGCTAGAAACATCGACGAAAACAACACAAAAAGAGGTTATAAGATAAATATAATACGTACTAAGTGTATTGTATGAAAAAATATCTAACTCGGTTGTGAGAATTGATGATTGTCTCGGCAGAGCCTCGACAATGCTCAATTCTCCCAACCTCGTTAGATATTTTTTCTCATACAAAACACTAAGTACGTATTATATATGTCTGTCTTTTATTTCACTCAAAACTCATCCCACTATATAAATATCAAGATAATATATTTTTTCACGAGGGAGAATATAGATGAGTGAGGGGGAATTAAGCTTTAGTTATTTACTCAATGAAATATCATTCGATCTTACTCTAAACACAAACGATTTTTCTTTTTCTTTAATTCAAATATGAGACAAACTGTGAAAAAATTAGAACAAATCATCTTAGAGCGCGTCATTTTGCACGTGATTGTTATGCAATTTTCATGATGACGTCGCTTTTTGGGCTCTGGTTAGATAACGTGAAATAGACTGAAATGAACGAAAGCGGGGTATAAGTTTTTGTTAATTTCACTGGTTAGTCTGTGAGTTTTTCAAATGATTATCTGACGATTTCTCGACAATTCACCGATAAGCATAAAAAAAGATGTAGTTGGCGAAAAATGCCGAACTTTAAGGTAGTGGAACCGTAATAGTTTGAAAAAGTCTCAGAAGCAATGAACTTTAATAGTGTTGACCGAGCTTTCCTAATGCTTTTCATTAGGGAACCTCGGTTAACATTGTGAAAGAATATTTGGTTCGAAATATTGCGGAATTATTACGGGTCCACTACCTTAACAGTCAACTCATAATGCCTCAGTAATATCGTATATCTTTATGTAATATTTGTGTTTATGGCCATGGGTACTTTTGTGCCGATTTGTCAAATTAAAGAGTTTGAGTTTGAGTTTGACTTTATAAAAAACAAAACTTTGTGACACGAGTCATTTATCTCCCACTAATGAACGTATGATAAGTGGAGGTGATATGGGCAGTTGTGGGCTTGGATGATTCGCTGTCTTTGCAATGGTATAAGATACGATAGGAAAACATTGGTATGTGCACCAGCCACAGATTAGCAACTTGAGCAATGTTGCAAAGCAAATTAAACCCAACTTTGTTAAATAAACAAAATATGTTCATCGTAAGATAAAAAAAAAAATATTTCAGATCCAGACGATCAGATGGAAGCAAAAAGTGATGTATCCTAGTCAATCAAAGCAATGGGAGCAGGGTCGATAACTTTCGCTCAGTGCATATGTTCCCCTTTCGCGTTACATGTCACAAATGAAAGCATAGAAAAGAAAACACAGTGCCATTGTGGCCATTCAGTAGAATTTGACACAGGCATAACTAGGATTTTGAAATTTATACGCACTCAGAAGGCGACCAACAAAGAATAAATGGGGTAAAGGCGATATGTGGACTGTTACAAAAGATAAATGTCCTCCGTCCGCTCCCCTTTTCTATGATTTGAGCGTTGGTGAAAAATAAAAGAAGCGTAACTACAGCTTGAATAAGCTGTAGTTTCGATGTTATGGCCATTCTTCAACGACATTTTTCGAAAGAGGATTTATTTCTATTACGCACTTGCGCAATGGTAGTTACGCCCTTATTTGAAGACATCAGTCCTGTATTCGGGATGTAAGAAACGTTCGGAAACGTTTTGGTCTTGAACGCAGGGCGTGAATTCGATACAGTAAACAACATCGTAAAATTGACATTCATCTCGATCAAACCATTCCAAATCACTCCCACAGTTTTCCATTTATTCATTCCAAACACTCAGCCAAACCATTCAAAAACGCTCCAAACTTTGAAAGGTTGTTTTCAAAAATAATTTTGATTTCACTGACAAAATTAAAATTGTAAGCGTCCGATCGGTTCTTAAAGAAATAGGAAACTGTTTATGGAACTTGAATGCGTATTTCATTAAAGGGAGGTTATAAGTATCGCGTCTTTTGTTCATCCTGAACAAAATTAGCAATATTGGATAGCTCCCTCTAATTTCACTCAAAACTCGCCCCTCCCACTCATTCGATTTCATTCCAAAATCATTCCAAAATCATTCCAAAGCCATTCACCTTGTCAATTTCACGATGTTGATAACAGTACCACTTTTAAAATCACTTTTTGTGATTGATTCACCTTTTCCGTAATGTAAAGAGCAGTGGTCTTTTAAAGTTAACTATCCCTACTTCTCAATACAACAATCAATCTAGGACAAATTAGTAAAAGCTCAGTAAACATACGTATAATCTTTACTGTTTAAGTCCAACATTTACATTAGCATCTACTTTTAGACCCATTTCCATGAAAAAATGTTAATTGAACCTCCGTGTTAAGCTGTGTTCAAGACTTAATAGCAATTTCGAACTTTGAATGTTTTACCTGGCATGTGCAAAGCAGGGCTACATTTTCCAAACGTTCACAAACGTTCGAAAACGTTTTTGACTTTTGAGTCCAAGGTTTTTGTAAGTCTTAACACTGGATTAAATCAACTTATTGTTATACAATTGGGCCATAATGTGTGTCAAGTAATCCCTTCCGAATTTTATAGGAACTAACACGGGTCCACTACCTTAAGATTTGAATAAATTTAAAATCGATCGTTCTAAAAATCGTGAGTTATACATCTGCAAGCAAGTGTGAGGTTTGAGAAACCGTTATCTCTTGTCATTTTCAATGTAGAATTCGATGCCTTAGAAAAATAAGGTCGTAAGTGGTACTTACGACCTTTTATGATGCATACATTTTTGGAAAGGGTATTTAAAGCTCTATAACATGATGTAAGTTTCGTGGAAATTTGAACTTGTCATGCTGACCAATTTGGCTGTAGAAAAAGGTCGTAAGTAAAATATGTTCCAGGCTGTTCATAACAAAAGGCCGTATGTGGCACTTAAGACCTTCTTGAAAAACACACAAAGATTTGTTTTGTTAAAAAGAAAAGGTCGTAAATGCTACTTACGACCTTTTTGCACAATTTTTATCTCATAGTCCATAAAATTAAGAATCCTTTTTTCCGCAATATCAGACCTTAGCCTCGAATGCTAGATAACAGAACTACACAAATAATATCAAAATAGTGGTAGATTTTAGGTAATAAGAATATGATTGAAAACAAATGTTATTCACAAAACTTTTACGAAAATTATTTTGGTGTTCAGATTAAAGCACAGATCAGAGTTATAATGCAGGAAAATGTGAAAACTTGAAATAAGAAGATTTATTTATTGCTTCATGCTCTGATATAACGAACTGTTAATTGATAAAATTAATCTAAAATAACCCAACAAGGTTAGACAAGACAAGAATCTTTTTTGACAATAATTTCAAAAGGAAAGGCAGATAAGTGTAATAGTATTCGGACGGGTCTAAAATATACTATGCATCTTTTGGCAGCCTTATTCAATGCAAAACATGGTTAAGAAAACAAAATGAATTACTTAATTATATTATTTTCAAAGGCTAATAGGATTAAACATTCGAGGCAAAATGGATTCAAAGGAGATTTGAACAAAAGAAAATTACTTGCAAACATTGGCAATGATATTCGTTCGACTTAAGGTCTACAGAAAGATCTGACAGAACTCGGGAATGAATCTAACAAAATCCTTTTCAAGCCCGCAACAATGTTTTCTAATAAACTGTCAGTAAGTTTGATCATAAGATGCTACTTGATAAGTAAAGTATTTCTTGACTGACGGCAGACAGCCGACAGAAGGTTGTTTAAAGAGCTTGCCTTGAACATGTTGTGATCGTGGTAGCAAAAAGTAATGACGATGTAATTTAAAACCTGCATAATTTTCAACACCACTGAACAAAATCCAGCGGGGCTTTTGTTGTGGCAATGTGCCTGTTGTGTGTGCGTCTGTCCGGCCACTAACCTTTTTTTCTAAGCATATTCTTCTCTCATAAAACTATTGGTCAGAATTCAACTGAATTTCACAAGAATGATCCTTGTGATATGCTCTTTAAGATTTCTGCGTTAAAATCAAATCGGGTGCTACAGGCTTTCGAATCAACTAAAAATGCCCCTACATGGTAAAGTATCAAAAAACATCTTTTTCTCTGGAACTACTGGCCCAAGTCGAACTTACTTCATAAAAAGGATGCTTGTAAAATGCTTTTTCAGATTCCAGCATTTAATCCGGATCGGGTTGATAACTTTGGTGCAACAGGCTGTCGAATCACAGAAAAAGGGTTTTACTTTGTGAAATATTTAAAAAAAAACTCTTCTTCTCTGAAACTACTAAGCAGAATTCAATTACTGACTTCGCAGGGATGATGCAGGGATGATGCTTAGGAGATGCTCTTTCAGATTCCTTCTTTTATTCCTGATCAGATTCGTTGCGGATAAAAAAGAGACTTTCATGTTATATTGTTTGTTGACATAAGATTTCTTCCATATCATGCATTTAACTATCTTGGCTTTAGATGACTATCTTCTTACAAATAGAGTATGTCTTAGCTTAATACTTTTAATGCAGTTTATAAATGAATTTTCATACATCCGCTAGGCAGTATGTACCAGTGGAGCGATTATTACCCTCTGTTGTCTCTTTTTTTAATAAAAGATATTAAGCAACTTTCCAAATCTTGACATTCTTTGAACAACTTATTGACAGAAAGTGAAAAACAAAAGGACTATGATGGTCCTAAATCGCTCACCTGAGTCTTCTTGACCATTTTGACATCACATGAATCAGATTGTCCAATTCTAAAGGAGATAATTTGTATCTTTTTTTCTAATGGCCTGAACTGTTTTCAGATTATTAATGAAATACTTGCTATGTTGTGTCTGTAAAATTGGATGCACATAGGCATAGCCCAAGTATACGATGACCCTAAGAACATGATATAAATAAACTTCATATAGGTTTATTTAATGAAGCGAAACAGCAAATTTATAGCTGTCTACAATTTGGTTTCAGAAAAACATATTTTAATGATTTCACTTTGATCCTATGTAAAAAGGAAAATAATAAAATCTACTTGATGATGTTACATACCAAATATGAAAGTTATTTGCCTTGGGGAAATATTTTTTTTAAAGATTTTCACTCTTTGCTTCAGGATGCGCCTGGGCAAAGCCCAAATATGACCAAAGGGCCATAATATGAACAAACATATTAGATGTCCACTAGATGACATACCAAATATGAAAGTCACCTACCTTCTGGTTTTAGAGAATTGTGTTTAGGATTTTCCTTTTTTGTTTCTATGTAAATCGAGATTGGCCTGTGCCAAATACCACCCCAGGGTCTTGATATGTACATACTTGGTAGAGGTGCATTGGTGATCCTACATGTCAAATAGGTCAGCCGCATGCCTTCTTGGTTCAGAGGTGAAGATTTTTATTGCCGTGTAAGTCAGAGTTAATAGTGGAATAGATAAATTAAACATCTTTGACAGAGCTTGACCTAAGGAACATCCATGCAAAAGTTTCACCAAGATTGGCCCATCGGTATTAGAGGAGACGATATTAAAAGAATTATTGTGCAGAACGCACGACAGACAACTGATGACGAACATTGGACGATCACAATCCTTCGTGCTCACGTGAGCTAATAATTGGCGCTGCAATTCCTCAAAAGGTTTGTTTATATGGACAGAGACGATCTCCCGATAGTTCATTTGTGGTGTATTGTTCAAAAGGTTCTTATTCAATTCATTCAAAACAAGTTTTATTACATTTTGAACCCAGAATCTTTTAGACTAAAAAGGTCGTAACTGGCAATTACGACCTTTTATTACATATATGCTGTTTAACACCTTCAGTAATAAGGTCGTTTGCAAGTGTTTACGCGTGTTTTCTGATAAACAACGAAGTATTTTATGACAGCTTTCATCCATTCTAAACCTATACTATATCTAGAAGACACTCGGGATTGATTTGTTTAAAATTCTATATTCTTTTTTAAATAAAACAGTTTTTTCAAGTTTTCTCAAAACTATGTTTTTGCACTTACGACCTTATTATTCTAAGGCATCGAATTGATCTTTAACCGCTCTCTTGTAAGTGCTTGTCTTTACCTACGGAATCCGCCCGTGAACGTTTTAGCGCACGTGTTAGTTCTGTAAACCCGTTACTGATCATGAGTCAGACTGTTTCCCAATCGGGAACCCTCGGCGATTCTACGGAATAGACCTCGGGAATAATACGGGCGCAGACATGAAAGCGCGTCATTTCACACGTTTATATGACGTCACAAACATAACTGAGGATGACGTTGCGAAAAATAAAGTCAACGTAAGGTCAAAATTGGACATGTTATGATTTGAAAACAAAACGCAGTGGGTTACTGCGTTTTGATTTCACATTATAACATGCTAAAATGATCTTTACAGACTCTTGGAAAACTTTAAAGGAATATACTATTCTTCAAGCGTATAAACCGAATTACCACCAGGAACCGAATTACCGAAAAATGATCAAAAATTACTACACTTACGTCCGAGGTACTTTCCAGTTTACGGAAATGTCCGAGCGATGTTCCGAATGACTGTTTCCATGATATTTTGGCAACTCATGTGACTTTGTGCATCGAAACATTTGGTTATTTAGTTTCCTTTAGCCTTTTTGGGACGACTTTGTTGATAGTTTTTTAAGGAATTCATATTAACGATGTATATGGCATTTGATCGAAAATAAAACAAAAAAAAGAGACAATTGTACTTGATTCAACTGCTTCGTCTTGTTTAAACTGTAGTTACGACATTTAAGCCACTAATCCATAACTTGTATAAAAACCGGGTGAATAGCGGAGGTATATAACTCTCTCTCTCTCTCTCTCTCTCTCTCTCTCTCTCTCTCTCCACTCTCTCTCTCCCCTCTCTCCCTTCCCACACTCTCTCTCTCCACTCTCTCTCGCCCCACTCTATCTCTCCCCACTCTCTCTCCACTCACTCTCTCCCCCACTCACTCTGTCTCTCTCCCCACTCTCTCTCCACTCTTCTCGCCCACTCTCTCTCTCGCCTCAATCTCTCTCACCCCGTTCTCTCCCTCCAACTATCTCTCTCTCGCCCAACACTCTCTATCCACTCACTCTCTCTCCCTACTCACTCTGTCTCTCCCCCACTCTCTCTCTCCCCACTCACTCTGTCTCTCTCCCAACTCTATCTCTCCCTCCACTCTTTCCCCACTCTCTATCTCCCTACTCTCTCTCTCCACTCTCTCTCTCCCCTCACTCACTCTCCACTCACTCTGTCTCTCTCCCCACTCACTCTGTCTCTCTCCCCACTCTCTCTCTCTCTCCCCACTCTCTCTCTCTACTCTCTCTCCCCACTCTCTCTTTCTCTTCTTACTGTCTCTCTCCACTGTCTCTCCCCCCACTGACGCTGTCTCTCTCAACTCACTCTCCCCCTCTCTCTCCCCACTCTAGCTCTCCTTTTTTTCTCCCCCCTACTCTCTTTCTCTCTCCCTACTCTCTCTCCCACCCTTCTCTCTCTCCCCGCTGTCTTTCCCCACTCACTCTGTCTCTCCCCTTACTCTCTCTCTCTCTCTCCACTCTCTCTCCCTTACTCTCTCTCTCTCCCCACTCTCCTGTCCCCCTACTTTCCACTCTTTATCTATTCCTACTCTCTCTCTCCCCTATCACTCCCTCTCCGCTCTTTCTTTCTCTCAGCTCACTCTCTCCACTCTCTCCCCGCTGTCTCTCTTCTCCTCTCAATCCTTAATGCCACACCAGAAGGAAACAACTATGAGACAATAAATAGACACCTAGTGCAGTCTTGCGCCGAATCTTCGAAACAGTAATGGGGGTGCGGGTAGAACTATGGAGGTATTTCTAATGTTTAATGTTGCCCCCTTTTGGCGTGGCATGACCTTGGTATGATATTGTAGAGGGAGAGAGAGAGAGAAAAAGAAAGATGAGGAATGCTCTAACGGCACTCACTCAGAAAATGGTGCTATCATGTGTCTATGATTGCACTTAAAAAGGCTTATTAGCGCTGACCTTATCCCAGAAAGAGTTGTTTTTATATCGAAATTATATGTCTTTTTTCTGTTTTCTGGTCATGAATTATCAATGAGATACACTTCCAAGGTTAAAGTGGGTATTTACTAGGTTTATATCGAAATATCAATTTTTATCATACTTAATTTTGTTAAATTAATAGTAATCACTTGTTATCGTCAATCAAAAAAGGAAACTTAACACATAGCATTTGTCATTTATGAAAAGTGATTTATTTTCTTTAGTGAAAAACTAAATATAGCCACCTGGTAATAAGTCTTCACATTAATATATCATTTTATCAACTCTATTGTTAAGCGGCGGATTAGCTGAGAGGGCTAAACAGATGAGCCGTAATCAATTTTTTTGGGTTGTCAGAAATAGAGTTCGAACCCGGTAAACGCTAGTTTGTGAATTTCTTTTTCTGACTTTACATATGTAAAGAAGTCTTTATTTCATTCCAATTTATACTTGCCTATGCTTCAATTTGAGAACGGCGGCACTCATTTTTTCCGACGATTTGTCTCTCATAAATGGGTGCAAAAGATGCACATGATGGTAGTACTGGTGGGGGAAATTCCAGGAATTCATTGTTAGGTGCTCTAGCCGCCGCGATTTAACTAAAAATTATTGAAAGCGGCGTAAAACTCAATCAATTGGGAGAAAGGCGATAAAACAAAAGACTTTTGATAATAATTGTACCATAAAATTTTCTCCTTTTTTTAAAATCTAGTTAAATTATTGTTAAAAAGAATTTAATCTGTAACTTTTCGCTGGCAAGAACAAAATTGTGGACGAGTGATCATCCGGGACAGTGAACCACAAAGATGAGGTATCTGGGTCGTTTGTCACAACTCCTTCAGCATAGTAAACGATAGTCATAGGGTTAGCCCCCGTAAGTAAGTCAATGTTATGGTCTATTTAATCTCATGCCATTATGGGTTTAATTCGCGGACACCTTCTCAAAATAAGAACAATGCTTTCTCCTTCACTGACCGGACATATTTCAAACTCGAGCATATCAGAAACGAGCTTGCCCGAGAAAGAGCGCGGAAACCCAAGACTTTTGAATCAGAGTGGGGCGATATGAATAACAAATACATATCCATGATGGGATTTACTCTTGGTAAAATTCAGAAATTCACTTGTCAGACATTCTTGGAGAGCAATATTGACTTTTACTGAGTGACTGATGATAACTGATACTAATTTTAAAATTAAGATCTTGGGGGTAGTCGCCTTCGTCCGTTTATAATTCTCGAATGCGTATGTCTATGGTATCAATATTTCCCCCACAAATCAATAATTGGTTTAAGTTTATTTTGGTATAACCACTCTACTAAACTTAAGTTAACGGCGAAAACTGGGTCGTGATGCCGACTATTGAATAAGTGATGCGTTATTTTTGTTGTTCAGTATAGCAAGCTTGGAAAAGCTGTAGTCACCACGTTATAATCATTCATCAACGATTTTTTTCGACACGGGTGATTTATCTTGTATTACGGATTTGCGTAATGTGCGTAATGGTAACTTGTTGTGCACTTCAAGTGTACAGTCCAAGATCCAGCGAGGATAGACTAGTAGGTTGTACCAAAGAGTAGGGTGGGGGCTACAGGGGTACCTCAAGAAACAATTAACACATCGCTGCTACCTATCAAACCTCCGAATAATTGCAATCCAGATATCTTGCAATGACTCCTTTATAATTCTGGTAAACGTGTACCTTCCAACAATTGCAACTAACTCAAAAACAGAATATATCGAATGTCTAGATGCTCTCACATTACTACTGAGCGAACACACAGATAAATTATGGATGATAGCTGGAGAACCAACCTTCATACAGCATAGTGGCCTAGGAAAATCACAAATAGATTACATATTAACCAACAATAAAGATCTGATAGGAAAAAGCTCAATTATATCTGAAAATCACTCGAACACATCAGCACATTTTGCAGTCAAAACAAACCTATCAATTGATTATGAAAAGCTTATTACAAATGAAAAAAGGCCCTTAAAGAAATCAAAAAAGCTAATAAAATCCTACTGGCACGAAGGGGATCTCGCACAGTATTCTAACCATGTACAAAAAGAGCTAAAACGCCATGGGCAAACTCAAAGCCAAAATACAAATGATGAATTTGTCAAAATTTCTGACATTCTTAAACAAGAGCTGTCACTGTAAGATGACAATGCCCCCGACACCGCTTTGATAGTAATAAGGAAGTTATGGCCAATGTTAAAGTTTTTGGACGGAATGACGGACGGACGGACGGACAGACGGACGGACAGACGGACGGACGGACAAGTCAAATTTATGATGCCTCCCTATCGGGGGCATAAAAAGCAGCTACTACTTGTATCCCAATGAAAACTATCAATTTACAGGGGCCAAAACTCAGAATATCAAGCAAAACAAAAGATCTGGTGACAGAAAGTAAAAATGCACTCAGGGTATGGCGCCTGAAAGGATCTCCAAGAGAAGAAGATCCAAGTTTCATCGAAAAGAAAAGACTGAAAAAGGAAATAAGAAGCCAAATGAGAAAAGAGCAAGCAGTAGATAGGAACAGATTCTTCAACAAATTAATGAAAGATCCAAATAAGTCATACTTCTTCAAACTAATCAAAAGAGGAAAAAATGGAACTGCAAATTCCACCTCCAGCACAATAAAGGTTGACGGAGAAAACACAGATGATCCAATAAAACAAGCAAATGCCTTTGCCCGTTTCTACGAAGACCTATCCATGCCAAAAAATGAAAATATCTTTAATGAAAATTATTTGGACTCTTGCATGAACAGATGTAAACTAATCGAAACGCTTGCAGATCTCAAAAGAGAAAATATACAAGAATACAGTCCTTCGGAAGTAATACAAGCCATAGATGATCTGAACACGAACAAAGCTGCTGACGAATACGGTATAACTGCTGAACATATCAAATCTGCAAAAAAGAGTTTAGCCGTACCTCTTACTATACTATTCAACCGTATTATTGAAGAAGAACAGATCCCAAATATCTTTAAAACAGGATATATAACCCCAGTCCACAAAAAAGGAAAAGACGATAAAGAAATAGGCAATTACAGAGGTATAACTGTGGCATCTATCTTTGGAAAGATCTTCGAAAAACTTCTACTTATGCGATTAGACAACATAGACAACTGCCAGTCAAGTCTCCAATATGGCTTTACAAAGGAAACGTCACCAATAACAGCAGCACTCCTAGTTTCAGAGGCTGAAATTGACTCAAAAACTAATGGAACACCACTCTTCATCGCCACTCTTGACACTCAAAAGGCTTTTGACGTTGTAAACCACCAGATACTTCTCGATAAGCTATACCATGCTGGAACCAATCTTACAGTTTGGAAGCTGGTCAAGGGGATGTATGAGGGTCTAACATCAAGAGTCAAATGGAAGGGACAATTTAGCAAACCGTTTCAAATCCTACAAGGAGTAAGACAGGGAGGTATACTTTCAACACATCTATATAAACTATACGTTAACGACCTCCTACGTGAACTAGAAGAACTTCAACTCGGTAAACTCATAGGAACAACATACATTGGCTGCCCAACCTGCGCAGACGACATTTGCCTAATATCGGAAAATGAAACCCAATTCAGCAACATGCTGAGCCAAACATACATCTACGCATGTGATCACCGATACATTATACATCCGGAGAAGAGTGTAGCACTAATAAAGAACAAAAAAGCTGCCCACGCAGAAGAATGGAAATTAGGCAAAAAACAGATATCGATAGAAAACCAAACCACTCACCTAGGAATAACAAGAACCAAGTCAAACGAAGGTGGAATAAACATCTCAGACAGAATATCCATCTCAAGAAAAACGCTATATGCACTAATGAATGTGGGCTGTCACGGCATCAATGGTATAAATCCACAAATTGCAACAAAAATCTACCAAATCTACGTAATCCCCCGCATGCTGACAGGGCTAGAAATATTACATCTATCGAAATCCAATATTCAAGAACTTGAACTTTTTCATAGAAAAACCCTCCGCCAATTCCAATCTCTACCACAATGTACTTCAAATGCTGCCGTGTATTTGCTCCTGGGATCTCTACCTATAGAAGCTGAATTACATAAGAGACAGTTAAGCCTCATCCACTCGCTGGTCAAAGGAGACAACTCCACCATTAAAGCATTAATCAAAAGGCAAAGTATCCCAGTTTTACAAAACAACAAGAGCTTCTTCTTCAAGATCACTGAACTACTAGAGCTATACAATCTACCAACACTAGAAACACTAAAACAAAACCTGCCACAAAAAAACATCTGGAAAAAAACCGTTAAGATGAAGGTAAATGAACACTGGTCAAAAACACTGAAGGAAGACATCAGGCTAAAAAAGACCATGTCCCTCTGTAACATTGAAGAACTAGAGATAGGAAGAACTCATCAGGTATGGGATACCCTACAGGCAAATACCTCAGAGGTAAAAAAGGGAATAATCAAAGCAAGAATGCTCACCGGAACCTATCTCATATACGGAAGACAACATAAAGATCAAATGGATCCAATATGCTCTCTATGCAATGCTGGAAGCGAAACAATCACTCATATCCTCTCAAGATGCTCATACCTGAGTAGCATTAGAACTGAAAAAGTCACAGAACTCAAAAACTATGTAGAAACAAATGTTGGTCCAGCTTTTTGGAGTAAAAATATAAAGACAAAAGATGATCTAGCAAAATTTATTGTAGACTGTACTTCCTATTTAGAAAAACCTAAAACCAAGAAATATGAGCTCATTCACAGAAGTATAGAACGGCTAACAAGAAATCTCTGCTACAAGCTACATGTAAAGAGAATTAAGATGATAAATAGCGAAAATAGGGCAAGTCAAAAAGTAAACTAGGGAATAACGCTCGTAAATATAATACTCCTCATGAGGAGCATCTTGTCAAAAAAAAAAAAAAAAAAAAAAAAAAAAAAAATATATAATATCATGTCCAATGAGTTTTTAAATATACCTACATAATAGTCTTCTTGTTCTTATAAGCGTAAATAAAAAAAAAATGCTTTTATAACACTATTTATTGTAATGTTCACAAAACTCCTTTTATTGTCTTAACAATTTTTAATTCATCTCTTTTATTGTTTGTTGTGTGTATATAGATTATATCTTAGTGTTTTGCATTAGTTTTATTTTTAAAAATACAGGCTTCACAGAATCTCTCCAAGAGAGTGCCTCGACATCAAAGCGGGGGGAAATACTCAGGAAGAAGAAGAAGAAGATAAACGAAATAAATCATGTCATCCTTCATTTTAACCCTAAGCCTGGGATTTCCATATTGACCCCAGTCCTTATTCGGGTCCTTATTCCCCCATCTTGGTTCAATCAATTTCTTGAATGGGCAACTTTGGATCTATCTGTAATAGCAAACATCAAAATTATAGCATGTTTTAAAAAGATTCACTTATGCATGTATCCTAAGATAGAACGACATAAAAATTAAAAAACAATATTCGATTAAAATGCAAGTTATGCGTAATTTTGGTAAAACAAACGTGTCGTTCTAAATCGCAACCTCTATAGTTATGCAAGTCTACATCTACATCTACATCTACTGTTTAACCCAACAATCGATTGCCGATTATAACTGGGTGCGGGTGTGCTAATAACCGGTAAAAGAGCTGTTAAGAAAAGAGAAGATATTTTACATTGTTAAAAGTCATCGCGTAAAACTTGTTCCAGTTGGATTTATAGAACATATTGTGAATTAATGCAAGGGATTTCATTCCCCAAAATCCTAAGAGAACTTATTATATTTGAAAGAAGGATAATATCAAAGCCTTTCGGACGCAATCATTGCTGCAGGTATCTACAGCCAAAATAGAGGACACGATTCGTTACCATGTCAACTCGTACCATGACATTTTGCATTTACAACATTTGGCTTGCAAATAACCATTGAAATACTTAGATATTAAGATTTTCAAATCAGAAAAACTTAATATCCAGCACAGTTGCTAATCAAGATTTCATTTTTTAATTCAGATAATCTTGTAGACTAGAATAGGGGTTCGACACAGGTGCTTAGAAAAACCGAAATTCACCTGAAATCCGAATTTCACTGAATTAATTTACAAAAATAGGTTAAATATGGTCCCTTTTCTATTGTATTTACTTATTTTTATGGAATCTTAAGTTTATATATTATCAAAAATTTTACTGGAATGTTTTAATCCCATTTGATTATTTGAAGTCACCAAATTTCACTTATGACCATCATACCTTTATTATTCTAGGATTTCATTTATGATTGAATAACTGATTTAAGTAAATAAATACATAATCAATGCAATGTTAAAGTGTCTCCCTCAAATTCCTTTTCATTAGATACACTGTTAGTTACCTTATATAACTTGACGCTGTTGCATTTTTGTACTGTAATTTGGTGAAATTTGGCCTAATTTTGATTTCAGGCTTAATTCGTTTGTTCTATACCCCGTTTTGACACTAAGGAGAGTCTGAGACTCTTGATTTTGTGGAAAGGGCTCCTTTATTTTGCAAGTCTAAGGAGCCCACTGGACTTGATTGTCATAGATCAATATATAAACAAATGGTCAATGAAGTTTCGTAAGTTTCAAGCCATTTACTATTTGTTAAAAATTTGGATCTGGTTGATACATTTTTATCGTGAAGTTGCCATTAACGGATCCCTTAGCACTATGCTGGAAATCAGTCAGGATTTGAATCTGAGACCTCTTTATCCCAAAACAAGTGCTCTACCATGTGACTATAAAAACTAGCTTGTACAGCAATGCGTACAAACACCCCTTATACGGTATCAGGTCAAAAAGGCCCAGTGACAGAAAGGCCCGGGTTAGAAAGGCCTGGGTCAAAAAGGCCTACTATCAGAGTTGACCAAAAAGGCCCAGTTCAAAAAGGCCCACTCTTGAATGTGACAAATACTGTTTGCCATTGCCCAACAAATACTGACCTGCAATGCTTAAAACATATGTTAGTTTAATATATATCTTGATAATTATAACACCTTATTTTTTAAATCATTTTGAATAATTTGACTCTATACTTTTATTTATCCTTTTGTTTTCATTTTGAACACTAAATGGATAAAAAATATTCCACAAATGCTGCAAATGAAATAGCGGTTTCATGTTAAACTGTTACTCAGGTATATGAATTATCCATAAGTTAATATATTTTAGCTTGAAATAAAGTTTAACATGTGAGTGGTTGGGAATGATGCTACAAAGCAGAAGACATGCAATATATACATTGTCATTCAATTAAATGATATTTCTCAGGCTCTGAAACCCGGGTTTCTTTTTCATCTCAGACAAAAACCAAAGGCTGACTCTCTATGACGTCGCATTTCAACCCTCCTTTATTCAAATCTGAAAGTTGGGCTTTTTGGTCATTTTTCATAGTGGGCCTTTTTGGACTGGGCCTTTTTGACCCGGGCCTTTTTGTCACTGGGCCTTTTTGTACACTGGACCTTTTTTTCATTGGGCCTTTTTGACCCTAAACCCCTTATACTTTACAAGGCAACATAATGAGGTGCTTTTCTTCAGAAAATGATAAGAACTAACTTGATTTTTGCACTAACTGTCTGTGTATGAACTAAATTTGTCATAGACGAAATTGAAAACGAAGCCGTTTCTTTGTTTTCTGACAGACGTGTCAAGCTTCTAATGAAATAATATGTCTAACTAACTTTTGAATTTATTTTTTTCTAGTGTTATATACCCAGATGGTCAGTTGACAACATTCAAGTAACAATTATATAAGAGCAGACATAAAATCTGATCCGCTAGCGGCTATGGGGGAATATCTACTATTGCTGTCTTCACTTTATATATAACATTTTGGCTGTACTTTACTCATTAGTTAGAAAAAGAAACCTATCTTATGCTTGTTACAAACGATTTCTTCCTTTCTACAAATTTCTCCTGTAAATATGGACTTTTGGATTTGATAGAACATGACTGTGTCCAATGAGTTGTTACAGGAGAAAAAATGTCGTTTATTTGCTAGACTACCAAAAATGCAGGTCAAAGGTGTGGAATTCCCATGCCCGACTTGTCAGACACAGGTTTTTCTACCTGCGGCCAAGTTCTTTTGTGTATGCCACTTGTCTGTGGACAAAAGTAAATACCAGAGCAAATATCAGAATAGTACCAAACAGATCTAAAAGATTGATTATCATAATGTTAATATCAAAGGGTAGAAATGTTGTTTTTTATGAAGAAAATGTTGGAGTCCAGCATTTTCTTCTTTAAAAACAAAATTATTTCAAAATTGATTGATTTCCTTTTCTGATGACATGTTATTTTTGATGCAGGAAAAGTAGAAAATAATCTTTGACTTGTACAGAGACAAGTGGAGAATTTCTGTTTTTCCACATCCCTGCATGTGCTTGGATGCAGAAATAATAAAACAATTGTATCCTAGAATCAGAATCTCTCAAACTTGAGCTTTGGAGTACTCTTTACTCTAGGTATATATCCAATATGAGTAAAGAGCATATCAAGACTACCTACAAGAACATCATCAAATCAGCGAGAGACGATCGTCTGTATCGAGGGCTTCAACTCCAAAATGGGATGAAAGTAATGCTTATCAGTGATCCACAAACGGAGAAGGCCTCTGCTGCTATGGATGTACATATAGGTATTTGAATTAACTTTTCATTTATGTAAACTATAGAAAGGGTTTTAAGCTATTGCATATTATGTTTTAAATTTGGTGTAAGTAATGTACAGTTACAGTTAAACACATCGTGAAATTGACAAGGTGAATGATTTTGGAATGATTAAGGAATGAAATTGAATGAGTGTGTGGAGCGAGTTTTGAGTGAATTTGATGGGAGGTAATCCTATATCCCAAATTTTGTTCAGGATGAACAAAATTAGTGATATTGATTACCTCCCTTTAATGAAAAATGCAAACAAATTCTAAAGATAACTTCCTATTTCTTCAAGAACCTATTAGACGCTTACAATTTGAATTATGTCACCGAAATCGCGATTTTTTTCTATCCAAGTTAATTTTGAATGAAGTTGTTGATTCTATATCTTTCAATGGGTTTGAGCGTTTTTGAATGGTTTGAGTGAGAGTGTTTGGAATGAATGATTGGAGCGCTGAGTGATCGTTTAAGAATGGTTTTGATTGAGGTGAATGTCAATTTCACGATGTAACTAACTGTAGTAACATCATGAAATTGATATTTAGTAGGGATGGAAACACTTACTTGATTAATCGACTACTCGATCGAACATCCGAGTATTAATTACCAATTTCACTAAGTGTTTAATCGGAAAGCAAAATAAAATCATAGAAAATGGTGCCATATCACAAGAAAGGGGGCCATAATGTCAATTTTCTTGTTTACACTCTAGAGGCCAGAAATATGGTCCAATCTTCATGAAACTTAGTCAGAATGTTTGTCAAGTCACGAGGATGAACCCTATTGAAAATGGGAAGGATCTGTGCCATATCATGGGAAAAGGGGCCTTGATGACAATATTCTTGTTAACACTCTAGAGACCACAAGTCTTAAAAGTACAATTACGACTTTTGCTGGAAAATTTGATAATTGTTAATTTAGACAAAGATTGGAAGGTGAGTGATATCGGACCATCATGGTCCTCTTGTCTTTATTCATTAAGGAAAACTTTTTATAAATGAATATAAAAATAATCTATCTATTTCTAGGCCATATGAAGGATCCCAAAAATATTCCAGGTTTGGCACATTTCTGTGAACACATGCTGTTTTTGGGAACAAAAAAGGTATGAACAAGTTCATCGGGGAATACCCAATTCTCATATGGTTAATAGGATTATATATATTTCTTTCTTAATCTTCCTTTCAATTTTTAAACTAAAAAAAGATATGTATATGTGTATGTCCGCGTTGAGAACTCTAAGAATGATAGTCTTGTATTTGTTGTTCTCTGAAATTAAGATGGGTATTTTAAAATTGATTTTTACAGTTGAATTTTTATAATTATATATCTTTCATTTGTTCATTTTGGCATGTTCTATTAAGATGATTCGACTGATACATTTCTAGGATATATTCTGATTTGTTGTGAAATTCATGCACCATAATTTATTGAAAAAGTTATATATAAACAGATTAAAAAGTAAATTTGCTGACTTTTATCTGGTTTAAACCACAGCTTTATAAATTTGGTATTTTGTTAAAACAAATTAGATTTTCTTTTTATAACATAAACAGAATTTTTGCAATAAATTGTTTTTTGAAATCTAAGCATTTAAAAACAGTACATCTTGCTGCAACTACCACATCTAAATAGCAACCCCTTTTATTAAGCGACCATTTTCATAAAAAAACCTTTTTAAATATAAATATCTTAAAAGTAGATATGATTCAATGGTTAAATAATTATTGTAAATGAATCCAATATTGTTAAACCCACTTGAAACCTCTCTATAAGATGATTTTATTGAGTTTTAACTACATAGGATTATTGGAAAATTCTTGAAAACATACATATACAATGTATAATCAAAAGTATAATTCTAATTTGTAAGCAAAATTTGTACAGGGCGATTTTATCTAATGACCGTCTTTTGGTGGTCTTGTTAGTGGTAGTTAAATTCAAGTTTAACTGTATGTCACAAAACACACATATACTTTTGTGTAACAATTCCAGCAATTTTACAAGTGTTTAACATGAAGATTAAGACTGATCAATTTGTTGATCAGTTTCAAAAAGTCTGAACCCAGTCTTCTCCTTGCACTCATTTTGTAGCTACATACTCAAAGTCTCTGTTCACAACAGTGTTTTTATGCCCCAGCATCGAAAGATCTAGAGCATATTGTTTTACCGCTGTCCTTCTGTCTGTCTGCAAAACTTAACCAAGAAACTTAACATTGCCAATATTTTCAAGGCTAATTAAGATACAATGCTCATATTTGGTATGATGATAGATCTAAATAATACACATCTGCTGGTACCAAGGTCAAGGTAATGTGACAATGTCAAGGTCATCTGTCAAGGTCAAATTTAAAAAAATTGCCATTTCAGGAGTATTCATGTTTCACAAACACATCTTGTTTCTAAGGCTTATGGTAATGCTGTTCAAAACCAGGCATTTTCAGAAAGTAATCCACTCGAAAATGGGAATTTCGGCAAAATGTCATAGTGGTTTGAGACAAAGACTTGTGTTGTGTACAATTTACTAATAGAATAAAAGTTGCTTTGACTCTGTGGTCATTCAAACTTAAACTGAATTTCGATTAAGAAACAACAAGTTATAGACTTAATTTTCTCTGTTAAGATTTGGAGATTTGGTTACATCCTCAACTTTTGTAAACTGTGAATTTTCTGACCAATTTGAGAATAAATGTCTCATTTTGGGTTTGGGATAGGGTCCTTTTTAGGGACCCTTTCAAGAAGAAAAATTAATGCTGCATAACCACATAAAACTTTTAATACACTGTGTAATTATTCAGCTACGCAATGTTCCTCCATTGTGCACACAATTGAAAGCAATAGAACTGTCACACACAAGCTCAATTACCCTGAGCTTGACATTTCCAACAATTTGAGATGTGCATGAGGTGCTATCATGTAACAGCCTAGACAGCCAATAATAAGGAAGTTGTCTTACTGCCTACAACACTTAGGGGTACTTAGAGACTTTATCTACATACAATGCACTAAGTGAAGACTATGGCCAGACTGTGCAGATGCAAATTTGAAATTGTTGTAAATGCCACACACTGGCTCAAATATGATGTTGAGTATGAATATCACACTTTGTATTAAATTATGAATGTACAGTCCATCTTGCTTGAGCGACCATGTTTATTAAGCGACCACATTTATAAGGCCACCGTTATAAAAAGCTCTTTCACCATAGGCAAAATCTTCGAAAAAGTGGAGATTCTTGAACGAGAAAATGCCAATCACTGAATTTTAAGACGTGAGAACCCATTAGAATCGTCTCAATCATAGGATTCAGTAAGAAATTTAACTGAGACATCTCAATTAGACCATTCTTATGGATTCTAGCATCATAGGATACAGTAGGAATTATGACTGAGACAACTAAATTAGATGATTCTTATGGATTCTTACGTCATAGGATTCAGTAAGAACTATGACTTAGACAATTCTTAAGGATTCCAACATCATAGGATTCAGTAAGATTTATAACTGAGACATCTCAAATAGATGATTCTTAAGGATTCCAACATCATAGGATTAAGTAAGAGTTATAACTGAGACAAATCAAATAGATGATTCTTATAGATTCCAACATCATAGGATTAAGTAAGAGTTATAACTGAGACAAATCAAATAGATGATTCTTATGGATTCCAACATCATAGGATTCAGTAAGAATTTCGACTGAAACATCTCAAATAGATGATTCTGATGGATTCCAACATCATAGGATTCAGAAAGAACAAACATTTGGAAGTATTGCATGGCAATACCAAGTCCCCTACCGGATTTATAAATATATCCTTAGAGCAGTATCTTTTTTGGTGACAAAGGTATAACTACCTCTCCAAAATATTGGTTGTATCAGATTTTTTGTATCAGCTCAATATCTCTGAGAAAAAAATAAAAAATCCGGAATTTCCTGGTAATTTTCTTAGTCCAGCATCCGTATCTTCAACAAAAATCAATGGACCGGAACCAAACTCGAACTCTTACTGTAACTCATTGATGCTGACTCACATACCAAAAATCAGCTCAATATCTCCAAGTGTTAAAAAAAAAGGCCGGAAAAAATAAATTACCTGGTAATTTTCTCAGTCCAGCATCCGTATCTTCCACAAAAATCAATGGACCGGAACCAAACTCAAACTTGTTCTGTAACTCATTGATGCAGACTCACATTCCAAAAAATCAGCTCAATATCTCCAAGGATTAAGAAAAAAGTCTGGAAAACTGAAACTTCCTGGTAATTTTCTCAGTCCAGCATCCATATCTTCCACAAAAATCTATAGACCAGAACCAAACTCGAACTTGTTCTGTAACTCATTGATGCAGACTCATATACCAAAAATCAGCTCAATATCTCCAAGGGTTAAGAAAAAAAGTCCGGAAAACTGAAATTTCCTGGTATTTTCTAAGTCCTGCATCCGTATCTTCCACAAAAATCAATGGACCCCAATCAAATTCAAACTTGATCTGTAACTCATTGATGCAGACTCACATACCAAAAATCGGCTCAATATCTCCAAGGGTTAAGAAAAAAAGTCTGGAAAACTGAAATTTCCTGGTAATTTTCTCAGTCCAGCATCCATATCTTCCACAAAAATCAATGGACCGGAACCAAACTCGAACTCGTTCTGTAACTCATTAATGCGGACTCACATACCAAAAATCAGCTCAATATCTCCAAGGGTTAAGAAAAAAAAAACGGAAAACTGATATTTCCAGGTAAATTCTAAATCCAGCATCTGTATCTTCCACAAAAATCAATGGACCGGAACCAAACTCAAACTTGTTTTGTAACTCATTGATGTGGACTCACATTCCAAAAAATCAGCTCAATATCTCCAAGGATTAAGAAAAAAAGTCCGGAAAACTGAAATCCGGACTGACAGACAGACGTTAGTCTTATCAAATATCTGTCTTATCTATCATTAAATAGTATATTAAGTAATCATTAATTGCCATAAGGGACCGATTTTTATTGTTCCCCTAAGGGGTTACTTAAAATAAGTTCTACTGTGCATGATAACAAACATGTATCAACATCTTAACCCAAAAACATATCTCTGTACTTTGTATTTCAGTACCCAGAAGAAAATGCTTATACTAAGGTAAGATAAAATACTAAGGTAAGATAAAATGCTAAGGTAAGATAAAATACTATGGTAAGATAAAATCAAAACAAAAAAATATTGAGATCTAAATTACATCATGGAATTGTTTTATTGTTCAGTGGTACTGTGGTATGTTTAATTGTCAAAGAAAAAAAAAATGAATAGAATTAGCAACAGAATATAGTCATATAAACTGTATTACTATCATAACTTAAATATAAATAATTTTAAATATAGACCTCATACATATTTTTTATAGCAGAAATCAACAGTGCTTTTATTAAAATGGTCTATCCTTTTGTTTATGTCTGTTTGTTTATTTTTGCTACCGTAGCAGATGCCCATATGAGCCATGCCCTGAGAAGACAGTTAGTTGTTATGGGGGATAGTGCAAGGATTCATGACAAACTACTGCTGAGTTCCACCATGGTTCTTTAACATGCTTATTGTGGAGTACCATCTCACGGGGCCTTGTTTTAGGTGTCTTCTAGAAGAACAATTAGTTTATTAGTGTCCCAGCTCGGGAATCGAACCCACAGGATCGACCTTCAATTGTTTTGAAGTCTGGTGCTCTACTGAGCCAAAGAGGCTGATCTACCCTTTGCAGTTACTTGTCTTTTTCAAGAGATAAAGAGTATTATTAGTTTAAATTGAGGTATGAAACAAATACCCTATTACAATAGTACTGTTTGGGTATGTGATCAAATAGCATAACAAAATACGAGTACATGTAGATGCATACTCGAAACTTTGCTCACCTGAAAGCACATTTTTGATTATGAAACTCAAATTATATTAAGATGAATAACATTGTACGTATAATTACAGTTTTTATCTCAAAATGGAGGAAGCTCTAATGCCTTTACCTCTGGTGAACATACTAACTACTACTTTGATGTAGGGGCAGATAATTTAGCTGGAGCTCTAGACAGGTAAACTTTTGTCTGAACAAGAGGTAATTTTTTAAGGCAATAAGCTATACCAGAGATCCAGATAATGACAATCTTATCAAATATTTCTCATCCAAACCCTATGTTGTGTGTACTCATTGGAATTGTCTCGCCATAGGATTTGATATAATTGAAAGAATGTTGAAAGGGGCGTAATACACCATTCAATCAAAACAACAGATCTTGTAAGTAATGAGAGTAGGCCAAATATAGTGTTTGAAAATATAAACTTTTGTTAAAGTGAGAAATAATTATGTTAATCGGTTTTCTTTGCGATCTGATCTTTACGTTGTCTATAAAAGAAAAGATATAAAATTGCCAAGGTTCCCTTGATAACACTTCAATCTTAACTAGTTTAAGATCAGTTTGCCTCTAAGAAATTCCCGTAACAGATCTAAAATACAAACAATCCCTGTTTCAGATTTGCACAGTTTTTCCTTGAACCACTGTTTACTGCCAGTGCCACAGAACGAGAGATAAATGCTGTCAACTCAGAAAATGATAAAAACTTACAGAATGATTCCTGGAGATTTCATCAATTAGAGAAATCCCTTTCTAATCCAGAACATGATTACAACAAGTTTGGAACAGGTAATATTTTTTGTAAAGTTAAAATTAGACAAGGTTGATACACTGCAAATTTAACATTCTAAACAGAAATAATCTAGCAAATTTCAACCTTAGTATATGAACATTCTTTTGATGATGTTAAATGAGATTTGTTGAATGAAAAGCTAATTTCTTTATCGTTTTTAGATTCAAGTAATTTAAAGGCAATAATAATTATTTTATTGGTTTCCTTTTCCTTGTGTATACAACACTATGTACAATTGCTCAGCAGTTTTGTTTTGAGAAACTTATGTTGTCTAAACTCACTTGTTCTATCCTATTTTCATTTGTGACAGTCATGCAAAATGGACATTCAGGGAACTTGGTAAAACAAACATTTGAACAAAAGAATGATTTCAATAAAGGTCAAGTGAAAAAAATGCATTTCAAAAATACTCATGACGGAACCTGAAATCATCATTTATAAAATCAGAAAGTTACAACTAGTTAATTTTGTACAGCCTGACAAGGATGAAAACATGACACACTACACAGATGGTCGCTTTTTAGCTCACCTGAGCACGAAGTGCTCAAGGTGAGCTTTTGTGGGTAGGTGGATGTCTGGCGTCCGTCGTGAGTCGTCCGTCCGTCCGTCAACATTTACCTTGTATGCACTCTAGAGGCCACATTTTTGGCCCGATTGGCCTGAAATTTTGTCAGAATGATTGTCTTGATAAAATCTCGGACGAGTTCGAAATTGGGTCAACTGGGGTCAAAAACTAGGTCACGGGGTCAAATCTTAGAAAACCTTTGTATGCACTCTAGAGGCCACATTTTTAGCCCGATTGGCCTGAAATTTGGTCAGAATGATTGTCTTGATGAAATCTTGGATGAGTTCGAAATTGGGTCAACTGAGGTAAAAAACTAGGTCATGGGGTCAAATCTAAGAAAAACCTTGTATGCACTCTAGAGGCCACATTTTTGGCCCGATTGGCCTGAAATTTTGTCAGAATGATTGTATTGATAAAATCTTGGACAAGTTTGAATTTGGGTCAACTGGGGTCAAAAACTAGGTCACGGGGTAAAATCTTAGAACAACCTTGTATGCACTTAAGAGGCCTCATTTTTTGCCCAATGAACCTGAAATTTGGTCAGAATGATTGTCTTGATGAAATCTTGGACAAGTTTGAATTTGGGTCGACTTGGGTCAAAAACTAGGTCACTGGGTCAAATCTAAGAAAAACCTTGTATGCACTCTAGATGCCACATTTTTGGCCCGATTGGCCTGAAATTTTGTCAGAATGATTGTATTGATCAAATCTTGGACGAGTCTGAAATTGGGTTAACTGTGGTTAAAAACTAGGTCACGGGGTCAAATCTTAGAAAAACCTTGTATGCACTTAAGAGGCCTCATTTTTTGCTTGATCAACCTGAAATTTGGTCAGAATGATTGTATTGATGAAATCTCGGACAAGTCCAAACTCTGGTAAAGTGGGGTCAAAAACTAGGTCATGGGATCAAATCTTAGAAAAACCTTGTATGCACTTAAGAGGCCTCATTTTTTGCCCAATGAACCTGAAATTTGGTCAGAATGATTGTCTTGATGAAATCTTGTATGAGTTTGAATTGGGTCAAGTGGGGTCAAAAACTTGGTCAAGGGGTCAAATCTAAAGAAAGCCTGTATGCCTTCTAGAGGCCACATTTTGATGCCCTATTGACCTGAAATTTGTTCAGAATCATTCAAAGAGTTCAAAATAGGGTCAACTGGGGTCAAAAACTTGGTCAAAGGGTAAAATCATAGAGAAACCTTGTATTCATTGTAGAGCCCACATTTTTGGCCCAATCAACCTGTGAAATATCGTCAGAATTATTGTCTTGATAAAATCTCTTGACAAATTAGCAATTGGGTCAAGTGGGGTCAATAAGTAGGTCACAGGGTCAAATCTTAAATACCCTGTATGCACTCTAGAGGCCACATTTTTTTATCCAATCAACCTGAAATATGGTCAGAATGATTGTCTTGATAAAATCTTGGATGAGTTTGAAATTGGGTCAAGTGGGGTAAAAAGTAGGCCATAGGCTTACATCTTAGAATAATCATGTATGCACATTAGAGGCCACATTTTTTTACCAGTCAACCTGAAATTTGTTCAGAATTCATCATCCTTTTTCTAAGCCTACTTTTAACAATTTTTGGCAGTTCATTCAGGTGAGCGATTTAGGGCCACTATGGCCCTCTTGTTTTTTTGACAGGTTACAGTAATATTATACTCATATTACACTCAAACTGATCGAAACACTATTTATTAGTATTGGGCTATCAGTTTCAAATCACAATCGACAATCGACTTTTAGTTGGAAGAGTAAATCAATTAATGATCGATTGTACAATTGTTTCATTAATACAGTAATGCCAGTATCATCTCGTGAAAGTATAGTTAAAACTGATGACCTAAAGACTCTTTCTGCAGATATTTCTACTAACATCATTGCTCAGCGTGAAACAGTTGTAACTGCCCTTTAAAAATATAGGCAGTTACAACTGTTTCACACTGAGCTATCAAACTGATATTAGTTTTGAAAACAATATATAACGGCTGTCATTTAAGTGTTAGGAACTGATAAATCAATTTTGAAGTTTCTTACTCGATTATCACAATCGGAATCCAAAACCAACTGATTTTCATTTATAATTGATTAGTCTACCATCATTACTATTCATGCTTGGTGTTTGCTTTACAGGCAGTAAAGATACACTAGAAACCAGACCTAAACAGCTAGGTTGTGATGTAAGGGAAGAACTGTTAAAATTTCATAAACAAAATTACTCCTCTAATTTGATGGGGCTAACTGTGTTGGGAAAAGGTGAGTGTTCTTGCTGCATTTTATTTAATTGTTACTCGAATTTCCATAATTTTTTACCCCCACCTACTAAGTAAAAGGGGGAGAATACTTGAATCGCCATGGAGTCATAAGTACCATCAGCTTTATTATTATTTACCCTTTAACTTGTGAATTTGAGAATTTTAAAATTTTACATTCTGGAGCATTTTACCCATAATATTGCACAAAGTTCCTACCATATTATCTCCCTTGAACTTTTAAATTGTACTTTTTTTTTTAACTTGTTGAAAAAAGATCATGTACTGAAAGCATGTATGGCGGGAAATAGCCATGGTAGGACGAAGCCCTGGTGGCAGATATAAGTCAGCTTTGCAATTTTTCTAGTAAGTATTGGAAACAATCCTACCTCTTTCTATTTTGGAGAGTAGACCTAGTGTTAAGTAACTATCATACTGATTTAGGAGAGAACAAATCATATAGACATTTACAAAAATGATGTTTTGCTAGCTAAATATCTCAGGGATAAAAAGAATAGAGAGTTAATCAAAGCTTTTTACCTGGGCTCCCAGGATAACCTCAAATCCATGTAATTAATATGTACAGGCCATCTTGGTAGAGCAACCATGTCTATTAAGCGACTATTTTCAATCAGCAACTGTGCTCAAAATCTCTTTCTTAGAATCAGAATATATCAAAAAGTAGAAATTATTAGTCTAAAATGTTTTGTTAAATAATCCTATGTTGCTAAAATTTCATAGAATCGGCTCAATGAGACGATTCTATGCAATTTTAACTACTTAGGATTTTCGAGAATTTCACAATAACATACATAATCATTCATATTTCTAATTTTTGGATAAAACATTTACCAAGCGACCATTCTCTTTGAAGACAGCTTATTGGTGGCCCCATTAGTGGTCGCTTAATCCTGTTTTATTACTGTATTTTCTTTATTAATACAGAGAGTTTAGATGAGCTAACAGAGATGGTAGTGCCCCTAGTTTCTGGTGTAGAAAACAAGGACTGTCCATTCCCGGAGTGGCCTGACCATCCGTATGGTCCAGATCAGTTACAGACTGTGTGTTTTGTGTGTCCAGTTAAAGATATCAGAAATATGACAGTGTCATGGTCTATACCTGACCTACACAAATATTACAAAACAGATGTAAGTTTTTAAGTTAAAGTTGAAAAAAGATAAAGTTTTTTTTAGTCAAGTTTTATGACTTACATATTCATATGACTTACACTTGAAACCCCAGTCAAGAAATCGCAGGTTGGCTGTTAACATCTTGGGCCACAGCACTAGGACTTGCAACTCTCACAGATACCCATTTATTTACCTAGGTAGAGAAGAGCATGTGGAGTGTATGTTTTTGTCAGAATTATTCACTTAGTCTGGTTGGCTTTCAATTCTGGGACATTACAACCCCCAAACCTTTATCCTGACAACTAGCTACTTGAAACTTTCCTAGTATATTTCTGAGTTTTAAACATTCTAGTTTGGAGAAATGCTTTTTACCAATTCATTGTATATTTTTGATAACCAACATTAAATTAGAGTCTTCTCTGTACAGTCTTTGAAATTTACATTGTTGTGATTTCATTCTTGAGTAAATATTGTGAATAAAAAAAAAACTGCTTGAAACAAGCAATTTCTTTTTTATAAACAGTTTTGTCTTATCTAATCTATGTTGATTTCACTCCAAATAACTCTCCAAATAACACCCAATTTTACTTATTGTCTGTAAACTCATTTTTTGGATCTGCCTCAAATTTTGAAAGACACAAAAGTGTTGAGTCATGGTAAAATTGTCACATGATCATTCTTTTTGACTGAGCTTTTAGTATATTTAAAAAAAAAACATGCAAAAACGATAAAAAAAGAGACATTTCTTGTAATAAGCAATTTAGTTTTTTTATATTCAGTCAGTTTGGATTTTTTGTGTGTAATTTGTTCCAATTTGGAGGGAACCAAGCATGCACTGGTGCAAAGTCATGGGCATTTAGCAACATCAATCCATCAAGGTCCTAACTTAACAAAATTTGACATAATGTTACAAAATACTTCTTTCAAGATTTTAGTTTACCCCCCTTTTATGTGTGAGTGTATATTAAGCAATAATTGTTTCTTTTCATATCAACCTAGCCTGGTCACTATTTAGGACATCTGATTGGTCATGAAGGAAAAGGTAGCCTGCTATCTGAATTGAAGCAAAGAGGTAAAAAAAAAAAATATATGATTTATGTATTTATTCTTGGTGTTTTCTGTAACAATAGAAAATATACTTAGTCAAAAAATTTAAGCAACACTTGCTCTTTTTTACAAAATATTTTTCTGTATCAAAAATCTTGTAGTGGAACAAAATAAACATAGAGTTCAATTTCTTAGCAATAGATTTATGCTTTTCTATTGCTCCCATTTCGACTCTACTTTCCAAAAACATCTGTCATTTTTGGTCCAGATTTCGTGTATACAGTTTATTATCACGCTGTGTGGAATGACAATTATTTTATCAAATGTTATTTGTAGTAATTGGCTATCTTTCATACAAAAACAAATCTTCTGTATGTAAATGTTTGGTTGATATTACATGGTTGACATCTCTCAAATTTATAAAACTAAAGCTGATGTTGCAGATTTAAAACGATAAGGTCAAATTAAAGTGATCATGGAAAGATTCCTGAGCCAATATGATCGTGTTTTGAGTCATTAACGTCAGAGAAATTTGACATCAAATGAATGGAGTTATGGAATCACCATCTGTTACTGGCCCAATCTCTGTTCTTTTTGATGATTTGAGCGCCTTTCTTTGAGCTGTTTTATTACTGATATGAAGTGGCAAAAAGCAGAAATATCAGGCTGACGAAAGCCTGTAGATGAGGACTACCATTGTAAAATGCATAAAACCTAACATTACGCCTTAACTTATGATTTGCAAAGTAAGCCTTGTTGATTTTGATAGCCAGTCGATAAGCTCAAGGCTTGGGAACCATCTTACTAAATTGATTTTATCACAGACTATTTTACAATACAAACAAAAATGTTGCAAAACTATTTTGACTTTTTAAACATTTATAATTCTTTGACAAGATTATAAAATACATTGTCTATAAAAGGATAGATCTTTATTATTTGAACAATCGATCTGTTTACAGTTTAAACAAAAAGACAGATGTCTAATCTTGCCATGCCAGGTCTAAATCTTATTGACATCTTATTAACATTATGTTTTATGTTCATACATTTATTTGAATTCTAATTCTCAGCTGAGCAAAAAAAAAGTTTTATAACCTTGAGCCTTAATGTTTTTCTCTCCTTTTTGACAGGTTGGGTAAATACACTTGTTGGAGGACAGCAGAGAGGAGCAAAAGGATTCATGTTCTTTATGGTTAATGTAGACTTAACAGAAGATGGATTAGGTAAACTCGTTTTTAGCTCGACTATTCGAAGAATAGGGCGGCTATTCCAGTCACCCGGGCGTCGGCGTCGGCGTAATGCTTTGGTTAAGTTTTTACGTGCAAGTGTTTAAATCTCTGTTTCTATAAAAGCTATTGCTTTGAAACTTTGCACACGCTTCTGTGACCATAATATCAGCATCTAGACAAAGAAACATTACTCTGATATTGAATTTAGTGGAATTTTAACCCTTTTCGGACTTAGAAATCTTGGTTAAGTTTTTACGTGCAAATGTTGTTTATCTGTAATATTTCTGTTTCTATTAAACCTATTGCTTTGCAACTTTACACATGCTTCCTTGACCATAATATCAGCCTCTTGACAAAGATTCATTACTCTGCATGCGAATTAAATGGAATTTTAACCCTTTTCGGACTTAGAAAATCTTGGTTAAGTTTTTACGTGCAAATGTTGTATTTCTGTAATATCTCTATTTCTACTAAAGCTATTGTTTTGAAACTTTGCACATGCTTCTGTGACCATAATATCAGCCTCTAGACAGGGATTCAATACTCTGATTTTGAATTAAGTGGAATTTTAACCCTTTTCGGACTTAGAAATCTTGGTTTAGTTTTTACGTGCAAATGTTGTGCATCAGTTATAGCTCTATTTCTACATAGGCTTTTGCTTGGAAACTCTACACATGCTTCTGTTACCATGATAGTCCAGTCAAATTATGGTAGGACCCAAAACAAATTGCAACAAAAACAATGTTGTGTTTTTTGACATCCATAGACAAACCCATTTAACATATATAAAGTAGGACAAAATCGGAAGATACGTATTTTGATTTTTTTCATGATTTTTATCATAGATTTTCCCCAACTAGACCTGTAAAGACTTTTTGACAGAAAAAATGTTTAATTCTAAATTAGAAGTTGTTGGTATATCAAAAGCCTTGTAGTGGATTGTAATAAGTTTTTGACTGATTGAAAATAGGATATTCCTTGTTATTTTGTCAGTTTTAGACATAATTTCTAAAACATCTTACCCCACCCACTCACTTTAACATTGAAAAGAAGTAGAAAATGGTCGCTTTGGCAAAAAAGGGGCTTTGGCTTCAAGAAATAGGTCTGAAACATTTTTAACAGTCCAAAGTCTTTTCAATGTCCAAGTTAAAGTAGATTTGAACCTTTTTACCCCCCCCCCCCTTCCCCTCCCCTTGTACAGAATTTTAGGTGAGCAAGTGTAATTAAAAATAGTTGTAGATATAATCACCAATCTTATTTAGCAATTCAGGAAAAGAAATCTTTCCAAAATTTAGATTTGATTTTATCTAAACCTTTAGATATGGTCTTGGGTTGACATGTTCTCTAGAATATATAAAAAAAATGACAAGAATGACGTATTTCGTGTGTTGTCCGTCTGTTGTACATAAGAGTTTAATTGTACTTTGAAAATATACCAAGAGCCATGGATTTGTCTTATTGCCTCACTTATTATGGAATTGGATCTATACAAAGCACAAAGACGTTCATATATATGAAGTTTGGAGGGGGGGTAGCTTTGTGATAAAAAAGCCCAGTTTTCACACCAAAAAGAGCCCCGTAGCGATAGTGCAAGTATTATGTGAAAATATGTTGCAAGGACACACTAGTTTGACATAACGTTTGAAACATTTTTTCAATTGCTAGATTTGATATGCGGAAACTTTAGGTCTGAATGTTTTGGATGAGATTTTTTTTTAAATGATCTTAGTTCTTTTCACAAATTCTAACCTTAAAGCTGTTTTATATATTTTCGAAAGCATAAGATTCACACAAATTTGATACTTTTTTAAAATTCAAAGCCGATAAAAAAACAACTGTTTTGTTTGGAAAGAATTTAACATCTGTATCAACAATTTCATCACGCTGAAAACAGAGCACCTAACCATGGTTCCTGGTATGTTTCCCATCGCTACTACCAGGAAATTCCTTTCCGGGCTACATCTTTCTAATCCCAGATTTTTTTACTAGTTTCTACCCGTTGGTTGGGGTCGAGTGTGGGAGAGAGTGTGCTGCTGTCAGAGATCGAACCTTGAAACCCGTAACTTGATCAACTGATTGAATGGAGTTTAACGCCACTTTCAACATTTTTTCAGTTATATTGCGGAGGCTAGAGCACCTAACAATGGTTTCCTGGTATTTCTCTCACCAGAAGAACCACAACATCCTTACAATTACAAATGTATCAACCTATTGGTGAGAGACAAATAGTGACCAAAGATTGAGTGCCGCCGTCCGGGATCGAACCCAGGAACTCGATTGATTGTCCGAAGCACTACCAACTGCGCTATGATGGCGTAACTGAAATCCCAGGGCACAATGATCTGGGCTGCGACGACAGTGGAATTGTCTAGTATTAGTTCTTTGGAATGCAATGTGATGTTGGCCCCATTCAATCCATATTTTAAAAGTTAATTGACAAACTACCTGTAAGGTTTACTGGGAATGTCAAAAGATTGCGTTTTAGATTTTGCGATTTATATATTAGGCGTTAAGAAAGTTTAAATTCAAAATCTTTAAACAAGTGCATCACATCAATGACTTAGGAAACAGGTTTTGTTTGTCATTTGACGAGTTTCGAAATTATTTCTCAAAACATTACGTGTTAAATTGAAGAATGGCGTAGGAATGAATTGGAAATAAAGTGCTCAGATTGTCAATTCATTGGAAGTTTTGATTTTTATTTAAAACAAGACTCAATAAACTTATTTTGATGTGGATAAATATTTGTCATCAATTAAAACACTTATACAAAGAAAGTATGCTTTATTAGTAGCAAAAATAAGAAATGATTCAAAACCTTTTGAGAATGTTATGCAAGCCTATCCCTTATAAATGAATGAAGAATAAATGATAACAAGCTTGTGCTTCAATACTTTTCAACAAGTGAATGTTCACAAACAATTTATATCGAAATTATTAAAATGACAGACTATGTGAGGCATAAATATTAATTTGGAATGAAATTGTCTAACGAATCTTTCCTAGTACACCATGCAGATCGATTACAAACGCCCCTTATATCACGAGGTATAATATTTGAAATAGGTAAAAAATGTTTTTATTTAAAAAAAATTCAGGAAACCACAACATAAGTTTTAAATAAATTAATTGACTTGATCATTGGCTAATAAATTAAACATGAATCAAGAAATAATTGAACAGGTTTTTGAATTTGACCCCCTAGCCAATTTGCGTAGTATATTTCCACAAGATAAAAAAGAAAAAAGTTTTTCTCAATTTTTGAAAAAAAAAATATCAAGGACTCTAACCATAACATTGCTCGATAATCTACCAGCTTTGTTAATAAAGTTGTATTAATTTCATAGTAGGCTGTAGGCCAGGAAAGGATGTAATGGTGGTACTGGTGTGAGAGAATACCAGGAATCCATTGTAAAGTGATGCTGCCACCACGATATAAATGAAAGATTGTTGAAAACGGCGTAAACCCACATTCAAACAAACAAAACTTGATATAACTTGTATTGATATGAATGAAATAATGTTAAGTAGGTGTTGTAAAAAATCATTTCCAATTTCTACCAAATTATTATTTGATTTTAATTTATGTAAGAAAAAGCGATGGATAATTATGAAAATTTCAAAATTTAACCAGAAATGATTCACTTAGAGAACCTAAACAACAATTTTGGTTAAACGTTATTAGAATGCAATCTAGGACACATAATTTAGTATCGTTTTTTAAGCTTGACATATTACTACGAAGATTAGAAAGTTTGTACGACCGAAAGATTTTTAAAGTATCTGAAATTACAACAAAATTTTCTATAAAATTTGATTGTAATGTAGCTGTGATAGCCCCCTTTAAGGTTATCAAATGACCAGGGTTCCAATGGCGTATCTTACTTTTGCAAAGCCTCTTTTAAAGTTTTAGGTAAGGTAATCTCTGAATTTTAACAGTTTCTTTGCGTCATTGTTATACTAAATTAAAAAAGAAATGTAGCACTAGGTTAGTGACATATTTACCTTCATTTTGAATTGTTTGGAATTGAAGTTTCAGAAAATTATTCTTAGACAGACAGATCACAGGCAATTTCATTATCCAATTTTTGTCAAATACACAAATGTGCGTTATCATATGAGACAAGGTTTCAAACTAGTCCCGTACTTCATCAACTCTCCACATTACCGGCATATTTTACAAAATCTGGTAAAAATGAAAATGAAAATTATCAAGAAAAATTGCTGATGACAATCTTGTCAAAATAATTATTAGACTAAGGAATCATCAAAACTTAAATTCAGTGACCACTGGATGAGTTTACATGAGCAGATGTTGGATACATGGTCTTTTGTCATGAAACAATTGCCTGTGGGAAAGGCAGACATACGAAAAGATCAATCCAATAAAACAATATTGTTTTGAACTTGTTGATAAGAGTGTATATGAAAATGTTTCAATACCAGAAGCTATTTTTTCTATCCATTCTAATGTTAAATCATGTGGGTGGGGTAAGATTAATTTGAATTTGTCTTATTATGTTTAAAATGCCATACATTTTACTCAAACCATCAATAAAAGTTGTGGTTAAATTTCTAGAGATAATTCAAAGGATATTTGATAAGTTTTGCTTACACAAATTAGTTTTATTCCAGGTATATATGCAATATTCTCATTAAATTGGTTTTACTACAGGCATTACTAGTGGGTATCAAAATGTATTGAAAAATCAAAATACGTATCTTCCGATTTTGTCCTACTTTTAGTATGTCATCTAGGGAGGGTCAAGCTACTCGAAAAACTCAATAACTATTTTGTTGCAATTTGTTTTGGGTTGATGCTATATTTCGCTATTTTGACTGGACTATGATAACAGCCTCTTGACAAAGATTTATTACTCTGATATTGAATTTAGTGGAATTTTAACCTTTTTCAGACTCAGAAATTCTTGGTTAAGTTTTTACGTGCAAATGTTGTACATCAGTTATATCTCTAATTCTATTAAAGCTTTTGCTTTCAAACTTTGCACATGCTTGAATGTTCATAACAACAGCCTCTTAATAAAGATTCAATTCTCTGGTATAGAATTAAGTGGATTTATAACCCTTTTTGGACTTAGAAATTTTTGGTTAAGTTTTTACGTGCAAATGTTGTATTTCTGTAATATCTCTATTTCTACTACAGCTGTTGCCTGGAAACTTTACACATGCTTCTTTGACCATAATATTAGCCCACAGAAAAAGATTCATTTCTCTGATATTTAATTTAGTGGAATTTTAACCCTTTTAGGCTTAAGAAAATCTTGGTTAAGTTTTTACGTGCAAATGTTTTATGTTAGTTGTATATCTGTTCCTACTAAAGCTATTGCTTTGAAACTCTGCACATGCTTCTGTGACCATAATATCAGCCTCTAGACAAAGATTCTTTTCTCTTGACTTTCATTTTATTGAATTTCCAATGTCGATATTGATTTGCTGTTACTATCCAGCACTAGGAATAGTCGAGCTTCGCTGTCCTCCGACAGCTCTTGTTATTATCTACACTTTAACGCAATATTAAAAGATTCAAGATTTAAGATTCTTTATTGAACAAATTTTACTTCACAGATCTTTATCTTAGAAATATACAAGCAATATAATATGGTATTAGTACACACAAAAATATTCCTTTGGAGTGATAGTGAACATGGTATTATCAAATATTAAAATTGATAATTGTTGACGAGATTATATAAATTTTATCTGATATAATAGGAGAGCGATGCAACAGCAAATGAGCATTAATGTTCTATCATGCTCATTCCCTGCTACAACAGCTCCCTATTCATATAGGTCACACATTTGTTGTATATCATATGTTACCTATATATGAGCACACACTATCACAGCCACAAAATGATATCTTGATGAATGTGTTGCTTTTTTGAAAGAAAATAGAATATTTATATTTTATGCAAATATTTAATTTCATGCAGTTATGAAACCAAAAACCTTATCACATTTATGTATGAAATTAGCAAAGAAAATAATCACGCTAATGTTTCAGTTCATTATCTTCATGCTGATTTATTGATAGAAAACTTGCGCCATACTACTTGAAATATTTGAGAAAAATGTAAATTCATTGAAACAAAATAAAGATTCAGCTGGATTAGGGTCAAACTCCATTCAAATAAAAAATCTATTCAATATTTTATTACTTTTCACTACAGATCACTATGAAGACATTCTCACACTGATATATCAATACATACACTTGCTGCAGAAGGAAGGCCCTAAACAGTGGATATTTGATGAATGTAGGGTAAGTATAAACAAGAGCACCTACGGGTGCCTATGCTCAGCTGTTGAATTGGAAAAATGGGCATGTTTAGCCCAAAAATGCATCTAGAGTCTTGCCACTTGGACGTATAGGTTCCTCTTTTGATAATGAACATGTGTGCCAAGTTTCAAGTGAATGCCTTCAGTAGAACCAGAGATATTGCAAAATGTTAAAGTTTAAACAGGATAATGACGCAGACAACCACATAGATGTCAAGGCTATAATGATACCTTGGGTTGACTTAGAAAACAGTGAGCTAAAAATAAACAAAAATATTTATTCATTAGTGGCAAAGTCCATTAAACATGGCATTTTGGACTCTAAATCATGATGTCAAGGGTTTGATCCCCCACTGCTATGAATATTCTTTTAGATATTTGAGCCAGTGCATGACATTTCCAACAATTTCACATGTGCACATAACAAAGCATCAGCCAGCCTGTGCATCCACACAGGCTGACCAGAGACTTTGGCTTGCACTATGGAGATAGATTAGGTCTTAATCCGTTTTCAGGCGGTCAGAGGATATTCTAATTGCGCTATGTGGCTGTTCATGTTGCTCAATATCTTGAGAATATGCACACATGAAATTGTTGGAATTGTCATGCACAGGCTCATTTGTCTTTCACCAACAGGTAGGTGATGGAGGCTCAGAAAGGATTTCATAATAGTACTGACTTTAGAGTTACCAGCCCTGTGATCAGGATAATAAAGTTATTTTACCCCGCTTTGTTGCAAATGTATGTGCAAACCAGGGTATAATTGTCAAAAAGTTTACAACCCTTTTATTATCCTGAATGTAGGGCCAGCTTAGTGATTCTGTTAAAAGTGGTGTTAAAACCCATCCAATAAATTATAATTCTTATAACACTTAGTAAACAATTAATTGAAATGAGTCATTTTGAATGAGTTCTTATATTAACCCTGGTCATGCTGAACCCGGAATATTCCTGCTTAACAGGAGCTATAGACAAACATCAGCCTGAACATATGTGCAGCCTGATTTTAGTCTACACCACCTGTTTCTCACTTTCAAACCAGAATTGTCAATAGATTTGGTTTTTCAAATATAAATAGACCTACAGTTGGTACTTTCAGTGCTTTTTTCCCTTTGATTTTGAAGAAAATTTTTAGCCAAAATTTATTCAGCATGCCAAATACACTTATGGGTTACATGTAATCAGACCTAAAGGATTCTGTTTCAGGACCTGTCAGCCATGTTATTCAGATTTAAAGATAAAGAGAGACCAAGAATGTACACTTCTGCACTTTCAGGAAACTTACATGTAAGTTAATAATTACATGGATTACAAATAAATTTCATTTAAGGTAGTGGACCCGTAATACTTCCCCAATGTTTCGGAAGTAATGAATTTTAACAGTGTTAACCAAGGTTTCCTAATGATTTTCATTAGGAAACCTCGCTCAACATTGTGAAAGTTCATGGGGTCCCAAATGTTGTGGAACTATTACTGGTCCACTACCTTAACCCGTTAGATAAGTTGTTGGTGTTTTATAATGATTAAAATGGAGATTAGCTATATTTTAAGAACTATCAAATTCATCCTTTCGATGAGACTTTAAACCAAGGTCTAATTGACACCGCTAATAAAGGCCCATACCCCTGAAATTAAGTTCACTTTAAGTTCAACAGAGGATTTATACACCTTTTCCCAAAATAAAATGTTAATAATTTGAATGGATTGGTTTATTTTTTGCCCTTTTTATTCCATCTCTACAAAAATCAATAGCTCAGCGCAAAACTGTTGTAACTGCCTATATGTTTATAGGCAGTAACAACTGTTAAGCACTGAGTCATTGATATTAAGCATAGCCTCTGATCAAAGACCATCTATTCAAAAGGAAATGTGATGATTCTAACAGAACCAGGGAGTTCTATTAGAGCTTTAAAGTATTTCCTTGTCTTACATTTTTATAGATTTTTCTTCAAATGACATCATGATGACATCATCTTTTGCATTCTTTCAGGATATTTCAGTCATCTTAACATTCCAAAAGTTTGTTAAACATACAAAAGAAATTATGGTAGACGAGGAATGTAATGCCTTATTTTTATTTCGAGAAAAGCTGACTTTAACTACAGTCAAACTTGTTTTAAGCAAACACTACAGAGACCACCAAAAAAAACGGTCGGTTGAGAAAATGGTAGCTTATATCACATTTTTTTCACAAATAAGAAACATAGTTTTTATTGAACATGCTTATTATTGCGTAATTCTTTGTTGTAATAGCTTAATAAAATCGTCTCATTGAGTTTGAACAAAATAGGATTCATTTTCAAACATTTTTAGACCAACAATACCAACTTTTTAGGATATTTTGATTTGAATTTTGAAAACGGCTGTTTAATAAAAATGTTCACTTAATAGAGGTGGTGGCTTGAGCAAGATTGACCGTATGTATAGAATAAAAAAGTTCTTAAGCTTGACAAGGCTAACTTAACAATATATCTATTCTAAACTTGGTTAAGATCAACTTCTCTTAAAAAAAAGTCTCATGCAGGATTCTGTAAGCCCCCATATTTAATGTTTGCCTACAGGATTATCCCATAGAAGAAGTTCTGTGTGCACACTATGTACATGATGAATATAAACCAGAATTGATAGAGGATGTCTTAAAGTACCTAGAACCACAGAATATGAGGTATAGTTAAGAACATGATGAATTAAAACAGGAAATGATTTTTGGATAAAATGGAGAAATGGGGGGGGGGGGGGGTCAGCGCAAAACTATTAAAAGTGCCTATAAATTTATAGGCACTATTGTAAGTGCTATAAATTCATAGGCACTTATAATAGTTTGGCCATAACCGCTGGAAATGGAATATCAGTGTTTTGAATGATAAGTGATATAAGGATTAATGAGTGAATTAACTAATACTCTATTCATCTCTATGTCTCTTATTGTGTCAAACTGCTGTAACTCAGGTATCATTAGTGAGATTATTTTATTCACTAATCTTCCTGACTGATTGAAAAAAGCAAAATAAAAAAATGTGGCTTATTTTTTGCATGGTAAATAAATAAATCTGTTATCCAAGAAAACTTTTCTAATTGACAATGAAATTAACATTAGACTTAACTTCAATTCTTTAAAAAATGCAAAATTCATTATTCATAAAACAAGGGAAAGTATGTTATTTCCAAAAAGAATAACTCCTTTATATTTGTTCATGTAATCATTTCTACACAAAAAGGACTTTCATTGCACTGAAAACAATCAAGTGGAAAACAATTTCTCCCTGTTTTCTCAATGACTTCTTCCTTAAAAATTTTGCTGTATATTTTTAATTTTAACCCACATCAAATTATTGTGTTCAAAATCTTTGAAATTGGATTTGTCTAAAATAAATTTGTTGAGTGCAAATTTCAGGCTTAAGTTCGCTGTTATGTACAATGTACTTTTAACTTTATTATAGGGTAACAGTAGTAGCTAAGAAGTTTGACAGACAAACTAACACAAAGGAAGAATGGTATGGTACTGATTACAGATTGGAGAAAATACCTGACGAAAAATTACAGGTAACATGTATATACTTTGTACACTCGGTTTTATTGGGCAAGGTTTTATTTTATGGTCTATTAGTGACTGATTTATATGGAAAAAACCTGAGCCAGTCTGATTGAAATGTCTTAAAAATTGGCAACTTGTTTAAAACGAAGTTCAAAATCAGCAGGCAAAAGGATTAATCTAGAGGTCAGCAAAAATATGTCATAAGTAGTTATACATAAATAGGCGCTTTGAAAAGTTATGTGCTGACCAAGGCCCTTGAAATAATCCAAGTGATTGTCTAGGTAAATCAGTGTGCCCTTCATTTGTTTGTTTTGAAATTTCACAAACAGGCTATCACAACTGTGTATATAACAGATGGTAATGATACATTTTCAGGTGTTCAAAGAGTGTGGGTTACATGAAAACTTGCATTTACCAGAGAAGAATGACTTTATTCCTACCAACTTTGACATTGTACCCAGGGAGCCAGAGGTTTGGTTAATTTGCAATATTAAATTATTTTACATATATATATAATACCTACTTAGTTTTTTGTATGAAAAAAAAATCTAACGAGGTGGGGGAATTGATAATTGTTGAGGCTCTGCCGAGACAATTATCAATTCCCACAACTGAGTTTGATATTTTTTCACACAATACACTAAGCACATATTATATTCATCTTACAATCCCTATTTGCCTTATTTTCTTAGATATTTCTAACAGAAATGTAAGTTTCAAAAAATAACCACATTATGTCATTGTTCGAAAAATATCCATGTGATATCATAAAAAATAAAATATGTGATGTTGTCACGTGGATATTTGTATAGTTGTAAGATAAATTGCAAACCTTAAAGATTCTGAAAAAAAGAATGAATATCTTTAATTTGATGAGATCTAAGCTTTGTATTATTTTCAAAAGAATTATATAGCTCCTGCCCTTGGATTTTAGATTGTGAAGCCTGCATTTCATTACAGCTTCTTGTTAAATTCACACAAAATTATACAAGGGCATAACTACCATTACGAATATTTAGCAAGTGTGTAATACAAATGAATTCTTTTTTGAAAAAAGCTTATTCAAGCTGTAGTTACAATGTTTTGATAATTAACCAACACTCAAATGGGCCAGCGGGTGGAGGGTATTTCTCTTTAATCACAGTGCTCAATGGATAGGGCCAATATATTAAATATATTCTTTAGTTGTCACCTTCTGAGTGCATATAAATTTTAAACTCCTTGTTACGCCTGTGTTTTACAGTATTAGCCATGAAACCACGACAGGCAAATAGAGTTACCTCTGTCTAGTGATTGGCAGATTAATCGATTATAATCAATATTCAGGGCTTCCGATTGTGATAAATTGACTAAGAAATTTCATAGTTGATTAATCATTTCCCAACACATAAATGAAAGCCATTATATATTGTTTTTGAAACAAACAACAGTTTGATGGCTCAGCTTGAAACAGTTGTAACTGCCTAAAATTATGTTTATAGGCAGAGTAACAATTGTTTCATGCTAAACCATTAAGTTGGTAGAAAAATCTGCAGAAAGAGTCTGTACGTCATCAGTTTAAACTAAGCTTTCATATTCTATTCTTTTAAAGATGATACTGTGAGTGCTGTATTAATTTCTAAGACAATGATTGTACAATCACGATTTACTCTGCCATCTAAAAACCGATTATTGATTGTGATTTGAAACCATTTGCCCAACACTACCTCTGTCTCTAAATGTATGCCTATGTGTAAGCTTCATTCTTGTTCGGAGCATGACATCTACATTTATATATGAGTTACATAATAACCTGACACAGTTGTTGAGTACAAGTCATTCGGAACATCACTTGGCCATTTCCTGAAACTGCAAAAGACCTCAGATGTACGTAAGGCGGATGGGTATGTAACAAAAGTGTGCATTTTGTTAGGCGGAAACAGTGTAAGAAAAACTAGCGTGGAAACAGCCAGCACTATCTTTAGATTTATTTCTTTGACAGTAAATAACGGCTGAAAAATCTTAATTTTTGAGAATGACAAAACATTTTCAAAAATTACAATTTTTTTAGTCTTATCCAAAGATAAGTCTGTGTCTGTGACTTAAACCAGTAGCGTTGGCGACGGCAATTGTTTCACTCAATGTTTCAAGGGCAAAGGCCATTTTAACTGACTTCATCAAGTTGTTCCAAGGCTGTCCCGTAATTTTTAAAAATAGTCTGTCCATGTACATCCAAGGTTGATCGTGAGATTGGCCTAGTGGTGTTCCGAATGAAGAACAAGTGTCTTACAAAGAGTTTGTCCAGATAGCCTAAGGTCAAGGTCACAGTTGAAGTTCAAATGGATTATGGGTAAAAATTAAGTATTTCTTGGGCATCTGTGTCTGTGACACATTTCTATTTATAGATTAATTCTGAAGCCACCAATAACTTCAAAAGTGATTTTGCAGGCTTTAATAAAACAGCATAAGACATAAGTTTGTTCAGTTATGTAATGGTTCATTGTGAACAAAATGGAACTTTCACTCAGTGATTACTATGCAATATATCATTTATTTTATATTTAACACAGGTATTTTATTTTTCAGACAAATGCTTTCCCAACCATTATAAGCGTAAGTTAGATAAAATTTATAACCATTTTGTCTTAATGGCTCAGATTTCAGTGAATACCATAATCAGGGAAAGATTGAATCTTGATATTGAGTACTTGCTGAGCACATCCAATGACTTAACTCAAATTCCTGAAGTATAGCTTTACTATCAAGATGGATAACTCTTGATTTCTTTTTTTTGTATGAATTATGCATTTGACATCAACAGATATAACGTACAATTGTAGCACTCAAAAGCATAGGCTTCACATCCACAAAAGGTCTCATGGGATCAGGGGTGTGGAAATACTGATTAAATCCACTTGTGCCTGGACAAATAAATGATAATTTTCTACTTGTCCAGGAACAAAATGAACTTGTCCACAAAAAAATGAACAGATAAATCTGGAGAAAAGGTTGTTTTTAAATAAGAAAATGCTGGAACCCAAGAAAATGCTTGAACACAGCATTCTCTGCAATAAAAGTAATGTTTTTTTCCCTTTGATATAAACATAAGGATAATTGATCTCTTCGATCTATTTAGTATGATTCAAAGATTTACTTTGGTATATAGGCTCTACTTGTCCACGTACAAGTGGTCTAAAAAATGTACTTGTCCATAAGGAGCAAAGTCCATGTCAGACAAGTCGGCCATAGCTTATCTTTGTCATTCATAACCTCTTTCAATTGAAACCAGCTCTGCAATACACATGCAAAACAATGTATAATCTGCAGACAGTTTGCACCATTTTGTCATCCTGTAAACAGGGCTGATTAAAATTTTGAAAACAGGAGAGGGTGTAGAAATATGAGCCTGTGTGTGACATTTCCAAAAATTTAACATATGTGTGAGGTGCAAACATTGAGCACCCTAGACAAACACACAATGCAATTATTAGATTGTGTGATTACTTAAAGAAACTTTAATACCTTATCTATCTACTGATCGCATGTTAAAGAATCTGCACAGGCTGACCAGAGTCTTTGCGATAACGTGATGTCAAGTTGTTTCTTTTCAGGATACAGGTTTGACAAGATTATGGTTCAAGCAAGATGACAAATTTTTGATGCCCAAAACCTTTGCTAGTTTTGAAATTTCAAGGTGAGAACTTAACCTATTTGTTGAATTATGGCTCAATGAGTCTTCATGCTCCATTGTTAATAGTAGGTGTGGCTTTTACTGCTATATTGAGTATTACATAAGACTAAAAAAAGAAATCTTCTGAAGAAACCAGAGGATATAAATAAATATCTTAATTTGATTTTTCATTTTTCATGTTAATAGAAATAACATTTTTAAAAATAGACTGTCTCACAGTCAAAAGTATGGCTTTTTCAAATTATAGCTAGTTCTTTTCTTTTATTAATCACTTTCAAATTGCCAATTAATTGAACTGACATTGATAAGATCAGGAACATATTGTTTTAAGGGTGTCCATCTGTCTGTCTGTCTACCTGTCTTCCAAACTTTAACAAAAAAAATAACATTGCCAATTTCTTAGAGCCTATTTGAGATACAATGCTAATATGGCATGATGAATGATCTCATTGACATGTGTCTGATAATACCAAGGTCAAGGTCATTTGCCACTTCAAGGTCATCTATCAATATTGAAGTTTTGAAACAATTGCAGTTTCAGCGGCATCAGTGTTTCACAAACGCATCTTGTTCAACTGAAAATCTTTTGTCCTCTAAGTCACTTGACAGCTGAGTGTTGGCACCTCCAAGCAAATCTCATGCCATTTTGGAGGTCAATAATTGTGGCTATTAGCTTGAAAATGAACTTGTTGCCTTGATTTGGGAAATTTCCAAAGTATTTTGGCAACATACTTTCTGCTTGTAGTAAAAACTCAACATTTTCCTATTGTCTTTCTTTTTTCCAGTCCTCTGGTGTATATAGACCCTCTACACTCAAACCTGGCGTTCTTGTTTGTTCAGTTATGTAAAGATGCCCTGAATGAGTACTCCTACAATGCAGAACTTGCTGGTCTCAAGTTCTCTCTTTCTAGTTCTCCCTATGGAATCAGTGTAAGTTATGGATCCTTTGGTTATTTATAGTAAAACTTGCAGGGGACCACCAGATAGTTATAGCTTGTTTGTTTAATAAAGATGCCCTGAATGAGTACTCTAACAATGCAGAACTTGCTGGGTTCAAGTTCTCTCTTTCTAGTTCACCCTATTGAATCAGTGTAAGTTATATACAATGTACCTTTTTGGGTCAGTTATGTTTGGTAAAACTCGCAGGGGACCACCAAATATGGTAGCTGGTTTGTCCAGTTATGTAAGGATGCCTTGAATGAGTATTTTTACAATGCAGAACTATCTGGTCTCAAGTTTTCATTTTCTAGTTCTCACTATGGTATTAGTGTTAGTAAGAATATCAAATTTTTGTTTATGAAACATCAAATTTAGGACAGTGAAACTTAAAAGGGACTTAAATTTATTTGAGCTTAAAATGGTGGAGGCTTAATACACATTTTTATGACAAGATTATTTCAATTGAATGGATTACATATGTAAAGTAATTTGCGCTTTAAAACTGTCATTGTAAGCTGTAGTCTCATCAATACATTACTAGTGAGTAACACCTTCATATGATCCAGATATTAACATTTTAAGAGCCAAAATATCTGTTAATAAAATTGGAGCATATTGTTAGACTTCTGACTGTCCATCTGTCTGTAAAGCTGAACTTGAAAAAAATAAAGTTTGCCAATTACTTCAAGACTGTTCAAGATGCAGTGCTTATATTTGGCATGGTGACTGATCTTAAAGATCGGCAATTGCAGATACCAAGGTCAAGTTCAAGGTCATCTGTCAAGGTCAAAAGTTTGAAAAAATTGCTGTGTCAGGGGCATTTGTCTTTTATGGGCACATTTTATTTTAGAAAGGGTCAGTCAATTTAGGTAAGGCTGTGTTATCTAAAAACAGATGGTCACTTATAAATACAAGATCTGCTTAAATTATATATCATGTTGATTCACTATCCAGTTACCAGAGGATCAATTCTAATGAGTAAATGAAGCACAAAAAGTCAACTATTCTTTACTAGTTTATACTACTCTGGTTAAAAAATTTAGTAATTCAAAACAAAAAATAATTTTTGACAAGGTTAAGAAAATTTTAAGGGGAAAATTTAATAAACATACAATTTTCTCCATTTACACCATTTTCAAATCATCCGTTTTTGTAGTTGTTGGGTTCTACATATCGTTTGAGTGTTTCTATTGGGGACAAAAAAAAAAAAAAAAATATTGAACGACATTTCAGCATTACCATCAGAGAATAATGTACTTCCCCTTATTTCAGTTAAGTGTCCGAGGTTACAGCGACAAACTGGATGTGTTCTTGGACAAAGTATTGGAGAAGATTCTTACTTTTGAAATAGATCCAAAACGGTTCGAAATCATGAAAGAATTGGTATGTACATGTAAACTTTTACCTTGGTCATGTTTATTATTCAACATATTATAAATTAGTTTTGAAATGACAGAGCTGAATAACTGGTTGTTACATTTAAAGTTGAAGTTAAGTAGAATTTTTGGAAATTATCTGTATTTCATGTACTATGTATTTGTAGTCAACAAACTTTTTATGCCCCCGTATCGAGAGATCGGGGGCATATTGTTTTACTCATGTCCGTCTGTCTGTCTGTCTCTCTGTCCGTCCGTCCGTCTGTCTGTCCGAAAACTTAACCCGAAAACTTAACCTTTGCCTTTTCTCCAAAAGTATTTGACATACAAAGCTGTACACCAAAGTCAAGGTCATGTGACAAGGTCAAGGTCATGTGACAAGGTCAAGGTCATCTGTCAAGGTCAAACGTTAAAAAAAAATGCTGTTCCGGGGGCATTCGTGTTTCACAAACACATCTTGTTCAATTTAAATCCACATTAAAATATGATTTACAAAACCTTTGAATTTGGACAAGTCTAAAATTTTGTTAAACAGGAAAGGGTTAAATGATAAGAAAAATCTTGTTTATGTTGTATCATTTTTACAGTATGGCCGAAGCCTACGTAACTTCAACGCTGAACAGCCCCACCAACATGCTATTTATTTTACGTCAGTATTAATGTCTGAAGTGATGTGGACAAAGGAGGAACTCACAGAAAGTCTGGAAGGTGTGTCTTTATTGGGATGTAAAAAAAGAATAACTTTTTCTACCTACTTAAAAAACCTTCAAATATTGTACAGAAAGTGTAGGTCATTCTTTATATTGATATTATAAAAAAAATGTCAGCACACTGTAAAAACATTTACAAATGTTAATCTATATTTAACTTAGAAATATCCAAAAATGTGTATTTAAGGTAGTGGACCCATTACAGTTCTGCAACATTTCGAAACACATGATCTTGCACAATGTTGACAATGGTTTCCTAATGAAAATCATTAGGAACCACAGTTTACACTGTTAAAGTTCGTTATTTCTGAGACATGTGACAAGATAAAGATCATCTATCAAAGTTAATGGCTTATATGTTTCATAAACACATTGTTTTAGATTTTTGAATGGAATTCACTTCCTGTATTTCTAGATCTGAATATTTGCTTTTTGTTATAAATGTTAGTAGTATTTGACAGTGTTTAAACCATATTGCTAAATTTCATTTTCTGCAAAGGAGTATCTTTTAATTGTAGTTGTGTCCAGAATCAGTGTATTTTGATTGGCTGAAAAATATGTTTCATTCCTCAATTATTTTGTAAGCACCCCAAACAAATCTGTCAAATTATGGACAAATCTTTACATTTTGGCTTCATGATTTTAAATTTTAAGATATGAATAGAGAGTTTTATGACTTCTAGAAACTATCAATCTTTAAGCCTAATTACACTAATATATGAATCCTGCTAAGACTATTCATACAGTATGGAAAGGTCTAACATTTCTTACCTCTATGAAACACACGAAAACATCTCTCTCCATCTCTCAAATGATATCACAGCCTTTGTTTCTCATTTTACAGATGTGACAGTTGAGAATCTCAAGTTATTTATCCCACAGATGTTTTCAAAGTTGTATATAGAAGGAATTGTGTATGGGAATGTAACAAAACAGGTACTTACTATAATTATACTTTATCCTTACCCCACTAATTTTAATTTTCATGTTAAACAACTTGTAAATTTTCACACAATTTAACCTGTCTGACTAAGTCTTGACTTATTGTCTGTGCAATCTGATCTTAGTCTACACTGCCTGCAACACCTTTGTGAGCTGCATGAATATATAGTAGCAGCATGAGAAGGGTTTACCATTACTAATTTCTCTAAGCATATTCAGTTGATAGCACTTTTCCGCATATTTATTTTATACCCGTCAGATGCCAATGATGGGTTAGAAATACTGTAGTACAAAACGCATCTGACTGTCAAAAGCAGGTTTTCCAATTAAAAAAGTGGAATGAAATGGAATTGAAAAACTTTTGAACGACAGAAAATATCTCTAGAGTGACTACAAGTTGGCCTTTCAATCCTCAGGTTGCATTTTATGACAGATACTAAGAACAAGTTCAAAAACTTTAATTTGATCCTTTTCAGTAGCACATGTTCTTTCCGACATTTTTCTTCCAACAATTTGGTGTACAATCGTAAACCTAAGAGAGATAGCAGCTGGAGGCTAGGAATGGGTGTTATAGTAGAACTGGTGTGAGAAATATGGGCTATCTATTATTAGGTGCTCCAGCCACGCAATATGACTGAAAACTCTTGAAAATGGCATTAATCCCAATCAATCAATCAATTAATGAATTAATTAAAAAAAAATGCTGATTCTTGGACATTGGTATGTCAGAAAGTTTTTATTTTTTTCCATATGTATAAATCTTCACTATTTCTAGGGACCAGTATAATGCTCTAGTAAGTGCCTTTAGATTAATTGGCACTAACATTAGACTTTCACTTACACCTTGATTTCAACTCATTCAGAGAGCAGAAAGCATGGTAAAATCAGTAGAGGATATATTTAGAAGTAAAGTTCACACCAAGGAACTTCTACCAAGCCAGAGAAGAAGATTGAGAGAAATACAGTTACCTGATGGTAAGTCTGATTTTATCAAATTTAAAACAATTTTCAACAAATTTATTACTCATAGCCCGGGTAGCTCATGATCAGTTATGAACACATTTGGATGTTAACTTGGGGTTGTGAGTTTGCTGCCTGGCTTGGGCAACTTTCATCTGACATTTGACAAAAATTTAATTACACACAACTCATTTATCTCCTACCAATGGGCATATGATTATATGTACACCTAAGTGGGAAGAGCAGTTGGTGGCTTAGATGAAATATTGTGGTTGTACTGGTGTGATAAATAACAGGAAACTATCGGTTGGTAGACATGATGTTGTGATATAACTGCAATAATGTTGATTGTGGCTACCTCATACCATCAAACAAATTAGCAAATGCAATTGGTCCCATTTCATCCCCGGAATACAAATGATATAAAAATAACTTCTAAAAATCCAGGGCTTAGAGTTGATTGTCACTATCTCATGTGACAATACTTAAATGATGCTTCTAAAGGGAAACCACTCTTTCCTTCCTTCATATTATGAGGTTAAGATACAATGCCTGGAAATTGTCTTAGGGAAGACCTTATTAGCTTATTGGTTAGCACACTGGACTTTGAATGAATTGTAACTAGTCTGTGTGGGTTCACTCCAGGCCTGCAAGTGATTTTTTTTTCAGTTATGATTCAGCGCAAACTTCTATGATTTGCAAGTACTGAATTTCTCATAATAAACTCTCCCGGGAGATATAACATAGTCAGGGAGCAATTTTAAAAAATCATTGAAATTGGTGTCTTTTGGGCCCACTTCTCTTTAATTTTAGGTGAATTTCATCTAAACAAATCTCAAATAGTTCCTAGAATTAAGGCACTTGAAGTGAGTTTTCTTAGTAAGAGATGTGGGGGTGCTACTATCAGGGAGGGTGCTATTATTAGAGGAAATGGTAATTTGAAAAATATGCCATACCCAAAATATTTTCTCTAATTACTTCTAAGAAAAATTAACTATTATTTTCAACTCTCTTCAATGCTATCAAACTTATAAAAAAAATTTTTATATTGTTTCTACAAAATATTTCCAACAAGGAGTTTACTTCATATTTTTCCTTTCACCAGGTTGTTACTATCTATACCAGAAGACTAATCAAGTCCATAAAAGTTCCAGTATAGAGATCTACTATCAATGTGGGCGTCAATCTACAACCATGAATATGTTGTTAGAGTTACTAGTACAGGTTATCAGTGAACCGTGTTTTGATATTCTCAGGACAAAAGAACAGCTTGGTATGTTTATTAAGTTTGTTTATGAAATGATTTGATTTTTGCGTTGATGTGTCCATGATTAAAGTCTGATTGAGGAGGAGTTATATGTCTTAAGTAAAATCGGAGGTCAAAGCTGTGTGACAGATTTAGATAAAGACTGATCTTATATATCGAGGGTTCAGTGCAAGACTGTACTAAGTGTATATACGGTGTATATACACTTAGTACAGTCTCGCGCTGAACCCTCGATATGTGAATATCCTTGGTGGCTGTTCATTAAGAAATCAAAGCAAGTCAAGTGAGGAATTCTCATCGTTTTATGCCCCTGTATCGAGAGATCGGGGGCATATTGTTTTACTCATGGCCATCTGTCTGTCTGTCTGTCCGTCTGTCTGTCCGTCTGTCCAAAAACTTAACCCGAAAATTTAACCTTTGCCTTTCCGGGGGCATTCGTGTTTCACAAACACATTTTGTTTCTGACTAATTTTCAAACTAATTGTAGAATTAAATGCTTTTATGTGAAAAAACAATATGTGTGATCATCAATGGAAAATTACAAAATACAAAAGTCATCTGACCTTATCCAAAAGTTTTATGTGTAAAACAAATAAGTTTGATCTATTTTACAGGCTATATTGTGATCTATTTTACAGGCTATATTGTGATCTATTTTACAGGCTATATTGTGTTCAGCGGTATACGCAGACAAAGTGGTGTTCAGGGTTTACGGGTTATCGTGCAGTCTGACAGGTCACCACAATATGTAGAGGGACGGATAGAGGCTTTCTTGGATGGTATGAAGGTAAAGAGTTGAAGCAATCTATAGTCTATTGTTAGATATCTATTTCTAGATGGTCATGGTCATCCATCAAAGCCAAATTTGTAAAAACAGGAGACGTTTGTAAAATATCCCCCCCCCTAAAAGTAGGTCAATGGCCTATTTTTCATCAATCAAGAAAGGGCAATATGTCACATAATATGATGAGTATAGTGATGGTTCTGCACTTCTCCTCAATGAGATCTATCCACCTGTGAAGTTTCATGATTCTAGCTTAGATAATTTTTGAGATATACTCAAAAAACAGTCTACAGACAGACCAAGTGACTGACCAATAGACTGACAAGTGCAAAACAATATACCCCTCTTCTTTGAAAGGGGGCATAATAATAACACTGTTTTTTGGGAAATTAGTGGTTTACAAACACATGTTATTTTGGGGCTTTTCGTTAAGGTAACAGATAGGTAAAATAAGGTATGCTGATTTACAAATGATCATTTCACAATTAATTTATTTTTTTAACACATTGAGACTAAAAAATCTAATTGAAATTTTTTCGAAGAAAACCTGAGGAATTCCTATAGCCTTGGTTTTATTATCATTGTCATGCAAAAACCCTGACATTTTGTGATGTCTCTTGTTCTTATAAAGGTATTCACTTGAAATATGGCACAAATATTTACTATCATAAGAGTTGCCCACACTACTAAAGGGGATAGCTCAAGATGCATTTTGTGCAAATTATGCCCCTTTTTGGACTTAAGATATTTAAAGACTATCCAGCACCTAGCATTCGAGGGTAAACACCTGTAGGTGTAGTTTACAAATATTAAATGCAAGAGAAAACTTAACGGTGTATACATGAATTGATTAAATAATGATTTTAATCCATTTTTTTTTCTTCCAATGTCTTATATTCAGCAATTCTTTGAATTTATGAAGTTTTTCCATGTTTTCAGGACAGTATTAAAGACATGAGTGAGGAAGACTTTCAGAAACATGTATCAGCACTGTGCACAAAACGTTTGGATAAACCGAAAAAGTTAGCAGAACAGTTTGCTCAGTTTTGGTCAGAAATATTGTCACAACAATACAACTTTGATAGAGGTAAAATTTCATTTGTTCTTCCTTGATTGTAATAAAAAGATGAAGAACATATCATTTATTTTCATTGAGGTATGCACGTAATGAGGAAGCCATGGCTGTGATAATGATAACCAAATCAGGAACCCTCGCTTTTTCTATGAAATAGACCTCAGAGATCTTGACCTTATGATTGAGAGTCAGATGGTAATCAGTCATTTGGAATATCGATCTGACATTACCATAAACTGGAAAGTGCTCGAATATAAATGCAGTAACTGAATAATGATGATGCAGCCATGGAAGTGCACCGTTTCTCTAGGGTTAACTTACCATTACAACTATCAAGATGTTGTTGCAAAGCAAAACAAAGTTTACAAAATCTAGATTAAAACTCGGCTTATCATAATGTGATAATGAAACACATTACACTGCGTTTTGTTATCAAATTTTCATATGCCTAAAGATCTCAATGAACCATTGGGAAGGCATTGAAGAAATGAGCTTTTCTTCAAGGGTATTGACTGAAGTACTACCAATAGCCGAATCACCTAAAAAATGACCCAAAGTTACTGCATTTATGTCTGAGCACTTTTCAGTTTATGGAAATGTCAGAGCAATGTTCCAAATGACCAATCTGACTCTCAATCATAAGGTCATGATCTCTAGTCACTACTAATTCTTTTCAATTTTAAACAGTTGTCTCACACCAATGGTCTGATAGGTGTAAACCTGTTTTGGATGAGCGGCTAGAGGCCCTGAATAAAATATGTTCTTCATTTCTTAAAATTTAATGGTACTGTAAAACTTGCGTAAAGCTACCACTTACGAGACTAATAAAAAGCATTCGCTTATGAAAATGGTCACTTAGTGCAACATTTATATGATAAATAAGACATGTTATTTGGCAGCATATATTGATTGTCACATAATTCTTACTGAATCCTATGATGTTTGAACCCATAAGAATCATTTCATTGAGACGATTCTAATGGATTCTTACGTCATAACATTCAACTATAAACATTTTTTCTTTTGAGAATGTCAATTTTCTGGAAAATTTGCTTACGGTGAAGGGGCTTCGAAAGAGTGGTCGCTTAATAGAGGTGGTTGCTGGAGCAATATCAACTGTTTTTAGTAGAAAGAGCAAATACTTTACTAGTTTTATGTCTTGTCAGATAACATCAGATAGGGCAAAATTGACGAAAGTAGGTTTAAGTCTTCGGTAATTTCACTGGTAAGGGGATGAGTTTATCAAATATTTCAATATTTCTCTATAAAACACTTAAAAGCATTGAATAAATTTTTATCTTTATTTCATGTTGATGATTTTAACAATATAACATAAATGTGACAATTTGATATGATGATTTTTGTTCAATTTTACAGATAATATTGAAGTTGCATTTTTGAAGACAGTTTCCAAGGAGGACTTGCACAAATTTTATCTTGTAAGTTTATTATGTGTTTTTCTACCTTTATTATTATTCATAAGTATTCTGAACTTGTTATGTTCATCAGAAATTAGTCAAATTGGGATCAGTTAAGAACACTTTGAAACTATTAACATGAATGTTATGCAATTAGCAAAATAAGACAATTGTTGAATATTTTTTAGCATTTTGGAATACAACGTTCACGCTGCCGATCGCCAAATTCGCAAATGATGAATAAAAGTTAATTTTGGCTCCAACTTTTTTCATTTGATGAAAATACATGGCGCCAAGACAAAAAAGACAATTCATTTCTATTGAGACAAACCTTGAGACAAGTCATTGTCAATCCAGTCAATTATGTAATCAGGTCTGACAAGTGACAAACATATTTCCTTACCCAATTAAAGTTTTAATTGACAGCTTACTCAATTGCACAAGATAAGCAAGCAGCTCGTTGGATGATTGCTGATATTAACTTTTGTTTGTGGGCGTCTAAATTACACCACATCCTCGGTAATTTGTTTTGGTAGGATTTTAACAGAGCAATTATTTTCAGACTCACATACACATATTTGCATTATTTATGTCGGGAAATTATCACACCTGTCACCTTTAACATTTTTCTGACCAAAATATTTATCTCAATTGGTCTATTATGCTCTGATTAATTTTGATAGTTTCACCTTCGTCAGCTGTTCCGCGATTCAGAATCCGAAAAATTCTAGTGAAATTGTATACACATACAGGTAGTATTGAAGATTCTGCACATGATTTTTGAAAGAATCTAGTAGAATTTGTTTAATTTCACCCAAAATTTACAACTTTTACTGTTAAATTATCACACAGATGTAATTTATTTTCTGTGCATTTGTACCCAAAAAAGTTTCGACCCATCAGGTCTAAAAACTAATGTATCTATATAAACACTATGCTAATTTTAAAAATTAAGTGTTTTGTCAATAACACGTTCTTCCCAAACCCATTTTCATATCAAAGCACTGAAGTTACTGATGGAAGAGGACACAATTCGACTTTCTTGTTTTACAAAGCTATATGTTAGTTGTGGCATTTAAAATTTTATTTTTGAATGAAATTAATCCATGACTTTTTTAGTGAAAACCATTTTAAACAAAAGGAAAATCTTAATGATTTACTAGGCACATTGCAACAACACAATAAGTGACAAAAACAATTCATTTCTTTAATAATCTGAACGAACAGGAACTTGGCACACAGACTCATTAATTTGGCCCAAACTATGATCCATTTGGCCCCAACTTTTTTCATTTGGCGAAAATGATGGCGACAACTTTTTTCAAGCCAGGGAGAACCCTGGAATAAAATAAACGAATTTCTCTTACTACCATAAATGATGCATTGTAAGCTGCTGAAATTGTTGAAGTTTTGAAATTTTTTGAACTATTTAAGTGAATGTATTGAATAGTAAGAATGGATCACCGATAGAACCATTTTCATCTTTGATTCATTTAAATGGTATGGTGGGGTGTCAATTTTTAGTGAAACCACAAAAATTTATCCACAAGTAATAATGAGAAAAATGTTTTGTGCAAATATACTAACTTGTTGCAATGAAATTATGATTTATGAACTTTTGATTCTGTACTAAGATGTTTTTCTTCAACACAAGGACACTATATGTAAAGATGCTCCCAAGAGACATAAACTGTCGGTCCATGTGATATCAACTGCTCCAAAACAAGAAGTGCAAGTAGATAAACTAGACACTGCTGTGGATCAAAAAGTGGAGGATGTTAGTGATTGTTCAAAGGTATGGTTGGTTTGTTTATATGGGTTAAATGCCTGTGTATCTGTTAATAAATCAGGGGGGGATGTCAGTGATTGTTCAAAGGTATGTTTTGATTGATTATATAGGTTTAAGGCCTGTGTATCTGTTGAAAACCGGTTGGGTCAAAACAAAACTATTGTAAGTGCCTATATAGTTATAGGCACTTACAATAGTTTTGCATTGACCCCTTCAAAACGGATGATGGCAAAAGTAGTACTTTTAAGCAAATCATTTAGAAGGTTGTGTGTCTAGGTGATACCATCTTTCATGTGGAGGTACTCTAGTGAGAAATAATCTGTCTGTCCATGTGATATCAACTGCTCCAAAACAAGAAGTTCAAGTAGATAAAGTAGACACTGCTGAGGATCAAAAAGTGGAGAATGTTAGTGATTGTTCAAAGGTATGGTTAGTTTGTTTATATGGGTTAAATGCCTGTGTATCTGTTTATAAATCAAAGGCTCAATACCAAGCTATTGTAAGTGCCTATGTGGTTATAGGCACTTACACTAGTTTTGCATTGACCCCTTCAAAAAAGTTGATGGCAATGCAAATACTTTTAAGCAAATCATTGAAAAAATGGTGTGTCTAAGTGATATCAACTTTCATTGTTGAGATACTCTAAAGAGACATAAACTGTCTGCTTATGTGATATCAACTGCTCGAAAACAAGAAGTGCAAGTAGATAAAGTAGACACTGCTGAGGATCAAAAAGTGGAGGATGTTAGTGATTGTTCAAAGGTATGGTTGGTTTGTTTTTATGAGTTAAATCCAGTTTTTAACAATATTTGAGTTACATTGCGGCAGCTGGAGCATCTACCCATGGTTTCTTGTCATTTCTTACACCAGTACAACCACCTCATTTCATCAGAGGCATCAGCTGCCAATCAAAATTAGTCTTACTACTTATCAAAGGCCCATCTGTTGGAGACAAATGACTTGTGTCACTTTGAATTTTGACAGCCCTATTGCTTACTGCTGAGCAAGATGAGCTTGGCACAAAGGTTTGAAACTTGATTAGTATTATGATAATATTATGGCCCTGTTGATTGCTTTACACTTGTCAGTCGGTCTGTCCCTCTGTAGACCATTATGTCGAGGGGGGGGGCTGTATGAAGACGTCCACCTATGAGAGGAATGGAAAATAGACACATGATTTTAACATCATTTATTTTTGTCCAGTTAATATGGAGTAGAGTAACAATTACACTGTTGTATCTGTAAAATTATCTTAAGTAATATTCTCCTCAGATAAAATTCATTTAGGGGTACAGATAAGAGGGGGTATTGCCAGTTTAAAAATGTTTACTTCTCATTGAAACTCTTATGTTGTGGGTGCTCATTCAAATAGTCTCGTCAAGACAAATCCAATGAGTTTATATTGTTTGTCAAAGTATTGTTGGAATAATTTAATTTTGAAATCAACAAGAGCTGTCACTGTAAGATGACAATGCCCCCGACACCGCTTTGATTTAGAAGTTATGGCCAATGTTAAAGTTTTTGGACGGAATGACGGACGGACGGACAGACGGACGGACAGACGGACGGACGGACGGACGGACGGACAAGTCAAATTTATTATGCCTCCCTATCGGGGGCATAAAAATACCCCCTTCAAGATAGTTATGTCCAAAGATTTTCATTGACATAGGGATTTGACATATACATAAGACAGGGATAGAAAGATTGGCTTTTTACTATCTGCTCAGCGACGGATACAGGATTTTTGTAAAGGGGGTTGGAACATATGAAGGGGGATTTGTTTTCCTAGTTTTTCACAATTTTAACCCTAAGCCTGCTGATTTTAAATTTTGTTTACTAGAACATATTTCCTACTTTTTGACACTTCAATAAGACTGCCTCAATATAATTCCACAAAATGTAAGAAGTATACAGACAGTGCATGCTTAGATCAGACTGCACAAATGTGCAGTCTGATCTTAGTCTTTACTGTCTGTCAAAGCTTTGTTCACAGCAGTAATATATCGTGTAGCAAGAGAAAGTTTTAATGTAATTCTACTCGAAATAATTGGGCTTCAGAGGGAGTTTGTTTGAACACCCCTGGATCCCCAACTGCTGATGGGTTACTAGATTTCAACATTCTTTTTCCTTGATTTTCAGGCTGTGATAGTACAAGATGTAAATGAATTCAAGAGAGACATGGCTCTCTTCCCTCTGGCTAAACCATACATTGATCTGAGAAAGGCCCAGTCTAAGTTGTGAAACCAGAACCTTGTATTGTTAATGTTGTTGATTTTATTGTTAATGTTTTATAACTGTAAGAGGCTTAAACAGATTGCTATTGATAGAAAAAAATGGTTGCCTGCACTCAAGATGAAAATGTTACTTAAGGGTCAATTGCAAAACAAAAGTTTAGTGCTAATCTCGGGGTTAATCTCGGGGTTAACGATATAAATATAACAGTTACCACTAACCTTTTGGTATGCATTCAGGCACAAATATTTAATAATTGATACTCTGTTTTGCATATTTACTGATGTGCAAAGTGGGGAATTATTTGTTAATATTTTTCTATGTTTTGCTTTCCTGAGCACAGGCTGGTTTAAATTTGGCCGTTTTTGAAGAAATCCTTTGCTCTTGGTATTGTCTTTGTTGTCAATCAAAAACTTTGACATTTTGTGATAAGTCATTAAAAGGCATTGTCTTGAAACTAGGTATATATTTTTTTCTTTGGAAAAAGTAAGGTATAGTTTTGCTATCAAGGATGATAACTTTATATGCGTTTTTATATGCCCCTCAAAAGATGGGACATATCATTGAATCACCCATAGGGACTGGCTTACGGTTTTCAGGTGGTATCCACTTCTATGTCCAGAGCATCACTTTGTCACCTTATGTCAGATTGACTTTGACCCTTGACAGTTATGTTTCTCTCATGATAATGGAGTGCATTTCGCAAGAATTGTAACTCTACCTAATTTAATTTTGAAGGTATTTCCCTTTATTGTTTTCATACTTGGACATCTAGAAGTGTAACAGGCGTATCTTGTGATAATTTGCCACCTTGTTTTGTGAATTATTCTTCATTTTTAGACCACTATCAAGTACCCAAGTGTCAGGCATCTGCAGACTATGTCTTTGTTTTAGGCATTTATTCAGAGTTTTTTGACAAGCACTAAAACAAGTTCTCCTAATTTAAAGCACAGAAGTATTTTTAATTAATTTATATCAAAAATGACCTGTTAGATATCCCATAACTTTTGATAACGGAGATTTTTTTAGTTGTAAGAATGTACATTCATTAACCATTTGATTCTATATTTGACATTTCCAACAACTGAAGTATGCTTGAACTTAAGACTCAGATCAGCCTGTGCATCTAAACAGACTGATCATAATCTTCACTACCAGCTCAATAGTTGGCTACTCACCCTAAGTTACTGTCCAAAATCAAAGAACAATTTTGATATGCTGTGTAGCTTATCGAGCCACTCAATATATGTCAGTCACTCTAAGATGAAAATGTTGGAAATGTCACACACAGGCTCAGTCAATGTTTGTGCTCATTGGAATTATCTATTAAAGAGCATTCTAATGACTATGAGCAGTTACTCTTATTTATATGCATTTTAAGATTGATCTGTATAAAAAATAAGGAATTAAAGTTGTGATAACCACCTGTTTTCTAGATCTTTTCCTTCCAAGGTTTTAAGGGACACAAGCTTTGTGAGTCTCAGATGAATGTGTGGAGTTGCAAAACTTGTTGATGTAAACAAGTGACTTACAATCAGGGCCTGAGATTAAAAAAGTGTTCTCATTCTCAACTCAAAATATTATCAAATCTCAACTTAAGATCGAAGCCCTAATTCTGTTGTGATACTAATATATATGTATGAACATTAAAGATGATGTTAATAAGATGTAATTTAATAACAACTTATTAATATTATCTTTTAGGTTCATAAATTTATTTGAGTTCTAAATTTCAGAAAATTCCCAGTTGAGCATGAATTTTTTTAGCTCACCCAGGACGAAAGTCTTGGAAGAGCTATTGTCATACCCTCAGATGTCTGCGTTGCGTCTGCGACGGCGTCCGCATTAGGTTAAAGTCTTTTATTTCTATTAAATTAAATCCTAGAGGCTTATATTTCACTTAAACACTCATTACGGTATAGGCTTTCAATTAAGACAAGCACCCATGTCTAAATGACCTTGAGACAGTGACCTTGACCCTTTTAAACAAAAACTTTAAACAAAAACTTTAACCAAAAAACTTTGACTTTGCTTATAATCTCTGAATGCTTTACCTAGGGACATCATTACTTCATATATGCACTCACATGGTGATGCTTACACCAGAGACCAAGAGCCTTGACATTTTAACCTTGACCTATTATGGACTTAGAAAAACTTTAACCAAAAAACTTTAATCTTGCTTATATTTTCTGAGTGCTTTTACCTATTACCATTATATCTTTATTTCTTTCTTATTTCTAAATCAGACTGATATATATAAATTAGATCATGGACTTGAACAATAAATATTAACCTTCAACTTAGATCTTTGGTCAAGTGCTGTTTGTGACAAGCAGCAGTTTGGGCAAACTACGTTGTCTGCTGACAACTCTTGTTATAACTTTGGGCCCAGGTCTTGGACTAGTAACTCCTAATTGAAGGGACTTGACATTAAGAAAAGACCATAGTTAATGAAAAGTATGTTAAATCATTGCCACATATTATGTCGTCCGCCCAAATATCCCTTCATATCTCCACATCTTGTCAACCCAATTCCTATCATTATGAATGGATTTGGATTATAATAAATTCCCAGAACATTTAAAGTTGCCTGACTTAGTGCATATTGTCTGGGTTTTGACATATATTGTGACTCGGGTAATCTTGTTTACTAAAGTACGGGAATTCTAAATAATTATTCCCTGCAATATATTAAGATTCTGTGATAAAGCGAACAGATGGACCAGACTAAGGGGTCGACATTAACTGTTTATCAATAGGGTCCTGTTTGAATTACAGTTTGTTGCCATGGTGACCCCTCTGGATTATCAGGGATCCCTTCCTTCATTTGGATAGGTAGAATTATAGATATATAATACATAGTTTTGTGTTTTGTATGAAAAAAAAATACCTAACAAGGTTTGGGTTATTGATAATTGTCAAGGCTCTGCCAAGATAATTATCAATGCCCACAACAAGGTTAGATATTCATTCATATAATACAATAAGAAGGTATTATATTTAACTTATTACTTCTATTTGCCTTGTTTTGGTCAATGTTTCTAACAGAAATGCAAGTTTCTAAAAATAACCCCATTATGTCATTGTTCTAAAAAAATCCATGTGATTTGTAAAGTTATAAGATAAATTGAGCAAGAATAAGAATAGGTTGATCATATTATCTAGTATCTTTGCAAGCCATAGGTTATAACTTCACTTTGATCCTTGCAAATGAAAGGAACAAAGCGGGGTTAGAACCTTAGCTTTAAAAGAAAATAGAACACCTAAATTTCATTGGTATTGAAGGGCCCTAAAGAAATCCATTGCTTTTAACTAATGGGATCTCTCTCAAAATGTTTCCAGCCTCGGGGTCCCGAGAAGCTGTTAGTGTCGACCTCTTCAGAACTATGATAAACATTTATTTATTCCCATTATTCATACTCTGTCTGGGCTCTCACAGATTTAGTATTTCGGGTAATGACAGCCCCGATCGTTCCAGTGACCTTTTTTAAACGAGTACATCTTCCCACAATCTACTCCTTGTTACCAGTTTTCAAACATGCTCTCTGGTAAGGGTGTTTAAGAATTTATCAGTTACCATATGCTCTTTTCCACTGTCGGCAAGGGCCATGTCGTAACGACCTGCAAGAAGTTTGTAACCATCACTTCTTATTAAAGTCAAATAATGTTCCACTAAACAGGTTGCAAAGGTCTTAGAGGATAAAGTAAAACAAGAGGACCACAATGGTCCTAGATCACTCACATCTTTGAATCTGAGACATCACATCAATTAAATAGGCAGATGTCAACAAGGAGATGATTTCTATGCAAGATCAATACCATGAATGTTTTCAGCAAAGAGTAATAAGGATATGCCTGGGCACAGCCCATCATGAACATGTAGGCATGCAATGAACAAACTTCATAAACTACAATTAAATGAGACAATTATGAAAAGTCCCTGTCTTCTGGTTTCACAGAACAAGTTTTTAAGATTTGTTTCTATGTAAAATAGGGTGGGTTCATTTGGAGTCCAAATATGACCCCCCTTACAGAAATACAAAGTTTGCTGCAAATTTGCTGCAAACTAATATGATTGCAGGAACAGTAAGCAGCAACTTAACATGTGTTTGCAGTAGAAAGTCCATTTGCTGCAAACTCCTTAGATAAAAAAAAATATGTTCCAGCAAACTATTCGCAAACAGGAAGATTGCAGTAAGTTTGCGAGGACACCTTTTTTTATAAGTTAGATCATGCACTTAGCAGGAAGTTTGCAAGAAGATGAACTTTGAAAAAAATCTTTAAGTTTCATCCCAACTGTAAACAGCTATTTTGAGTCATTATTAACCCTTCCCATGCTTATCTTAAAGTATTTTCTGCTGTAGGCCTACATAAGGCTTTAGCAGACAGTATAGACTAAGATCAGTGTGCATTCTGATCTAAGCATACACTGTATCTAAGTGTGAAAATACTGGTGGAAGAAAAATTACTAAGAATTTTTTCTTATTATATCATCCAGTCCCTTCATTATAGTGGTACCTAAAATAGTGTAAACAGCAGCCAAATACTCCATTTTTAAACTAATATATATCATTTTCATTAAATATTATTAAAGATAATGAATTTTTGTGCACATGCTCAAAGAAGCTAACTGTAAATAATTCAAAAGCCATCCCAAACATGAAAAGATACCATCTTGGTAAAGTATAAAGTGAATATTAAAATAAGAGGTCAGATCATTCAGCAGAGGTTCAACACAGAAACATTGCTATATGGTTAAGGAATATTCATTCTACATTCCCAAAATTCATAAACCGGAAAAGTTTTAAACCCAGCCAGCCTACCCAGATAGTGTAGTCCCTCCCCAAGTTGAAACTTTTCAGCCTCCTAACATGGTTCTATTTTGCTTATCGGCTCACACATATAAATTTAACTACTTCATCATTGCTGCAAACTTGCTTCAAACTGTTTGCAAGAACAGTTTGCCGCAAATTTGCTGCAAACAGTTGCAGCAAACTGTTTGTGGCAACTGTTTGCAGCAAATTTGAAGTAAACTGTTCCTGCAAACAGTTTGCAGCAAGTTTGCGGCAGATTAGAAGCCACATTAAGTTATTATTATATAAAGAGATAATCTCAACCATCTGCTTCAGTGGTCCAGTGGTTGAGCGTAGCAGTTAAAAAGGTATGGTTTATCAATTTCTACTCAGAAAGGGTAATAGTGTAGTGATCTAAGGTATAGTTGAAGGTCAGCATAGGTCTACTCTGACAAATGAATATAGAATCAAGAAGTTTGAGAAAGAAATCTCAGATTTACATATTAATGAAATATTTTTTGTGACCTTAACTAGAAAACCCCGGTTCAAGTCCTGCAGACTCCACATTTTTTTTTTCACTAAAAACCTTCAGAAACCAAAACATTGCACATAAAAACATTTATGACCCATGGATTACAAAAGCAACTTATTAGAAATGGAAAAATACCTTATTTATAGTAAGAGAGTTATTGAAAAGATTTTTTGCGGGGTGTTTGCAGGAAGTTTGCGGCAAGGTTGCGAAGTTTGTCGGGAGTTTACGAGAACAGTTTGCTGCAAGTTTGCGGCAAACTGTTTGCAAGAAAGCTCATTTGCATACGAAAAAATTTGCAGCAAATGTTTGCGAGAGGCAATATATTTATGTAAGGGCCCAGGGGCATGACATGAAAGCATTGGTAGAAGCCCACTATATAATATTACAAATGAAATATGGAACAAGTATGCATTTGGGTTTAAGAGAAGAAGTTTTTTGAAGTTTTTTGCTCATTAAATCTGTAAAAAGGGTGCACCAGGGTTGAGCCAAAATATGATCCCTGTGTCTTGATATGAACAAACTAAGTAGGATTCTACTAGAAGATGCTCTGTTTCTTCTAAAGCTATTGCTTTGAAAATTTGCACATGCTTCTGTATTCATAATATCAGCATCTAGACAAAGATTTATTACTCTGATATTGAATTTATTAGAATTTTAAGCCTTTTTGGACTTAGAAATCTTGGTTTAGTTTTTACATGCAAATGTAGTTTATCTGCAATATATCTGTTTCTATAAAAACTATTGCTTGGAAACTTTACATTTGCCTCTGTGACCATAATATCAGCATCTAGACAAAGATTCATTTCTCTGGTATTGAATCTAGTGGAATTTTAACCCTTTTCGGACTTAAAAATTCTTGGTTAAGTTTTTACGTGCAAATATTCTATATCTGTAATATCTTGATTTCTTCTTAAGCTTTTGCTTGGAAACTTTACACATGCTTCTGTTACCATAATATCAGCCCCAGGACAAAGATTTAAAACTTTAATATTGAATTTAATGGAATTTTAACCCTTTTCAGACCTAGAAATTCCTGGTTAAGTTTTTACATGTATGTGCAAATGTTGTATATCAGTTATAGCTCTATTTCTACTTAGGCTTTTGCTTGGTAACTTTCCACATTCTTCTGAAACCATGATATCAGCTTCTAGACAAAGATTCATTACTCTGTTTAAATTTTATCGAATTTTAACCTTTTTCAGACTCAGAAATTCTTGGTTAAGTTTTGACGTGCAGTTGTTGTACATTTGTTATATCAATCTTTAATTCTAGTAAAGCTATTGCTTGGAAACTTTGCACATGCTTCTGTGATCATAATAACAGCCTCAAGACAAAGATTCAATTCTCTGGTATTGAATTTAGTGGAATTTCAACTCTTTTTGGACTTAGAAATTCCTGGATAAGGTTTTACCATCAACTAATGTACATCTGTAATATTTCTGTTTCTACTAAAACTATAGCCTGGAAACTTTACACATGCTTCTGTGACCATAATATTAGCCCACAGTAGAAGATTCATTACTCCGACATTGAATTTAAGGGAATTTCAACCCTTTTGGACTTAGAAATTCCTGGTTAAGTTTTGACGTGCAAATGTTGTATGTCAGTTATATCTCTTTTTTTTTCTTGAGCTAATGCTTGGAAACTTTGCACATGCTTCTGTGACCATAATATCAGCCTCTAGACAAAGATTCAGTACTCTGATATTTTATTAAGTGGAATTTTAAGCATTTTTGGGCTTAAAAATCTTGGTTACGTTTTTATATGCAAAGTTCTATATTAGTTGTATCTCTGTTCCTACTAAAGCTATTGCCTTGAAACTTTGCACATGCTTCTGTTACCATAATATCAGCCTCTACACAAAGATTAATTTCTCGAGTTTCATTTAATTGAATTTCCAATGTCAATATTGATTTTGTTACTATCCAGCACTAGGAATAGTCGAGCTTCGCTGTCCTCCAACAGCTCTTGTTATTCTATGTAAAAAGGGATGCAACTAGATGGAGCCCTGTCATATGACCCCAGGGTCTTGATATGAACAAACTTGGTAGAGGTCCACTAGATGATGCTACAAACCAAAAATGAAAGCTGTCTGCCTTCTGGTTTCGGAAAGGAGATTTTTGAAGATTCTATTCCTATTTCCTATTTTCACCCTTTTAGTTTAGGGTTAAGGTAGAGTTAAGAGTAGATTTCATTTATATGAACATCTTTGGTAGAGCTTAACCCAAAGAACATCCAAGCCAAGTTTCATCCAGATTGGCCCATCGGTTTAGGAGGAGAAGATGTTTAAAGAAATTTAGGACGACTGCCGACGGACATTGGATGACCACAAAAGGTAACCTGAGGTAACAATTTTAGCTCCACTGGCGGAAGGCCACTTGCGCTATTGTCATGGCACTGTGTCCGTCGTCCATCTATCCATTGGTGCGTCCGGTCGTAAACTCTTAAAAAATCTTCCCTCAAAAACTACTGGATGAATTTCAACCAAACTTCACAGGAATGATCCTTGGGTGACCCTATTTCAAAGTTGTTCCGGAAATTTTGATCCAATGAAAAACATGGATTAAATGGGCATGGCTCATTTCCAAATATGGTAAAATGTGACTTTTCTCAGAACCTAAGTGATGGATACCAATTAGATTTTACATGAATGATCCCTGGATGACCCATTATCTGTCTATTAAAAATTAATGTGATCAGATGAAAAGTGTATATTTTATGGGCGGAGGTCATTTCTCTATATGTTATAAAGTGGAATTTTTGAAAATCAATTTCTCAGAATCTAAATGATGGATATCAACCAAATTTCACTAGAATGATCCTTGAGTGACCTTTTATCAGTACAAAAAATTTTTGTGATCAGATGAGAAATAAGTGTTTTATAGTCGGAGGTCATTTCTCTATATGTTGTATAGTAGAAACTATGGAAATCATTTTCTCAGAATTTCATTTGAATTTTCCTTTGGTGACCCATTATCAGGCTGCACAAAATTACTGTGATTTGATTGAAAATATGTATTAGACAGAGGTCAAAATTTGAGAATCTACGATAATAGAAAATGTAATTGATGGACGACAGAAAAGTTATATCTACAGCTTTATTCAAGCTGTATTTCAACATTTTGCTAGCCAAACACACAACAAACAAACCACACAATAACACTTTAAATGTAGCTGAATTTTATAATATATAAGGTTGTTCAGAAAGTTTTGTAACAACATTCTTAACTTCAAAATGGGAATATTCACACAAAATATTTCCATAGATATTGACTTCATCTTTTTGTAGGGAAATTTCAAGTGGCTAGCCAATCTAGAATTGTGTCAGAAATAACTTGAAATATGGTACCTACAAAGGGGTACGTACAAAACCTCACCAGGACAAAACCCCACCAGACAAAACCCCATCGGACAAAACCCTCAGTATGTGGAATTTAAATGTGTGTATAATTTCTTTATGAATTGTATGTCTAGTGAAGTGGAAGCCCAGATGCAGAACCTTTATGTTTGGAAAATATTGAAAATCAATTGGCATAACTTCATTTGTTGAAACTCCATTATACCACTCTCAATCCTATAATAAAGCCTGGCCCTCTTTGAATATACAAGGTTACTTATGAAACACTTCTCTTTTTGGCATAATAATATTTTTTTCTAAATTATCTGAAATGTTACAGCTGGTGATAACTCATGATCATGTAAAAATTCGAAAAATAAATGTATATAAATGTCTTATTCAAAATATTCTATGTACGTAAAAACTCTTCCAAAAATGTTTTAAAGTATGCCACTCTCCAACCTTAGCATACATATGTTATTATTGTAAAGAAATGTTATGCCTCTTAATATTATTTTTCAAAAATAATAATATATATGCTGTTTGTAGATAATGAACTACTTACACAATAAGTTATACACTCAATGAGTTAGAATTGCCAAAGTTATAGGCCCATTGTACTGGATCATCCCGCGTACTTTGTTTCTTACAATTTCTGACTTTTAACCCTTGTCATGCTGAATAAATTTTGTCTAAGAATATTCATCAAAATCAAAGGGCAAAAAGCACTGAAAGTACTAACTACAGGTAAATTTTTATTTGAAAAACTAAAACTATTGACAATTCTGGTTTGAAAGTGAGAAACAGGTGGTGTAGACTAACATCAGACTGCACATATGTGCAGGCTGATGTTAGTCTATAGCTCCTTCCAAAGCAGAAATATTCAGGGTTCAGCATGACAAGGGTTAATAAAGAGATGGAGAGAGTATATGTTCATTTCATTGAAGTGCAAAACTTAAAAACTTAATCACACTGTTTGAATTCACAAAGGGGATTCATAAATGAGTGTGATAATGTATTTAGATTTTTACCTAAATGAAATCAACAAATTCTCTTTTTATACCTTGAAATTTAATATCATGTAGCCAAATTTTGAATATTTATCTATAAAGAAACCTATTTCTGATGAGACTTCTTTGTCTTTGTGTGGAAGCTTACAAAATAGCTGTGAACTCAAAACTATTCTCATTGAGGAATAAAACCAATAATTAAGAAAGTGAGAATGCTGGATCTTGATTGAGATAACTGAAATTAATCATAACTATATAACATTTTTCTTCTATATCTTTATTCATTTGATTGCCTTCTTCACAGCTTCTGCAGTCAAACTGTACAGCAAAAATAATAGTGAAATTGGTAAGGTGAATGATTTTGGAATCATTCCAAAATTGAGCTCAATGATTGTTTGAAGGAAATGGTTCAATATCTTCAGATGCTTTACCGGTTAAGCTAATGGGACTGACAAAAGCGTGGGCTAGACCAGCTTAGCTCTTATAAAGGCTCAGCTGGTCTAGCCCATGCCCTTGTCAGTGTCATTAGCTTAATCGGTAGAGCACCTGACTTCAAAACAATTGAAGGTTGATCATGTGGGTTCAATTCCCAGACTAGCTCACTAACAGACTAATTGTCTTTGGGAGAAGACATTAAAATGTGGTCCCGTAAGGCAGTGCTTTACACCAAGCACGTAAGAGAACCATGGCGGATCTCGGTAGTAGTTTTGTCATGTATCCTTGCACTATCCTCATAACAACTAACTGTCTTCTGGGGGCATTGCTTATATGGTCATATGCTTAAGTAGCAATGATAAATAAAAGAAAATACACATATTTCTGCCCTCATAGCACATTTGACTCATAATCTCCGAGTCTGGGTATACATGTAGCCCCTTTTTGCACCAAATGTCTCTTACCAAAGTGCAATACAACTGAAAAACTTTTACAAATGAAGTTTTATCTATTTGTAGAATACTTGTTAAATACATTGTCTTTCATTATCACTCTTCAATACCCTCACTCATTCCAACATAGTCAGCCTTCAGTATTTTCACAATTCAATGATAATGCAATATTTTCCTCCCAAATGAGGAGTCTGAGCACTCCAAATCTAAGATTGTATAAAATAAATGGGGGCCAAGGTGGCACTTCAAAAAAGCTGTTCTGTTGGCTTGTACTGGGTAAACTTTGACAGCTGTTCGGCTAGATTTGGAATTCACCAGGTTCACTAAATTTGGGTTATACCATGTCTAGTTAAAACTTACATCAACTTTCTCTTAGCCACATGGAATGTTTTATTGAACTGCTTGACGCTGAGCGTTTCTCTGTAAAAGTGCAAAAAAGAAATTAAATGTTAAGTTAATTAAGATAAGAGTTGGTTGATTACTGCATGCAAAAGCCTGTCAACGGCCACTTTGTGTGTGTAAGGAGTCTTTGGTTGTATACCAGGGGTTGACACTAACTCCTTAGACAAAGGAGTCACTTGGCCCCCTAACACATGAAATCAAGGAGTCCAAGCTCAAAGTAAGGAGTCCAAATTTCCATAATGGGAAAACATTGTGGAAAAAAGAAATTGCTTGTTATAAGCAATTTCTTCTTTTCCACAATGGTCTTCTAAAAAAGATTTTTGTTTAAAAAAACTACAGGATGTAAGCAAATGTTTACCTCAACAACTTTTGAAGTGGAAAGATCTACAGTTTTTGCAAGCCTTAGAAAGGACACTGCTCTGTGCATTTGTTTTTGAAAATGTTCTCATATGACCCTTAGAGTCTATCAGACTCATGCTTTGCAATGCAAAGAGTCCCAACTGGTAAACAAGTAGTATCATAATCCCGGACTACCCTTAGTGTCCAACGCTGTATACGAACGAAAACCTGGTATAAACAGAACGGAGTCATACATAAGATGAAAAAGTTGCTGATACCAAACAGTGTACTGATTGCTGATTTCTTGACAAGTTGTCTCACTACCTTAAGATTTACAAATTAATTTCTTTCTACATATCTTTATAAGAAAAGGTGATTTGAATCTTAAATCTGAAAAGTTCCAGTAATGATTTAATCTTTCTGCTGTTTTGACCCCTTTCAAATCAGTTTTAACCCCTGGAATTTTTAGGAGTCAACAACTACTTATGAGCCCTGTATTGCGTACTCTCGTCCTTGCACTAAGTGTACAATTAAATGAAAATCAACTACATTTTTGTAATTTGTTATGGTTGTCTCTGGAAGTCTGTTCCTATAAAAGAAGTATGCTTCAAAGCAAGAGCACCACCTAAGGGTGCAACACTCCACTGCAGTCTCTGGATGATGGAAAAAATCTAAGGCAGAAAGGGGCATAACTCTTATAGAAATGCTCCCAGAGTTATCTCCCTCTAAAACTGGATATCTCTGATGTTGAACACACATATTCATTAAATTTCATAAAGATATCTTCATCAACAACAGAAATATTATTAATGTTAAGTTTGTCACACCTACACCAACAGGAACAACACCATGGTGATCACAATACATAGGGTTTTCTCTGAAACAGCCAGGCTAAATACACAACAAAATGTATGATCAGTGTAAGCTTTAGAATTAGAAACAAGACTGTCATAATGACAGAGATACAGATAAGAGGAGGTAACACCAGCCTCAAATCTGTATTTCTCAATGAAGCCATATTATGACGGTACTCATTTAAATTTGTCTTTTCAAGACAATTCTAATAAGTACCCACATGATAGAGTTTGAGCAAGGACTAGTGAAATATTTAAATTTGAAAACCAAAATCTGAATGGGCCAAAATTGCCCACCTGACTAAATTAAATTACGAGAAATAACTTGTAATAACAAAAGCTTTTGAAACACTGTTAAGTGTGCATGATTTGACAAAGATGGGAAATATATTTTATGATATCTTAGTAGAACTAAACCTCTTTCTACCATAAACACCACTACTTATAAAAAAACAAGAGGACCAAGATGGTCCTAGATCGCTCACCTGAGTCTCTTTGACCCCTGGGACATCACATTAATTAGATAGGCAGATGTCAAAAAGAAGATAATTGCCTAAGATCAATATCATGGAACGTTTTCAGCAAAGAGCTAGACAGATATACCTTTTTGCTCTTTAATTCTATGTAAAAAGGGTTGCGCCCGGGTGGAGCCCAAATATGACCCCAGGGTCTTGATATGAACAAACTTGGTAGAGGTCCACTAGATGATGCTACATACCAAATATGAAAGCTGTCTGCCTTATGGTTTCATAGAACAAGATTTTTGAAGATTTTCATTTTTTTACCCTTCGTGCTCATAAGAGATAAAGGGATGTACCTGTGCAAAGCCCAAATATGATCCAAGGGTCTTGATATGAACAAACTTGGTAGAGGTCCACTAGGTGATGCTACACACAAAATATTTAAGCTGTCTGCCATCTGGTTACAGAGAAGAAGATTTTTAAAGATTTTCGCTCTTTGATTCTATGTTAAAAGGGTTGGGCCCAGGCAAAGCCCAAACAAGACCCCAGGGTCTTGATATGAACAAACTTGGTAGAGGTCCACTAGATGATGCTACATACCAAATATGAAAGCTGTCTGCCTTCTGGTTTCAGAGAAGAAGATTTTTGAAGATTATCATATTTTTACCCTTCATGCTCATAAGAGATGAAGGGATGCACCAGTGCAAAGCCCAAATATGACCCAAGGGTCTTGTTATGAACAAACTTGGTAGCTGCCCACTAGGTGATGCTACACACCAAATATTTAAGCTGTCTGCCATCTGGTTACAGAGAAGAAGATTTTAAAAGATTTTCACTCTTTGATTCTAGGTAAAAAGGGTTGGGCCCAGGCAAAGCCAAAATATGACCCCAGGGTCTTAATATGAACAAACTTGATAGTGGGCCACTAGATGATGCTACATACCATATATGAAAGCTGTCTGCCTTCTGGTTTCAGAGAAGAAGATTTTTAAAGATTTTCATATTTTCACCCTTTTTGTTAAGGGTAAAGGGAAAGTAAAGGGTGGATTTCATTTATTTGAACAACTTTGGTAGAGCTTGACCCAAGGAACATCCCTGCCAAGTTTAGGAGGAGAAGATGTTTAAAGAAATTGTGGACGATGGACGACGCATGACGGACGACGCACGTCTGACGACAGACATTCTACGATCCCAATAGCTCACCTTGAGCACTTTGTGCTCAGGTGAGCTAAAAATAAAAAGAATTATAAACAAGTTTGAATTTTGAACCGAATTGTTTTGCTTCATGTGGTAATTTGCAATTTTCAAAAATATACTTATTATTACATCCAGATAAGAAGGGAGGGATGATGACTTTAATCTCTTATTTCAATACTAAAATTGATGGTATGGTTAATCGAGATAGTGGACCCGTAATCCACAATGTTTGGAAAGTAATGAACTTTAATAGTGTTCTCCAATTTCTTGGTCAACATTGTGAAAGATTGAGTTCCAAAGTGTTGCTGAACTATTACGGTTCCACAACCTTAAAGGAATCATTTTACCAAATCATTCTTTCAAGACCTATGTTGGCAGTACCCTTTTGAGTCTATTCAATGAGGTGATAGGTTAAAGCAACACCCCTTTGCTCCTAGGTAATTGTACACTGTATTGGCTCTTACGACCTTAACTGGCATTTTGCAATATCAAAAAATATCATATCAAATTAAGACAACTTTTCCCTCTTACTGGAGGCTGGGCCTTCTCTGGGGGTCGCCATTGTTGCCAAATGCAAAAATGAAATGAATTTGGCGATAAAAAAAATGAAATTGGCGAAATGACTGCGACAAAAAAGTCAGAACCTTGACCCATCAGCAATTATTGATTTTGACATAGGCTGAGAGGATATTGTGTAGACACTCCCACGAGTGACTGCCACGAGTGACTGGTAATTACATGAAACAAAAGGCATGTGAGTCAACTAGTTACCTCTTGGCTTTCCATAACACTTTGGTGATTGTTTACAAAGATAAACCGTCCATTTAATGTTAATTGATATTTAAAAATGATCCTTTCTCGATGATGAGCTATGTAAAAGGAACATAAGATTTTATCAAGCACAGTTTTTAAAAGAAAAATGGCTCCAAATTTGGCTCCTAAAATCCAAATTTGGCTCCATTTTTTTCAATTTGGCGAAAGTGTGCAAAAAGAAATTTCAGTCCAGAGAAGGCCCTGTGGAGGTCCAAACGTATGTTTATCAAATTTTACAAGTGTCAGTTCAAACAGCTTTACAGTCCATTTGAGCTGAAATTGTTTAAGTATTTTAAACCAAAAATTCAAATATGCAACTATCAATAGAGATACACATCATGTTTTAAAGTGATACTCGATATAGTATTGGAGAAAAGCTCTGAACAAAATTATGTCTACAGACAGTCAGTCAGACAGCCTTGGTAATACCAGTGTAATTCTCTCAACTTTGATGTGGTAGAGATAATTTTATACAATATCTTTAACCTTGTCATGCTGAATTAAAATCCTCTTTCAGAATTGCACTCAAAGTATCAAAGTACCAAAAGCCCTAGAATCTAAGGGAGTAGGGAAATCTTTTTTGAAAATTACTTTCATGAACAACTCTACCTTGAGAGGAAAGAAACAGGTGGTGTATACTAAGATTAGACTGTACAAAGGTGCAGGCTGATCTTTTCTATACCTCCTACCAAAGCAGGAATATTCTAAGTTCATGACAAGCATTAAATACCAGTTCTGATTTAACTGTGTTGCAAACTCTGGACAAAATCATGTGCACAGATAGACAGTCTGAATGACAAACAGCCATGGCAATACCAGTGTAAGTCCTTCAACTTTATTGTGGGGGAGACAATTATACAATACAATAACCAGAAATATTTATAACTTAACTCTTACTTAGTCATCTACTGTTATAGATAAAGCTTTGATTTCTGCTAATGTATTTGTAATTCTACTTTTCCTCTCCTTTTCTGTGAGCTTAGAGTCTTGAAACAGTTCTGATGTAACAGCACTGTAAGCTCTAAATGCCTCGGTGTTGTTTGATAGCTGCGCCTTAATCTGGGTATCAAATGTGGGTTGGAAATAGTCTATTCTTCCTTCATATAAAGCTGGAATTTCTTGTCTTAAAGTGACATCTTGACTAGTGAATTGATCCTTGGCTGTTTCTAATGCTTTCTTGTTCTGTAAATTATGAAAAAATTGAGTGTTCATGATATTACCCAACAATTTTACATGCAGATATTTCGATATTATGGATGCCCAAAAGGCAGACAATTATTATTCAAACTCTAACGGGATTTGAACCCATGTTGGTTAAAATCCCGTTAGAGCCAGAAATATTATTGTTCCATTATGGTTGAAAAAGACAGTTGTCGCTTCCATCAATGAGAGATTTGAATATCATAACCAGAATTATTCTTAGTTTCCTAGAAAATAGTAAGTAAAATAGAAACATACTGATGTATCAAATTGAGGCTTAGTGACAAGCAAACACTGTAGATCTTGACCAAACTACTCCTGTGAAATGCTACAAATAACATTTTATGAATGTGTGCAAAGCCTAGCATAGGTGGACACATGTTGACCTTTCAATCCTTCGATTGTGAGTTTGAAACCTAGCTCAACAAACTTCATTTGACATTCAGTAAGTAATTGAGACAAGCAATGGGATAATGATGAGTAATATGCCTAAGGAGAATGGGCAGCTGGTGGCATTGATTTGAAGTTGAGGATGTACAAGTTGGAGAAAAGAAAGGAATTTGGTAGCTGTCCCAGGACATTTTCTGACAAGCCCATTAACATTTGACCACAAGTCCAGGTAAATCTGATTTTAGCATTTAACCACCAGCTGTGGCCTTTACCTAGGAGCTATCTGAAAAATTCTATCAAAAAGTAGATGATCTACTTAAAAAGGCAAACAAATGTGCCAAGTTATTTTAAGATCCATCCATTTAAAAAGGAAGTATTGCCTGGACAAAATCAGGCAAACTAATTTCGGGACAGACAACTTAACATTTGTATCAATTATGTTTCACTCTCGAAAAAACAATTAGTAGGTGCAACTGCCACCTTAATATTACTGCTATATCAATGGACATGGTATTGCATCAAATTCAAACATAACAGGAGCATTGCCTATGGGTGCCTCCTATCTGCTGTTTGGTAATGGATATTGGATCAAAAGTCTAAAAAGGGACATAATTCACACAAAATACATCTAGGGCTATCCTCCTTGATAGTATGGGTTGCTATTTGATAGTGAACTTGTGCAAAACTCAAGTGAATGTGTTCAGTAGAACTAGAGATCACAAAATATCAAAATTTTTGCACAAAGACGAACACAACAACAACAACAACAACAACACCATGATATTGCAATTACCCAGGTTTTCTTTGAAATCAGCCAAGCTATCAAAACAAATTAATGTATTTTTACCGTGTCTAGTTTAACTATATTTTGACCTGTCCTCTCTCTCTCTTGGTACTTGTCATACTTGGCCTGAGAACGATTGTACTCCTGTAGTAATTGTTCACGCTTTTTTACGGCTGTTTGAACAGCAGGAAAAACACCACTCAACCTGAAATAAACAGGAGTAAAAGAGTTGTTTTATTGAGCAGAGCTCCTGATAGAGAGTTTTATTCTTTCATTTGAAAGAGTGAGACCCATTTCACAAAAAGGGACCAAATTGGTAGTGTATAAAGCATCAACCTAACACTCATTCTCACGAGAATTGGGATTTTAGTGTCGCCGCTTTTTTAAAGGCCTAAAATATATTTTATGTGATCGTTTGGTGCTTTATTTGATAGACCTCCATGAACTTAGTTTATGCGCACTAAGAAAATGACCGTGGTTGACGTTTCGGAGACAAGAGATTTGTTTATACGTGCATTTTGTTATATTCGATACTGTCGCTTTTTCATTTGATGAATTTTGCTCGTACATTAAGCCGAGATGCCTATTTTCAGTACGAAGATATTCTTTCAAACAGATCGTACACATATCCTTTACCTCCAGAAAACGCGCCATGCACCATATCGACCGATTTCAATAATTATTGAGCCAAAACCTGGTGTCGCCGAAAAAAGTAAAAATTAAGTGATCTTCGATTCGGAGACTTTAAAGGGGCTAATTTGATGGAATAAAGCCCAAAAATCGAGCAATTTCTTTTCCTTAGCATGATGAATTTGTGCTTAAAAAATAATGCGTTTTAATTATAATAAAGAAATTGACACAGAATTCCTTAAACCAGTATATTCAGACACGGGGTCTTCTTGCAATGAACTAATGTAATCTTCGATACTAGGTTTTTCAATATGTTCTACAACAAAATTATTACGTTTGAGATCATCAAAACATGTAACGTTACCAGTATAAACAATTATCACTGAGAACAGTTGCATACAGTGTTCAGTGTGTTAATTATACTGTAAAGCGGTGCGTTTTGTAATCATGGAGACCGTAATATTCGATACCAAATTTTAATGCCTACGAAAAACTTTAACCGAAACACGTGAATAGACCAGATATCCGTTTCTATGGTACCAAAAAATGCAAAACAACATTTCTATGTTGGGTAAACCTAATTCCCTACCTTTGAATGCTGCAAGAATAACTTTTTGTAACCTTCGAGACCGCGTGATTATATTTCGTTGCAATTGGTATTTCACAGTGGTACAATTATCATTTGTTTTAATCGGCATTCTAAGTATTGGGAAATATAAGTTTGACCGGGCCATCATTGCATTTTACACTTTAGCATGTTTGAGAAGCTGTAATCTTCGATACCGTGAAAATTGGGCAGAAAATACGATGCTTAAAGTGATAACAAATCTTTGTGAGTGGGTCAACCCCGTTGTGCAATGTGCATAAGTATTCAACCGTAGAGCAGTTAATTTGTGTACAATATTTAAAGAAATTTTGATGTTCAAAAGGTAACTTACCTTTTTTTTTTTTATTCAGATTATCTCACCTTTTTGAAAGAGACTACATACCTACAACCATTTAGATCATTTTTCAACCAAGCATGGTTTTATTTACAATTTAAGAGGTTTTTGGGCTGTGGGTCATCATTTAAACTGCACTCGATAAATCATGAGTAATCTTCGACACAATATACCTTTTTCGAGAATTCAAACAGAAAATCACAATTTTGCAATGAAAAAGAAGGTAAATTCATTATTTTCATTTGATATGTATTCCAGATGATTTTACGACGAACTTAAACTTTAGAATGTTATCGTGCACTTTTTAAATACAAGTGAAAGTTGGTGTAAAATTAAAAACCTATCTTTGAAAGGGTCTGTCACCGACACACATTCTAATATCGGAGATATATCCGCTTCCTGAATGTGGATAGCACTACAAAACTATTAATGTGCAGAAAAAACATATCTGGTTTGAAAGAGAATCAAAGCAAAAGATAACAATGCTTTTTAAGTTTTTTTACTTTGATAATACCTCGGCAAGGGTACCAGCAGTGATTATTACATGATAAAAAATGCCAAAAATAAAACAGTTACGCGCTGCTTAATAACTTTTCTTCCTCTCCGATGTAGTATAAAAAAATTTCACATCATTATAGGTTAATGTTTACTTAATCTGATTTAAGAAAAATTGGAGCGGTACTAAGATTTTCATTTTTTGATTTTTTTGAACCCGAGAATCCCAATTCTCTTGAGAATGAGTGCTAAGTCAGACTGGGCAGACTGACTTTGGTCAAAACTTTTAGGAATAGAGCTAGTTTTCTGAATTTAGAATGATCATATATCTTCATGTGAAAAAAAAAATTATTATGCGATCTCCAGTTAATCTTTACTTGAATGCAGATCTTTCTGGTTCTTCTTGAAATACTTATTTTAAGATTTTCCCGGATGGTCTTTTTTTTTGCTTTATAGGTCACAAATGTAAAATTTTGTTATTTATTCACCAAATCGTAAGTTGTGGGTGATCTTTTGAATCGTCTCATTCAGACCATTCCAATGTATACCTTCATCATAAGGTTTTGATGGGAAAATATGTGACCCATCATGCAGGGCTGTGGAAATAGAAGTTTTCTCCACTTGTCCCTAGACAAGTAAAAGCAGATTTTCTACTTGTCCGGGGTCAAAATGAACTTGTCCGCTACAAAGTAAATAGAAAAAAATGAAAAAATCATTGCCTTTTGATGAAGAAAATGCTGGTATCAAGCATTTTCTTCATTAAAACAATGTTTTCTACCCTATAATATGAACATTTGGATGATTTCTCTCTTAATTCTTTTAAGTAACATTTCAAGATTTTCCCTGGTATTTACTTTTCCTTGGACAAGTGGCTTAGAAAAATTTACTTGTCCGCAAGTACAAAAGCCCGAGTCGGACAAGTCGGGCATGGGAATTCCACACCCCTGCATCATGGGAGAAGGGACCATCTGGGAACTTCTTTGAATAAAATAAAAATTCGAAAAAGAGATTGGGTCTAGAACATGCCAACCAGAGATTGCATTTCAAAAATTCTTTCATGGGATGGTACACTAATCATTCTAGATTCAGAAAATAAGTAAAGTGTGAAAAGTTTTGACCCTATTCAGTCTGCACAATCTGCGCAGTCTGACAAGGGTCAACACTTTACACACTTCCCAGATGGTCCCTTATGGCATGACGGGTAACATATTAATCACTCCCTCTTATCTGAAGCCCAAATTACATGATTGATTGATTGAATGGAGTTTTTGCCGCTTTCAACATTTTTCAGTTATATCGAGGGAGCACCTAACAATGGATTCCTGGTATTTCTCTCACCAGTACAACCACCACATCCTTTCCTAGCCTCCAGCTGCTATCTCACATAGGTCTATGATTATGGACCCATTGGTGAGAGACAAATAGTCGGAGAGAATGAGTGCCAAATTACATGACTTCATGAAATCGGTCACCGTAGATTAACCCCTCACTGTATTTTCCTGTTGTACACCAAGCTTTTGCAGACAGCATAGACTAAGATCAGCCTGCACAGAAGTGCAGCCTAATCTGAGCTTACCAAATCTGCTTCCTTCTTAATTATTGTTGGGAAATTATTATTATTTAGACTGGTTAAATTTGTATTTCTTTTAGAAAACAAGCAAATTTGTTGAATTGATATCCACAACCATAAATAATTTGTTTGTCAATGGAGTATATTCAAACTTGGGGACAGATAATCTTTTATCTTTTATGGCATCCAAGGGCTTGATATCACTTGTCTTATAAACTTGGCCTTCATAAGTTATTTAATTTAAGAAACCTGATATCAGTCAGTTATTTTTAGATAGGGAAAAGACACAAGGGGCTTAAATTATTTGGCATCCTTTTGACCCTTAACCGAATTGCACAATTTTAGGGTGGTCCAAATTGATAGGTGTTGCAGAGGACAGAAGTGATGTCAATGGAAATATAATTTTTGAAAATTATAGCCCGGTAAATATCAAGCCAAAAGGAAAAATATTGATTATCAGCATTTTCTTCTTTCCCCTTCAGTATTTTTTGACCTTGTTACCCTTAAAGACATCAAAACCCAGTCTTGTTTGGGAAAAGGTTAATATAGATATTTTGTAGATGAAAACAGTAAATCAAATGTCATATTAAAACATATAGAAATGGATAACACAGATTACTGATAAGCATTTTCAGCATTTAGATATTGTTAGATTTTATAGTGAAGAATGATAACAAATATTACTGTCAACAATCTTGGGAAGTAACTCTTAATTTAACAGTCAAACCAGGTAACCATGGTGATATGCACATCTCCTCTCCGTAGTGAAGCTTTCCACAAAGTTTCATTGAAATCCAGCCAATGGTTTCCAAGAAAAAGCACAGAAACGAGTATTACTCTGTAGGTATATGGCTTCACCAATCAGGGGCAGTAACTCTTTATCTAATAGAAGAAACGGATAACCCAGACAATATGCGCATCTCCTCTTTGATTTCATCAGTTTGGGGATAATGAATTTAAACCCACCTTAACCAATTTCAAACACATTAGAGGTATCATGTAGACCAATTTTCAAGACATTTGAGCCGAAAATGTGGCTTTTAAGGTGCACACAAAGTTATGCTAGGATTTATTCCCTTGACCCCTATTTGTGGCCCTACTTGATCCATTTTCAAACTTAACAAAGATTTCATGTACATAGACATTCTGACCAAGTTTCAAGACATTTGAGCCAAAAATATGGCCTCTAGATTACACACAAACTTTTCCTAAATTCCTAGATTTGACATTGTTACTTCATTTTTTACCCCGCTTGACCTGATTTCTTACTCATATGAGTTATGTACAAATACAAAATAAACCTGGTTACAATTCAAACTTACTTTTTCAAAGGTTCTACTGTAGTTTTCTGTATAACTCCATTCTGAAAACAGATTCGAACAAGATCCTTCAATCACAATCTATCCTATCTACATAAATGTGACCCGTCACTCGATAAGGGACCATCTAGGAAGTGCGTAAAGTGTCCAGCCTAGTCAGAATGCGCCGACTGACTTGGGTCGAAACTTTTTGCACCATGGTTATTTTCTGATTCTAGAATGATCAATCTACCTTCCAGTGAAAGATTTTTTGAAATGCGACTTCTGGTTGACCTATGCTGGATCAAATCCCTTTTTCAATATTTCATTTTACAGAATTTACAGATGGTCCCTTTTTGTGTGACGGATCACATTTATATATATGTATGACATTTGGCTTAATTTATCTACTGATGGTACCTGAATTTATTTTCTAGATGAATTCTCTAGTTCACCATTGAAATGCCATTTAAATCATGAGGAGATAATCAACAAAGAATTCATTATAAATGTATTAGACGTCAAAAGCAACATAATTGAATGTTTCATTCAGCTACAGGTCCTTGATTTTGAGACATTCCAAAATGAACAAGATGAGTTAATGAAATAGGAATGCCAAGATATTATCTAGTAATGAATCTGTAGTGCAGATTAAAACGCACATGTCGGTGGGTGATCAAATTGATTGATTGATTGAATGGAGTTTAACGCTGCTTTCAACATTATTTGAGTTATATCGCGGTGGCTGGAGCACCTAACAATGGATTCCTGGTATTTCTCTTATCAGTACAACCATCACATTCTTTCTTATGTTATATATAAAAACTATAAATAAACCTAATGGTATTTACCATGTCTATTTTTAGACTGGGAATTTTCTTATCTCTTGATTCTGTTAGGTAAATGTATGTAGAATATTGTAGATCTTTCTAGAAAGGCCTTTTAGAAAGTGATTCAGACTCTAGAGTATTCTTATGTTCTATGATATTCCAGATTGTTCTATAGTATTATATAAAGGGGTTCCTACAGCATTCTTGGTTCACTTGATTTAGACTTATGGTTTCATTTAGTAGTACTGTGTTAAACTAAAAGGGGATTTCTTGTTATCTTAAAAGTGTGTTTGAAAGCGTGTTTAATTTTAAATTCAGATATTATTGGACTTATTATTTGTGGACCAGGAACTTAAATAAATTGGATCTAAAATTAAAACTTAAGGATTAAACATTCAAGGTATTGTAAATTGTTTTTGTATTAATTTCATATTGTCAATAATTCTGGTATTATTGTCAATAAATATTGTTAATTGTAAAGTTTGTTGCTGGCTTCTTTGTTCGTGTTACATTGGCACGTAACAATTTGGGGGCTCGTCTCGAGATACGAATATCAGACAAACAAACAAAACAAAACAAATCAAACAAATTCTTTATTTAAATCTGCTGTTCAAAATTATTCAAGAAATTAATTTCATATTTCAATTTTGATAAATCTAGAGTGCACTTTCACTATTATTTATCGAAATCTTACATTCTTATTCGAATACAGCAACAAGCTACCATGTCTTTTGACTTAGAAAAATTTACGCATGAACCTTCCGTAGAGTTGTTGAATTTGGGTAAAAAGCCTGATTTGCTCAATCTTGCCAAGCATTATGAATTAAAAGAAGTCAAGTCCTCTTTGCGAAAGCATGAAATTAAGAATATTTTGGTTCAATATTTTGTTGATGAGGACATTTTTGATGAAAAGGCTCTATCTCTCATTGTTGATGTTCCATCAGTTGCAAGCTCAAGAGAGCTTGAACTGTTAAAACTTCAACAAAGGGAGAAGGAATCAGAAATTGAAAGAGAAAGAGCACAATTAGAAATTGAAGAGAAGGAAAGAGAAAGGCAATTTCAAAGGGAAAAGGAAGAAATTGAAAGAGAAAGAGCACAAAGAGAAATTGAAGAAAAAGAAAGAGAAAGGCAATTTCAAAGAGAAGAAAGAGAACGAGAAGAAGAGAGAGCAGAGAGAGAGTGAGAAAAAGAACGAGAATTTCAATTACGATTAAAAGAATTAGAAATACAAGATAGAGCAAATCAGCCCAGATATACAGTCAAACCTGTCTTAGCGGCCACCTGTATTCAGCAAGCAACCTGTCTTAAGCGGCCTCCGAGTTCCCAAATGAACCATTTGCACTGATATTGACCTGTATTAAACAAGCACCTGTCTTAAGCAAGCGCTTTTTGAATTTCCCTTGGGTGCTTGCTTAAGACAGGTTTGACTGTATGTATAATGACCATTTTGATGTAACAAAACATTTTAGGCTTGTTCCTCAATTTCAAGAAATGAAGTTGATACATATTTCGAACATTTTGAAAAAGTTGCAAATAACTTGAAATGGCCAAAGGAGCAATGGACCTTACTTCTCCAAAGTGTCTTAGTAGGAAAAGCTCGCAATATTTATTCGCAACTTAGAACAGAACAAAGCAATGATTATGATACTGTAAAAGAACTCATTCTCAAAGGTTATGAGCTGGTACCAGAAGCATACAGACAACAATTTAGAAGTTGTAGAAAAGAATCTGGCCAGACTCACGTTGAATTTGCAAGAAACGAAGAAAAATTATTTGACAGGTGGTGCTATTCTAAGAAAATAGACCAAAATTATGATAATCTTAGACAACTTATATTAATTGAACAATTCAAAAATTGCATTCAATCTGACATTAAGTCACATTTAGATGAAAACAAGAGCTGTCACTGTAAGATGACAATGCCCCCGACACCGCTTTGATTTTATATTATGGCCAATCTATGTTGAAGGTCAAGGTCATCCAGGGGTCAAGGTCACCAAAGTATGTGCCTACAGAAAGGTAATGTACCAAGGAATGTTGTGGTAAAGTATGATGCGAATATGTTAAGTAATAAGGAAGTTATGGCCAATGTTAAAGTTTTTGGACGGAATGACGGACGGACGGACGGACAGACGGACAGACGGACGGACAAGTCAAATTTATGATGCCTCCCTATCGGGGGCATAAAAATGTTGAAACTATACATGAAGCAGCTCGTTTAGCTGATGATTACTACCTTACACACAAAAATTCTTTCTTTAATAAAGCAAAACCTGCTTCCTCACATCCCCAAAATAAATCTATGTCTGGTGATTCATCTAGCATGTCTAGTCAATCGAATTCACCTAAACCAAAGTCTACTGATGAAACCAATGTTCAAAATCCCTTATCTCGAGTACATTGTACTTTTTGTAAAAAACCAGGTCACCTTATTTCGGAATGTTTTAGATTAAAAAGGAAGAAGGAACTGAGTGCAGCCAAACCTACAGGGCTCACCAGCCTTCAGCCTAAATCACAGCCTTCTTTTGAGTTAAATTCAATTGTTAAGGCAGAACCAAATTCTGATTCCTGTATGGAGATTTTTGAACCGTTCATGTTAAATGGTTTTGTATCACTTTCAGGTGATATGTGCCCACCTACCCCTATTAAAATTTTAAGAGACACAGGAGCTTCTCAATCTCTTATTTTAGCAGATGTTCTGCCTTTTTCTGAGAAGGTTAATTTGTCCTCAGATTTGGTTACTGGTTCTGTGGTTGTTGGTGTTAAACATTCTTTACCATTTAAAGGTGTACATTTATTGCTAGGCAATGACTTAGCTAGAGATAAGGTTGTTGTTAATCCTCTTGTAACTGACACACCTAATGTAGGTCAAACAGATGATCCTATTTTGCAGGAAATACCTGATTTGTACCCTTCATGTGCAGTAACTCGGGGTATGGCTAAAAAAGCTTCCTTGAAAAATTCAAATGATATTGACTTAACTGATACTTTTGTTGGTCAATATTTCAATGACGAGATTAAAAAGTCTTTTAATCTTAGTCTGCCTGATACTCAGACAGACTCGTCAAAATTTTGTCAGTCATCTCCAAGGTCAAATGACCAAGGTCATGAAACGCATTCAAAGTCAAAGTTAATCCAGGAACAGCAAAATGATCCTGAGATTTCAAAGTTAATTGATAGGGCATTACCCGAAAAAGAAATGTCTCAGAATCCTGTTTGTTACTATAAAAAGAATGGTATTCTGATGAGAAAATGGCGACCATTTGATGTCCCAGCTGATGACCATTGGGCTGTTCATCACCAAATTGTTGTTCCAAAGTCATATCGCCATGAAATACTTAGTATAGCACATGAAAGTCCAATGTCTGGTCATTTAGGTGTAAACAAGACTTATCACAAGATTATGACTCATTTCTTTTGGCCTGGACTTAAATCGGACATTTCCAAATATTGTAAAAGTTGCCACACTTGTCAAATGGTAGGGAAACCTAACCAAGTTATTCCAAAAGCAAGGTTACAACCCATTCCAGCTTTTGATGAACCTTTCAGTCGAATAATAATAGACTGCGTTGGTCCTTTACCAAAAACCAAGTCAGGTTCTGAATATTTGTTGACAATTATGTGTGCTTCTACTCGCTTCCCAGAAGCAATTCCTTTAAGAAACATTAAGGCAAAGTCAATTATTAAGGCTCTTGTCAAGTTCTTTACTTTTGTTGGCCTTCCAAAATCAGTTCAGTCTGATCAAGGATCGAACTTCATGTCAGGCATATTCCAACAGGTTATGCATGAATTAGGTATCAAGCAATATCGGTCATCTGCTTATCACCCTGAAAGTCAAGGTGCTTTAGAAAGATTTCATCAGACCCTAAAGAATATGATAAGGTCATATTGTTTTGATACTGATAAAAATTGGGATGAAGGTATTCATTTGCTATTATTTGCAGTCAGAGAATCTGTTCAAGAATCTCTTGGCTTTAGCCCCTTTGAGTTAGTTTTTGGTCATTCTGTTCGTGGGCCATTAACACTCTTAAAAGAGAAATTTCTTGCTGATGATGAAACACCCTTGAACTTGTTACAGTATGTTTCTGACTTCAGAAATAAACTGTCTAGGGCATGTGAGGTTGCTAGGTCAAATCTTAAATCATCTCAGAGCAAAATGAAGGCAAGATATGACAAGCATAGTGTTGATAGGAAATTCGAACCAGGTGATAAAGTCCATGCATTTTTGCCAATACCTGGCCGACCCTTACAGGCAAGATATTATGGCCCGTATACTATTGATAAGAAAACAAGTGATTTGAATTATATTATCAATACTCCTGGAAGGCGTAAAAATAAACAAATGTGTCATGTGAATATGTTAAAAAAGTATTTTGACAGAGATAGCTCTATTTCAAAACCGGTTACAGTTGTAAACACTGTCCCACAAGAATCAAATGTGATTGAATCAGAAGTTAATTCAGACTTTAGTGAAAAATCCATTCCTGGTCCACCTAAACTTGAGAACTCTGAAATACTAAAGAATCTTGACGACAAACTTTCACATTTGGAGCCATCTCAACGAGAAGAGCTGAAACAGTTGATTAATGAATATGAACACTTGTTTCCTGACATCCCAACAAGAACTGATAAAATATATCATGATGTCATTGTGGAAGATTCTCAACCAATAAAACAACATCCTTATAGAATGAATCCAGTGAAACAAAAAGCCCTTCAAGATGAAGTGAATTACTTATTGGAGAATGATTTTATTGAACCCAACCAAAGTAATTACAGTTCACCATGTATATTCGTTCCAAAGCCAAATGGAACATACAGAATGTGTACTGACTATCGAAAAGTGAACTCTGTGACAAAAACTGACTCTTTTCCTATACCAAGAATTGATGACTGTATTGACAAAGTCGGTAATTCTAAATATGTCACCAAATTTGACCTTCTCAAAGGATTCTGGCAAGTTTCGCTCACTGATAGGGCTAAAGAAGTATCAGCATTTGCTACTCCAACTGGTCTGTACCAGTACAAAGTTATGCCGTTTGGGATGAAAAATTCTCCTGCGACGTTTCAGCGGCTTGTAAATATGGTTATAGCTGGCTTAGATGGCTGTGATGCATACATTGATGATGTCATCATCTATACAGATACATGGAGTGACCACCTTCAAAGAATCAAACAATTCTTCGACCGTCTCAGTGATGCAAAATTGACTATTAATCTTGGAAAAACAGAATTTTGTCATGCTACTGTTACTTTCTTAGGACATCTTGTGGGACAGGGTCAAGTTAAACCTTTAGAATCTAAGGTCAATGCTATCTCTGAGTTTCCTGTGCCTGCTACTAAAAAGCAACTGATGCGATTTCTTGGTATGGCTGGCTACTATAGAAAGTTTTGTAAGAATTTTTCTATAATAGCTGAACCTTTAACAAACTTATTAAAGAAAAACGTTAAGTTCAAATGGAATGATAACTGTCAAGTTGCCTTTGATCGCTTAAAAGCCATACTAAAGAGCACACCAGTTCTTTCAGCACCTGATTTTGACAAATGTTTCAAATTATCTGTTGATGCAAGTGATGTTGGTATTGGTGCTGTTCTTTTGCAAGAAGACGATGATGGTATAGATCATCCAATTTGTTATTATTCTAAAAAATTAAACAAACATCAGAAAAACTACTCCACCATTGAAAAGGAATGTCTTGCTCTGATTTTGGCAATCCAACATTTTGAAGTTTATTTAACATCTGCAACTTCTCCTATAGTTGTATTCAGTGACCACAATCCCTTTAGTTTTCTCCACAAACTTAAGAGTAAGAATCAAAGATAATTGAGGTGGAGTTTGTCACTTCAAGAATTTGATCTTGATGTAAGACACATTAAAAGGAAAAGACAACATTATACCAGATGCTCTGCCAAGAGTCTAAAATTTTGAATTTTCTTATCTTTAATATAAACATTGAATTTAACAGTTACATTTTACTATATTTTTTGTATATATGTATGTATGTTTGCATATATAACTCTTTTTCAATTCTTTTGATGAAAATTGTTTGTATTTTCATGCTAGATGTGCTGAAATGTTGCAATGAATCATGATATTATCAATTATGTGATGTATATTATCATTGTATATGCTAATGATAATGCAAAAAGAAAGATTTATTTCATAAACCTTTCTTTTTTCTTTCAAGGGGGAAAGTGTTATATATAAAAACTATAAATAAACCTAATGGTATTTACCATGTCTATTTTTAGACTGGGAATTTTCTTATCTCTTGATTCTGTTAGGTAAATGTATGTAGAATATTGTAGATCTTTCTAGAAAGGCCTTTTAGAAAGTGATTCAGACTCTAGAGTATTCTTATGTTCTATGCTATTCCAGATTGTTCTATAGTATTATATAAAGGGGTTCCTACAGCATTCTTGGTTCACTTGATTTAGACTTATGGTTTCATTTAGTAGTACTGTGTTAAACTAAAAGGGGATTTCTTGTTATCTTAAAAGTGTGTTTGAAAGCGTGTTTAAATCTAAATTCAGATATTATTGGACTTATTATTTGTGGACCAGGAACTTAAATAAATTGGATCTAAAATTAAAACTTAAGGATTAAACATTCAAGGTATTGTAAATTGTTTTTGTATTAATTTCATATTGTCAATAATTCTGGTATTATTGTCAATGAATATTGTTAATTGTAAAGTTTGTTGCTGGCTTCTTTGTTCGTGTTACATTGGCACGTAACAATTAGTCTCCAGCTACTATCTCACATAGGTGTACGATTATCAACCCAATGGTGAGAGGCAAATAGTCAGAAACAAGAGGACCAAGATGGTCCTAGATCGCTCACCTGAGTCTCTTTGACCCCTGGGACAACACATTAATTAGATAGGCAGATGTCAAAAAGAAGATAATTGCCTAAGATCAATACCATGGAACGTTTTCAGCAAAGAGCAAGACAGATATGCCTTTTTGCTCTTTGATTCTATGTAAAAAGGGATGCACCTGGGTGGACCCCAAATGTGACCCCATGGTCTTGATATGAACAAACTTAGAACAGGTCCATTAGATGATGCTACATACTAAATATGAAAGCTGTCTGCCTTCTGGTTTCAGAGAAGAAGGGTTTTTAAGGTTTTCCTATTTTCACCCATCATGATCAGATGAGCTGAAAAGGATGCGCCCGGGTGGAGCCCAAAAATGACCCAAGGGTCTTGATACGAACAAACTTGGTAGGGGCCCACTAGATGATGCTACATACCAAAAATGAAAGCAGTGTGCCCTCTGGTTTCGATTAAAGAAGATTTTAAAAGATTTTCCCTCTTCCATTCTATGTAAAAAGGGTTGCGCCCGGGTGGAGCCCAAATATGATCCTAGAGTCTTGATATGAACAAACTTGGTAGAGGTCCACTAGAAGATGCTACATACCAAATATGAAAGCTGTCTGCCTTCTGGTTTCATAGAAGAAGATTTTTGAAGATTTTCATTTTTTCACCCTTCGTGCTCTTAGGAGATAAAGGGATGAGCCTGGGCAAAGCCCAAATATGACACAAGGGTCTTGATATGAACAAACTTGCTAGAGGCCCACTAGGTGATGCTACACACAAAATATTAAAGCTGTCTGCCAACTGGTTTCAGAGAAGAAGATTTTAAAAGATTTTCACTCTTTGATTCTATGTAAAAAGTAGGGATGGGAACGAGTATTCGATTAAACGAGTACTCGATCGAACGTCCGATTATCGATTACCAATTTCACTAATCGATTAATCGGTAAATAAAAGAAATAATAGTGAATTCGTTTCCAATCTCATTATTTTATATTTTCTCAAAATATCGATCTTTCATAAGAAATGCTGTTCAGCTAAAGATAATGCATGTAACACTTGGGCGCCTGTCGATTGTCTTATCCATCGATATTTTCCGAATTTGCAATCAAGTGCCAATTGTCATCGTCTTGCTGTCAAACAATACACTCCATTTTGTAACTTTTCGCACCTTTGAATTTTGGTACTCTTATCAGGGACAATGCGATTTACTTGGATATTCGGAACAACGGAATGTTGCAGCGTCGTTCCAAAACCTTGTTACACAATCTTATCGATGTTGTAGTTACTTGGTCTTTCTCAACCGAGAGTTGTATATAAAACCAATGAATATCGCATAAAAATATTACCGAGAATTGACACTTCCTAAGCATGTACTTTACAATTTTCCGTTTCTTAAATTAAATTAGCAATTACATCATTTCAACTGCCCCTTCGACCGAAAATATGCAGCAAATACCGTATATATTTACGTTTGAAGACACAGAATAAATGAATGTCCTCAATTCTATCCGAGTACTCGAGTACTCGATCGGAAAGCTGAACGAGTAATCGATTAGTAAAATTGGCACTCGTTACCAACCCTAGTAAAAAGCCCAAATATGACCCCAGGGTCTTGATATGAACAAACTTGGTAGAGGTCCACTAGATGATGCTACATACCAAATATGAAAGCTGTCTGCCTTCTGGTTTCAGAGAAGAAGATGTATAAAGATTTTCATATTTTCACCCTTTTTGTTAAGGGTAAAGGGAAAGTTAAGGGTGGATTTCATTTATTTGAACAACTTTGGTAGAGCTTGACCAAGGGAACATCCCTGCCAAGTTTCATCAAGATTGGCCCACTGGTTTAGGAGGAGAAGATGTTTAAAGAAATTGTGGACGACGGACGACGGACGACGGACGTCGCACGACTGACGACAGACGACGGACATTCTACGATCCCAATAGCTCACCTTGAGCACTTCGTGGAGCGGTGGGTGATCAAAACCTCGTAAATCGAGCTTATTCAAGCTGTAGTCACGAGGTTTAGACTCCCCAGCATCGATGTGTCAATTCCCGATCCACAACATTTCATCGAATGACACTTTGTTGATATGACATGTCATATTACACCAAATGGACAGATCGCCTAATATGACAAAAGGGCTAATGAAATTTTCAATGTACAATACTTGGTCATATATTTTTACAAGTTATTAGAGCAATGATTAATTACAGAGTAAAAGTTCAAAACCCTCTCTTTGGCATTCAAGTTTGTATTGTTAGATGGGACAAAAAATTATATGCACTGGTGAATGTGAGTTGTTACTCACTGAGAATTAACCCTTGTCATGCTGAACCCGGAATATTCCTGCTTTGGCAGGAGCTATAGACGAACATCAGCATGCACAAATGTGCAGTCTGATGTTAGTCTACACCACCTGTTTCTCACTTTCAAACCATAATTGTCGATAGATTTAGTTTTTCAAATAAAAAAATTACCTACAGTTGGAACTTTCAGTGCTTTTTGCCCTTTGATTTTGATGATTTTTTTTAGCCAAAATTTATTCAGCTTGACAAGGGTTAACATATAGTATTTTACAATTTTGTACAGAGAAAAACCTAAGGTATCTGAGTAACAGTTATGTATGGCATTGAGGATGGCATAATTAATGTTGCACTTCAGATTTTCTATCAGCATTACACAGAAAAGTGTAGGGGAATTCAAAGAACAAAGTGCACTCTACTTTCTAAAGATGATGGCCTATATAACATTCATTATTAATAGTGTTGATTTCATTAGTTTAGTTAAACTCCAAAATATATAAGATATGGTAGTGGTGTCTCACTTATAAATAAACGTCTTTGTGGTCTTTATTATCTAATCTCAATTTTTCGATGAAATTTGACAAAAATTCAATTCCGACAAATTGTCATTTCCACATATTTATGCATTCAACAAATTTCGCAACCTAGGTATATTGAATTCAACGAATTGGCATTCAGTGAAATGTCATGGACCCTTTAATTTCGTACCTCCAAAAATTCAATTAATCATTTTTATTTCTTATAACTTAATATCATGAAGCTAATATATAACAATTTCTCCATAACAATACAGATGCCTTTTTTGACTACTTTGTTTGCAAGCTTACAAAATAGCCACATACAGTCAAATATCTTTACATTGAATATCTATAAGAAGAACTTATCCATACATCAAAGTTTACTCTTTATTTCCATGTATTACAAACTCTGTATGTAGTTTTGTATTGCTTGAAATTTACCTGTACATACATCAAACCAATTTCAAGGTCCTATCCCCTTACATATGTGGACATTCACACCTCTATTATGACAAACCCCATAAAAAGAATAAAAGAAAGTGATTAAAAATATCTTTTATTATCCATTATTTCATTATTTGCAATTCAAATCTGTCTTGTTTTCTTCCATTATTTCGTCTCCTGTTATGATTGTACCCATTTGTAAAGTTGGCAGGTTATCTCTTTGTCCTGAAGATCGCCATTTACCTTTTCGTCAAACTTTCTGTACATCATAGTTTTCTTGTAAGTCCCCCGAAGATCAATGAAAAGAGATCCAACTGTAATCAAAATTGTCTTCATTGTGAAGGAAAGACAATAGAAACAATTCAAATCAATTTTTTAAAGAATGAAATAAAATTTTACATAATCCTGCCTGTGTCTGTTTAAGTCTTCCAGAGTTCTCTCCCATTCTTGTACTTTCTCTTGAAACTGTTCCTCATTCTGACATAAACCACTGCTCAACAGGTCCTGTACTATTTTCTGCTCCGCTTTGATGGCAGCTACAAAACAATTTGATTGTATCAACACTTATCCTGCTGAATTTTAACCCTTTCCTGTTTACAAAATTTTGGACCTGTCCAAATTCAAAGGTTTTGCAGACGAAAATTAAAAGTGGATTTAATTTGAAATATAACCATTCAGTAGGGTAGAAAATAGTGTGGAAAAAGAAGAAATTGCTTGTCAGAAGCAATTTCTTCTTTTTTCACAATGTTTTCTCAATCATAAAATCACTAGCACATAAAAAGCAGGGATTAAACAGTAAAGGGTTAACCCTTGTCATGCTGAATAAAAATCTTTGCAAAATAAATGTAAAATCAAAGTGCTAAAAGCACTGGAAGTTACCAAATGGACAAACTATTTGTTTTAGACTAAATCTGATTACAGTTTTGGATGGGCCCCATATATAATCTATCCAAATTTGATACTTATTTTAATCTAGGAAAGGTATTTAAGATTCTTTGGCCCACCACTCTTTCCTAATGGTTCACCAATTATGCAGATGACCCATCAAAATCTTAGATTTTACATGTAAATGAATGGGACATGTGCCATTGGCTCATTTCAATGGCCCATCATGAAATTGATCCAAAAATATCCCTGAGTTTGTGGGGACCCTGAAAATCCTGGGAATGTAAAGAGAAAGGGTAAAGGTCTTAAACTCTATAATTTTGTCTCCTATAACTGCACCAGCTACTGCGATGAGCTTATACACTACATTTGTCTTGATGTTCAAATAAATGATATTGGTCATCAAAATCAATGTGCCAAACTTACCATTGTTAGCTTCAATATATCTCTTCCCATCTTTGTAGAGTTTTCTAATTGCTTCATCAAGTCTAAAACAGAAGATATTGAATGAGGTACTTGCAAACAGTACCAGAATAACAGAAAAGAGGGGGTAAAATCAGTCTATTGATTGATTGAATGGAGTTTAACGCCGCTTTCAACATTATTTCAGTTATATCGCAGCGGCCGGTGCACCTAACAATGGATTCCTGGTATTTCTTTCACCTGTACTACCATTACATCCTTTCCTAGCCTCCGACTGCTATCTCACATAGGTTTACGATTATCTACCCATTGGTGAGAGACAAACGTCGGAAAGGATGTTTGCCGCCACCAGGGATCAAACCCACGACTGGAAGTCTTATGCCTAACCAACTGCACTATGGTGGCGGCTAAAATCAGTCTAAATTCCTTATTTCTCAATGAAGCCCTGTTACAAGACTTGAGTTTTCCCTCTAAAGTCAAAACTGGGGGTCATTTTGCCACATTATGACCCACTTTAAACTAGATAAAGAATGTTTTTTGACAATTTTAGGGGTCACTTCAAGAAAAGGGGGTCCACATTCAAAGAAACAGGTGGTCATGGAAAACCCTGCAAGACAAGTTTTCATTTACATATTCTCTACTAGAAGAATTCAGTGAGTCCCAACAACACAAGAGTTTGTGTAAGTATTATTTGAAATCTTAACCCTTGTCATGCTGAACCCAGAATATGCCTGCTTTGGCAGGAGCTATAAACAAACATCAGCCTGCACATATGTGCAGTCTGATGTTAGTCTACACCACCTGTCTCTCACTTTCAAACCAGAAATATTAATAGATTTAGTTTTTTCAAATTAAAATTGACCTACAGTTGGTACTTTCAGCACTTTTTGCCCTTTGATTTTTATGCAAATTTTTAGCCAAAATTTATTCAGCATGACAAGGGTTAATTAATATCATCTCCTCTCTAACTTAAGCACTGAGACCAACACCAACACCAACCACTCACTTGACAGACTGACTCCTGAATACTCCTTAAAAACTTGGTTGTTGGTATAAAATGATCGTTTACAGAAAGCCAAAGAGCTCCATTACAATCATATCAGTTATAATATAGGAACAAATCAAAGGCAGTGTAACCTAAGATCAGACTGCACGTCTGTGCAGGCTGATCTAAGTTTACATGGATTGTCAAAGCTCTGTGTAATACATGAATATGCCATGAACAGTATTAAAAGGGTTAGGTTCTTTGAGTGTAATAATACAATTTTCAATACAGTCAAATATCTTTACGTCGAATGTCCATGAGACGAAGTTATCTGTACGTCGAAGTATTTTTCAAGTCCCGATCTACTTACACATTATTTCTATGTATTTCAACCTCCATACGTCGTTATCCATTGCTCGATTTTTTCCCATACGTCGAAGCAATTTCAAGGTTCCATCACTATTGTTTGTGTGCATTCACACCTCTTTACGACGAACCCCAACCTTGATTGATGAAAATTGCAATCGAGGTAGTTTTCCACACATTCGACCTGGCATTCATAGTAATTGACATGCGCGATCTCAGTATTGGATATCGATTGTTTAACTGATTGGGTTTGATTGTTTGTAACAGATAAAGAGTGTGAAAGGTTAAGTGATTTATTGTTTTGAAATGAAAAGGGTCGGCAAAATGCATGTGACCTACGACGTTAAATTTGTAATTCTCATTGAAAACGGAGGCATGTAAAGCTAATGCCGCGCGGGACTTGATCGGTAAAGTACCTGGTAACCACGGGGAGATAGCCATCAACAACGACCAACATGACGTACCCAAGGAGGGACTTAATAACCAATCCGAGAATGATTTGTCCAGGAAATTGTTTATGCAGAAATCATTATCAGATATGTTTTTGCTTGAGAAACGCGAAATGAAAACCTCTAACACAAAAGTCATTGTCTCATAGATCTAATAGTACATTTAAGCACATGTAAATTTGTAAATAAATAATGGCTTGTTTGAAAATGATTTTGCTTTGTGATTTAAATGTATGTTTTATATGAAGTTTATAAACAAATAAAAATGTAAATAAAAATAAGTATCATCTTTTGTATTCAATTAATTATTGCGATAATCAAATACGTCAGTTATCTCGCCACCAGTTTTGGTAGTGCCAAAATGTGATGATGGCATATGTCTTCGTCCTGGAATTGCCTTTTATCTCTTCGTCGAACTTTCTATACATCGAAGTTTTTTGGTGAGTCCCCTGAAGTTCGACATATAGATATTCCACTGTATATCTTGTTCGCAGTTTTAACAATAAACTGATAAAATATGCAATACAGAGTAGTATTTCTGTAATTAATATCACATTATAATCAGTTCCGAACTAGGCATTGCAAGAAGCCAATATTTATTGCAAGCTGCAGGAGGTTTAAACTGGCAACAGCTACAGATAAAGGGGGTATTTCAGATTTTAAATCAAAGTATTTCATTAGAATCCTGGAATCGTCTTATCAAGACAATTCAAAGAGTACCCACAACATAAGGTTTCATTGAGAAATAAAAAATTTAGACTGGCTTTACCCTCTCTTATCTGTTCCTCTGGGTTATTGTGTCTGTTGCAGGGCTGATCATTAATATTTTGTAAAAATTTTGCTTTTATTGCAAGCTCCTAACAATAGATTCCTGGTATTTCTCACACCAGTGCTGTATTATCCCAAAGAATTCTGACAGGTCAGAGCAAATATTGCAGGCTCAGATCAAACTGCTCCCAAGAGAGCAGTTTGATCAAGGTCTGCAACATTGCCTTGCACTAAGGCCTGTTTGGACGCCTTAAGTGTTTTGATTTCATTTTCGAACAAATTTCAAAATAATAATTATCTGTCTTTTGTCGTTCGGAACATCACTCGGCCATTTCCATAAACTGCAACAGACCTCAGATGTATGTAAGGCGGATGGGTATGTAACAAAATTGTGCATTTTGTTAGGCGGAAACAGTGTAAGAAAAAATAGCACTGTAGTTTGATATCTTTTACCGTAGATCACTGCTGAAAAATCGTAATTTTTAAGAATGATGAATCATTCTCAAAAATTAAGATTTTTCAGCCGTTATTTAAGAATCTAAAGATATTTATATATGGATCCAATGGTTTCACGCCAGTGACTTACTTAGTAGCATTGACGACGTCGAACGTTTTCACTCAAAGTTTCGAGGGCTAACGCCATTTTAACTGACGTCATCAAGTTTTTCCAAGGTTTACCCATAATTTTTTAAAATAGTCTGTCTATGTACATCCGAGGTTGATCATGAGATTGGCTGAGTGGTGTTCCGAATGGTCTTTTGTGTGTCCAAAATTTTGGGGTAATTATAGTACCACCATTACATCCTTTTCTAGCCTCCGGCTGCTATCCCATAAAGGTCTTTAATTTACAACCCATTGGTGGACCTGGGACTCTCTAAATGATAGTCTGACATGCTACAACTGTGCTATAACGGAGGCAAAGCAAAATTTTTGGACAAGTCTAAAATGATGTTGTCCTGTTTGTTTGTTTGAATGGGTTTTACCCCACTTTCAACAATTTCTCAGTTATATCGAGGCGTCCAGGAGCACCTAACAATGAATTCCTGGTATTTCTTTCACCTGTACTACCATTTCACCCTTTCCTAGCCTCCGACTGCTATCTCACATAGGTTTATGATTATCAACCCATGAGAGACAAACGTCAGAAAGGATATTTTCCGCCAACAGGGATCGAACCCACGACTTCCAGATTGGAAGCCTGTAAGTGGTTAATACTCACTCCTCTAACTTCTTTATTTCTCTCTCAAGTTCTCTTTCTGACTGTTTGGAGACAACACTCTTCTTTGAGCTTGTGTGTCTGCTAAAAGGATTCCTGCAAATACAAATCAAAATGAACCAAATTAAAATATCGCTATTTTGATAGTGAACACGACTCATGTTCAGGTACAGATATCTATAATACTTGGTGTTTTGTATGAGAAACAAGATGTGTTTGTAAAACACGAATGCCCCTGTAACAGCGATCTCTGGATATGGCAAAGGTTAAGTTTTCGGTTAAGTTTTCGGACAGACGGACGGATGGACAGACAGGCAGACAGACAGACATGAGTAAAACAATATGCCTCAATCTCTCGATACGGGGGCATAAAAATATCTAACGAGGTTGTATCATATTTATCTTATGACCTCTATTTGTCTTGTTTTCGTCGATGTTTCTAACTGAAATGCAAGTTGCTAAAAATAACCACATTATATCATTGTTCTAAAAGTAACTAAAGTAACTTTTTGATATCATGAAAAAATATCATATGGAATGATATCATACGGATATTTGTATTGTTATAAGATAAATATTGTATAGAGTTATTTTCTTTTTGGATTCATATCATACAGTAGGCAATTCCCCCAACAATAACGTAGCTGTTCTTTATTTAATGTACTTTTTTGACACGCCATGGATAAAGGAAACCCAAGTTTTTACACATTGTCAAATCTCAATTATTATGTATACCTCTGTTATCATGCATGACCACAAAGGATCCCAAATGAGCTTGATTGACCCATTTTTTATAGGATGTTTTGCTATGGCACTCACATACTGGTGCAGTGAGAAAAACTAAAACCGTGTAGCAAACAAAAACTAAAAAACCAACAAAATACAATATTTAGGATTTGGAACTATTTTTTTTTCTTCAAAGTTTAAAAGCATAGGCTAGTTGATCCTTGCAAAAGAAAATTCAAAGCTAGATTTTTTTCAAAATGAATATTTTAAATAAGCAGATTTAAGCAGAGGTAGGTGCTCCCAAAAACATTAAGTTATAATTTTGCTTCTTTTACGTTGCCAAGGAGTTTTCTGTCAGATGCATAAATGAGGAGAAAATCCAAAAATTTTGATTAGTCAACCAGCAGTTGTTTATATCACAAATTTCATGATGACAGTCTTCACAAAATACCTATATTATTTACCTGACAGTGGGTCTGGTAAACTTAAAATTTTGCCAGACAAAATTAAATTCCACCAGATGGAATAATAGAACACATTGCCTAAGTGGCTACATTTTACTGGTCAGTTGGTCCTATATTCATGTGCAACTTAACAGACCTACATGATTTTTACCAGATATGCCAGTGGGACCGTCATTATTTCGTGAAGTCTATGATGAAACTTACAATGGAAAAGAACCAAATTTTATGGATAAGTTCTTGAAATATTCATTGATAGAAAATTGATATTTCAAAAAAGTATATTTGAACGGTTCAAATATACTATTTTGAAATATCGGAACGTTTTTCAAAGCTACAGGAAGGTCAAAAGGCTACAAGCATGTTAATTGAGGTGAAGAGGAATTATAGTGGTGTTAGTGGTCTAGAGGTAGAGCGTCAGCGTTCTTTCATTGGCCAACACATTTGGCATGAGTACTGGTGAATTTTCCAGGAAGTAGAATCGAGAAGGATTAACCTAAGTTGTAAGAACTTGTTTCCCAATTGATGTAAAATAAATAGGTTTAAACAAAGAGGATTTATATTATGTAGCATTGAGTTTCCCACATTTGAGCAGGCTCCTGTATTCCATAATTCTTAATTTGGGGCGTGTTTTGGTATATCCAGTTACTTAACAATTTGCAAATTTTAAGAAATCATTAATATCAATAAATTTTGTGCATAGAGGATGATAAAACAGTGAAAAAACTTTCAAAAAATCGATTTTTTTCTGCTCTACTATTTTTTAATGAGACATTTTACAATATTTTGACTTTCAATAATTCCTAAAGCAAGTTTAAGCACATAATGAGACTGTGTCTAAACACACACAAAGTTGATAAGTATGGAATACTGACTGATAAAATATCTTGAATTACACGAGAACGACTGATCTTACCAGCTCATGACACTTTTTGTTCTGGAAAATGTTTAGGAAAATGTTCCCTGGAAAACACAAAATAGAATAAAATAGACTAATTTTATTTTCCAATCAAGGACCCTTTCGGGCAATAATAATGTTACAAATCAAAACAATACAAACTGAAATTGATTAAGATATATCACTCATCACTAAAACCACACATAAATAATACACAAACGTCTTTCACATGCACTTTTTAGTAACATCCTCAAGATTCTTATGAATGTTTATCTTTACATTTGCTTTTTGGAGTAAAACTTATTTTTGTTTGTGTGTGTGTGTGTGTGTGTGTGTGTTTGACCCTTAAACTAGGGTTTTGACCCTCAAAAATACGAAAATGTCCTATTTTGACCCTTAGAAATTTCTTCCGGGAGAAAATTCTAAGGGTCAAAACTTGACTTTATCACCTAAATTTTCAATCATGTATCTTGTATACTATTTAGAATTCTAATAATATTTTTTTTCCTTTATATCGTTTCAATGAAAGGTCAGTTCACACTGAAACCTGTAAAATTCTATTCATAATTTTGCCTTTTCTGTTGTTTTGACCCCTTTAGAAGGAGTCTTGACCTCCACAATTTCATGGTTTGGGAGTCAATGACTCCCTAATTTCAAACACTAGCACAAGCCCTGCAACTACTATATTTGAACCTTTTGTTTATTTACACCTAAAATATACTTTAGGAAATTGATTTGAGGTTTTATTGCCATGTTATCTCTTAAATGCTGTGAAACTTGTGACTATCTCTAACTAAATGATCAAAAAATTGTGAATTAGTAAGAATAGACCGCTCAGTTGAAGTTATAATTTTTGTAAGTTTAAAAAATATTTTCTCACCGAACATTTTTTCCATTCAGCTGAACTGAATTGGAACAATTCTTAACATAGTTTGGAAAATCATTAATAAATATTGTACAGAGATTAGGGCTTATTACCTTTCCTTGTCTTTCTCCCTTCTCAGATGAAAAAAATGGGGTATGCTTATCACCTATCTCGAATCTGTTCATTTAGAAGACTACCAGAGCTTGAAAATTCTACTAGTCCACTTGTCCGGTATGATTTTTTCCCTCTTTGTCTATATAAGCAAGACAAGTGGATTTTGCAAAATTTCACTTATGAAATTAATGTATCACTATATTTTCTTATATAGTAGGATGAGTGGAAATTTAAAGAATTTTCAATCCCTGACTATTGTTAAATCCAGAAATTCTATAAAACATCTATTTAAAAGATTAATTACTTTCAATTTTAATTGACAAATTCCCTTTTTTATAGCACATGTGCCCCAAACATATGACTAAATATTAATGCATTCATAAACTTTGAAGAAATTTGATGTTGCAATCTCCATTCCTTTGTAATCAATGTCCACGGATAAAAGATAACCCCTGGCTTTAGGCATATTATATCCACCAGGTACCCATTTTCACGCGACCCAATTGTCACGCACTATCAATTTCCTGTTTACGCAAAACTTAATTGCGCTATCTTCCTAATGCAATCTAAAAAGTCCAATTCTGATTTGAAAATGTCAGAAATTGAACTAATGAAGAATTTCTTGTATTTTCTAGCGTAGTTTAAAACAATGGTGTCAGTTTATCACATTTTTGTTGTTACATCCTAATAAGACATCTTTTTTCTTGGTTATCCACCTAATGTGATTATCCCATGATTTTTGTTGTAGTTGTCATCTGAGGCTTTGAAATGACACAAGAATGATGTAGTGTATCATTACTGTGAGGATTATATGTCTTGATTGACATTATAGGGGGTCCTCAGGGGTCAACACCTACACCTGTCTTCGGGCCCCAAGACCTGTAAATTTCAGGGAGGACTGGTCCATGCTGTGATGTAACAGGTCCATCAGACCTGAAGTCATTGGTCAAAACCATTTCTATGCCATGCACTTTTGAAAAAAAGTGGCTCCTTTCCCATACACACATTTACATCACTCTAAAGAAAACAATGTGGTAAAAGAAGAATTTGCTTGTCACAAGCAAATTCTTCTTTTCCCACACTGTTTTCCCTCTAAAAAAAACTATTGATTTATGTTCTACAATAAATATAGATTTCATGGAGGACCTGTGACTTTGTAGTATGACCTTAAAGATTTAGCCTATGTCCGATAGGTCCTGCAGGCTGGTGTAAAAAATAAGTGTCAAACCCTGATCCTTATATTGAAATGAAAAAAATATGGTAACATTTTTACATTCTAGCTTAGATGCTTTTCTAACATAAATATGTCATCTAGACAAAATAGATTTTTGAAAAATGGATTATTTTATCAGAAAATATCTTATTCATGGGGAACCCCTTTTCAAAAAAGAGATTGACTGACCACTCTATGTCATCTGGAATATTTGGAAATCTGTAATTCAATTTAGAAATTATTATGGGTTTACAAACATCTTTTTTAAGAATGGGTTAGAAAATTGTTGTTTACTTAACGAAAAGGATATTTGAGACCAAAAACAATTTTTTTGCTTTCATTCTAAGTGCATGAAAATAGTTTCTCTTTTTATTGATCTGTCATTTTCGGTAGGTATTTTGATAACTGCGACTTTTCTATAAAATATGTATGATTAACAAGTTACGTGATTTAATGAGATGGCATTATTTTAACAAAGATAGAATTATAAGAAAACATTACATGTTATTTCATTCCGAAAATAGTTCTATTTGAATAATTTCCATTACACTCGAGTCAGGTAATCCTGCGCGTCGTCCAATGCTGCGCAAATATATGACATTGTATATACTCAGAAAATGGCCGCTAAACATATGAGCAGAAAAGCATATTTTTTCATATTCAAGTATTTGATCATTCATTCATTTTTAACAAAATGCTCGTCTGTATATTTTAAATTATAACGGCATTAAAGTAAAGTTCTATCCTGGGCCGTGCAGGCTTAGCCAACGAAAAAAATGTTGATAAAGCACTGTTGTGACAAGTGGTTTACATCAGGTCAAAGGGGCTTACAGTCAACTCGTTCCTCAGTCAACTCGTTCCTTAGTCAACTCGTGGCGTATTTGGTCAACTCGTTCCCCAAAATTGGTCAACTCGTTCCCTAATCAATTTTTCCTCGGTCAACTCGTTCCCCGAAAAAAATTATATATATTTGAATTTTTTTATATATATATTTTTTTCTTTTGAATGGGTTAAAGTACTCAAAATTAGTTATTTTGATCATGTCTTTAAAAAAAATGCAAAATTTATGATTGTTACGCTTTAACCTAAATTTTAAGACTGATTTAACCTGCCGATATTTCAGGGCCCGGAAAACTGATTGAATATTAGCTGAAATTTTATATATATAAAAGAATACTGGTTTAAAACATTTAAAAATGAATGGCGAAACGAAAAAATAAAATATTTTTTTATCAATTCTGTATTTCTTTTTTTTTTCAGAATTTCTGTTTGTCCGGCAAGACACAAGACGAAAAACAAAGATAGAAAACATTATGAAGATAGTGTCGGGTTTAGAAAAGAAGAAAAAACTTTAACAAATTTTGTAAAGACATGCTGCTTATTGTAATTAAAATCAATTCTTAACATAGTAAGGGATGTATTCAAAGTTGTCTATTGTCACTGAAAGTCAATTAGACTTTGTCATTAATGGTGTGAATAAGATTAAAGTATCAATTACCTTTAATGATTTGCCGCTGGTTTTTGCAACAAAGACAGTGAATATTGTCATGATGAATATATATGATCCGTTCTCCAGGAAAGTTAGTTGTTTATCGTCAATCAAGAGGAAATGTTGTTTCCCCAAAATTTAATTCATGTCTGTCTATCTATCTGCCTGTCTATCGCGCGAAACGCAAAGGTTACAAAATGATGTGACGTTATTTGGAATAGTCCGGATTCAGCATGACAAGTGTTAAGTTAAAAAAAGTAATTTACCAAAAACCCATATCTAACCCCACTTTAGGACACTATTACATTTAAAACATTTGTATCAAATTTCTGTTTACCTTTGGTTTCTTGATTTAAAAATATTTATTCTGGTAATTTGTTACAGGGCTAATTAATGGAAGACAATCGATTTTCCATATAAATTTTGAAAAATTAAATATTTATAAAAATAAACTTCCTAACTTATTTTGTACAATTAACTCCGTTGAAATCTCGAGTCAAATGCGAGATTTACTTAAATGTATCTTCGTTGAAAAACATTCTGGTAGTATGGTAAAGGGCTAATTAAATGCCGAATATCGATATTCAATAAAATGATTATCAAAATTGCAATAGAATAACATTCCTTATTAATTTTTGTACAAAAACATCCGTTGAAATATCCAGTAAAGATGGGATAATTTTGGGGGAACGAGTTGACCGATGAAAAATCGATTGACCAAAAACGCCATGAGTTGACTGAGGAACGAGTTGACCGAGGAACGAGTTGACTGGCACCCGGTCAAAGGTTGGTAAACAACATGGTCATGACCCTGAAGTGTGGCGGTAAAAGTTGATAAGGGGCACCAGTCTAACCGTGTACTTGGGAGTTGAGTGGAAGCCGGCCAACTGGCAACATGACATGCGGATGAAACCGGAATCACTCCCAACTACAACTATCAAGAACAGCCTTGTGAAGGACAGGTATCACCCTGGCCCAGTCTAGAAGCAATGAAACAGTTAAAGATATAAACACTCGGTAAATACTTTACTGAGAAAGTCGGGGGAATGTTGTGATGAGTGGTTTATGTCAGGTAAAAGGTTGGTAAACAACAAAGTCATGACCCTGAAGTGTGGCGGTAAAAGTTGATAAGGGGCACCAGTCTAACCGGGTACTTGGGAGTTGAGTGGAAGCCGGCCAACTGGCAACATGACATGCGGATGAAACCGGACTCACTCCCAATTACAACTATCAAGAACAGCCTTGTGAAGGACAGGTATCACCCTGGCCCAGTCTAAGAGCAATGAAACAGTTAAGGGTTTACCGCGATTTGAATTCACAGAAACTGAGTCAATGGACATGAAATTAAAAACTCATACAAAGTAATCTATTGGACCAAAACTGATATAGTAGCTTTAAAATATTACTAAAGAATGCAAAATAGTTTGGATATGTAGAAAAAAATATCAAAAAGTGTCTTTAAAGCATGAAAATATGACACATTTACAACATTTTCTATTTGCGTGCAACTAAAGATTCAGTTGCACAATAGATAAAACAAGAAATGTCTACATGTAGAGGAAAAGCTAAAGAACAATGAAGGAGGCTTAAATTTTGCATAAACATTTCACATAACTCACATTTTGCATCTGAAAATGACCAACTCCAGAAAAATAATTTGCAAATGGCAGACATAGAGTTTGTTTACTTTTACTATTCCCACGCCAAATGATATTTCATTCATAAAAAGAAAGTAGACCGCTTCATAACATATGGTGACCAAGTTAATACTATGTGTGAACATTTCAAGTTGTTGAATTAATTTTTACCTGTTACCAGTGCATCGGGACCATTAAATTTCACTTTAAAAAGGAAGATGAATATCAAAACTATATGATTAACCTTGATTTTTGATTGATATTTGTAAAATAAATAAAAAATACCCATCAAAATATAGTGGAAATACGTATGGTTCCTTTTGGTCTCCATAGGTAAGATTATTTGAAAGATTTCTGTTGTAAAAACATCACGTGAAATCTACGTTTAGCGTAAATTAACAAAATTGGCTGATTTTATTGATTTAACTCAAATTATTTGGCGTTTCCTTCTGCCTGCATATAAGGAATGATGTAATGAACAGAAAAATGGCAAAAACTACCTTGATCTATCGATTAAGCTTTTGATTTTCCAGGTTTTTTTCGATTTTCACCTTTTCGCGGAAAAACCCAACTACACTTCCGGTTTTTGTTCTTGTGCAAAAAGTAGGCCTATTTTAATTTAGACTAGCTAGCCTGTCCTCATTTATCGATACTAGATCCTAAAGTAAGCATGGACTCCATTGGTCCGTTGCTTCCTCTCGTTTCATTGGTCAAAATGTATTGAGGCCTTTGATTGGTCATCTCACGTACGAGGGTAGCGTGTTTAAACTGAAGAAAGGGAAAGAACGGAATTTATGACTTTCATGGTTTTTATTGGAGCTTAACAAATAAAGTATCATATGCTCAACATTTTGAATACACAGTTTCTACCCAGAATTTTTTTTTAATAAGGTTGACATTTGATATTCAGATTAGTAATTATTATAATTTTGAAGAAACTTGACTCTCTTCTCTATTCTTCTTTCTCTCTCTATTTCCCTCTCAAAATTAATAAAACGCATAGTTTCTAATCCCCAAAACTTAGCTCTTCGTTTGTCAAGCGGAAAACGGTTTTGATAAAAGATAATTTATTACTGCAATTTCAAACATTATTCATAATCAAGACAACAGGCTTAAACGCTTGAAATACCGGATAATAAGATGACATTTGATAACAGTCAATTTAATCCTAAAAAAAAAAAAATGTTTTTAATAAAGTGTTTTATAAAAAGAGTACAGAGTTTATATAAACCTATTGTTAATAAAGTGTTTTATAAAAAGAGTACAAAGTATATATTTAGAGTGCATATATTATCATACGGAAAAGGTGTCCTCCAGGGAGTTCTATTAAGTGTCCTTCGATTATACAGAAGAAAATAGGAAACATTAACGAAATTAAGTGTTACTTTTTTTCCATTTTGAAAAAGTACAAATTAACGTTTTTGAATTGCCTCACCCTTTTAAACCTGTACTCTCTAAATAAATATCTGGTGTTATAGAGAATATACCAATTAGATATGTAAAACATTCAATCTCTGCGAGCCTCCTTTTTGAATGACTCAACCATACCCGTCTTTGAATGTGGTCTGATTATTCGGTCATAAACTATTTACAACAGATAGCGAGCCGCTGGGCAGCATGCCAATGTGTAGGTAGATCAGGTGACCTTGTTCTGTTAGGAATGTATACATACAAGAGGCATATAAAGGCGCCCACAGAGCGGTGAGCGGGGAGAGACTTCTTTGGAAGATAAGAAGACAGACAAATTTTAGTTAAACGTTTACTAAAGAATTGTAGTGTAGTAAATTTGACTTTGATTCATTTCACTAATATAAATATTGGTGTCACAGTCTTTCTTTATACGATTAGCTGCAAAATATAAAGTATGATTATGACCACATTATTATCAACATGTTCTTCACAATTCCTTGTTAATAGTAGGGCAAAATTGCACAATAGAGCTTGTGATGGTATCTCCTTTGTTCAATTGAAATTACTCAAAGGCTGAAGCTCAATTAAAGAAGTCATATTTTCATTCTGATGTATGAAATCCCAATATTTTATTCGTGTTTGAATTAAAGTGGTAGATTTCGCAAACGAAACGTCAAAAAAGGGCCACCCACACTTGGATTGTCTTTTGAACTCAATAACAATGATACAATATAATTAAAAGTAATTTTCAAGCGCAAATTTTGCTTATCATAATATCTTTTTTTCAATCTATTACCATGAAAAAATATGTTTTCAGGATTTTTGAAAGTAAAATAATGATTTTGTCTGTCCGTCTACATGAAACTCCTGGCCTATTACAACTTATTGTTTCTATAATAAGGGAAAAGTGAAGTGTCTTTCTCAAAATAGGTACCAATTTGCATCGAATCAAAAGAGGATGATTTTTAAGGAGCCGTTTTTTTTTTATATATATATATAATATCGAGTATTTCTATAAAATTAATTATGTTTGTGTAATTCACTCGTAAAGAATATTAGAATGAGTGTGTCCTGTCTTTGTTCGTGAACCTTTTGACAAGATATTGATAATCGCCTATATCTTTTCATGGATGAACCCTGTACTCTCTAATTCGGACCAATCAAATCATGGATTATTTAACGAAATCGTTGCGTTTTTCATATAACAAGTAAATAGCGAGTTATGAACGGTAAAAAATACGTGATATTTTAGTTTAAAATTGGGTACCGTCAATAAGAAAATACGCATATCCAACAAAAGAAAATTGGTCATTTATTGTGTCAAAAGTTTAGTATAAAAACACAAGTTTTTAGTATATATGTTTACATATTCTTACTACTTAGCAGCCTTAAGAGTGGAAAATGCGAAAAATTATTATTTACTAAGTAGACAAAAGCATCATTCTGGAACCATTTTATAGTCTAAAATTAATTTGGATTAAGCTAAAATTAAGATATTACTACATATAAAAGATTTTACCAACGTATTTTTGTGTAATTGGTGAAAACACCGGTCCTTATACAATTCAATCGGACTATATAATAACACATTTATATGAATAAGGGTATTGGTCTTTAATTTGAAACAAACCTTTATAGATGTAATGTGAGAGACTGAAACAAGTAAATTGAGGTGTATTTGTATTGAAATAAACCAAAAAATAAAGCTATTTAATTTGTGATCTTATTAAAAAAAAGATGTATATGTATAAATCGAGCCATTAATTGTATATATTCTTATATGACATAAAAAAATAATTTTGCTTTTTTGACCAAATGAGTAAAAGTTTTGACTTTGTATTGACTGGTTTTAGCGAATTTGGGGTCGTTTTGACTTTGAGCCGTTTTGACTTCAGGCCGTTTTAACTTGCTCTCAAACAAGTATGAAAGGTCCCACTCTATTTTTTTTAGAGGAGTGATATTTTTATCTCTTTTTCGGTGAAGCGGTTCATAACAAATTTCCCACGGCAGTGTTTTTATTTGACAGCTGAGAAAAACAGAACAATAGCAAGGATTTCTAAGTAGAAATCAAGGTAAATTTAGTCTCATTTTTTAAGTAGAAATGCCCAAGAGTGATAATGGACGGTCACATTTGGCTTTCAAGGAATACGATCGTTGCAATTCCTTAAAACATCTTTGTTTACATGTTTTGTTGTTGTAAAAAAAGGCTGCCATGTTTTCTTGAAAATAAACACGTGTCTTTCAACGCTGAAATATCTTTCCCACAGGCATTTTAGCCAAAAGTAAGCCTCGTTGATTGTACTCTGGATATTCCAGTTGACGTCTGCAAGTTTTTGTCCCAAATGCATCGGTACATTTTTCAAATGGATGCAAATGCGAAAGTGCAGTGTGGAACTCTGTTTTCAGGTATAGAAGCATTCTTTGCAAATATTTTAACCAAAAACATCTTCATTTCCCCTTTTTGATACATTTTATAACATATTCAGTTGACTTTGCATAAAGAAAAGCCTTAATTTTGCATATAAAATTTTGGCCAAAAATACAAATGGCCTCCATTTATATTTGCAGCGAACCCTTAAAACACTCGGTAAATACTTTAGCACCATGGTGCCTCTGGTTATCTCGGGATTGTGTAATTTTAATGACATTTTATTCTATATGAAACATCTTTTACATAGAAAAAAATTGTTAATGAGTTCAGCCAAGTATTGACTTTTGTATACATGCGATATCACTACCCACTGTATGTGCGCGACTATGGGTTCTTCGCGACTATGGGTTCTTCGTGGATACCTTTTCCTAGAATTTACCATAAATATTCATATTCTTTAATATATAACCATGGCGTATTAATAAATCAAAACCTTTTCTAAATAAAAAAAAAAAGGTATACAAGTAGTCACAAGCTTTACTTGTAGAAAATATAAAAATAAAAACAATATCAGAAAGTTGTGGTTGTTTTGTTTTGTACATTTGAATTGGTTTAGAATAATGTTCCACAGGACACATCGAGTAAAAAAAAGGGGTGCTGGCCAGTCAACTCGTTCTCCAGTCAACTCGATGCGATTAGGGTCTAAATAGTCAGCTCCTTTCCCAATCGATTTTTTCTCGGTCAACTCGTTCCCAAAAGTTTTAAGGCGATATTTCATCGGACGTGTTCTTTAGAATTGTTTGGAATGTTATCATTATGATTTTTTTTATCTTGTTTATATTGAAAATCGATATTCTAAGATTTTAAACCCTTTTCAAACGACGAGAAAATCCATTTCAAAGAGAAGAAAGTCCGTTTCGTTTTAAGGTTAATTTTATGAATGTTTATGTTTTCTGTTGTAACCGAGTGTGAGGTACAATTCGATCGTCACCGTGAACTGGCATTAAGACTAAGGGACAAATCGCTTATTAGGGCAAAAATCTCGCCGAATAAGATCTATCCGAAATCAAGAAGTAATTTCTGACAGAAAGTAATAAACTGAACATTTAAACACACGAGAACATAAGATCTTATTAGAAATATATGTAACTTAACGACACGTTTAGTTTGACGTCAGCGGCGACGTTTGTCCGGCAATCCACTCCTTGGTACTGAGGGAACAACCACTGTATGTCTAAATGCTTTTATCATGCAATGAAGCCTGTATTGACCTGATATCACCTGTCTGTTAAAATAACATGATATCAATCAGTCTATTTTTAGAAACGATTGCATACACTTTCACCTGAATTTCATGTGGAGAAATTCGGTCCATTAGGATTTTACCTTGGCGCACGCAGTTAGCTGCATATAGCATGGAGGCAGTGGTAATAAATCCGGCTAGTTACTTGTTAATAGCATTTAATTGCTTTTCTCCCGTTGGATTGTTATTCTTGGTCAGCTTAATAGCTAATTTGAGTTCCTAGTGGAATTTGCAGAAAATGCTATGAAAGTGATTCAAACGGTTTAGTGATTCTGATTTTCGAATTTGAATATTACAATGTAAATCTTTGTTTAATGCATACCGGTAATTTCTTTTTCATGTAGTCAAACAAAATAATGCAGGTTAATACTGAAAAATCCAATTACTATACCTAAGTCCAAAAACCATTTCGCATTTGATGACAGGCGATTCCGGTTTTGTCCGATATCGGAGAGCATACATGTGTCACTGACATGGCTCCGGATAAAACCACATGCAATTGTTTCATAACCTCATTTTTAGAGATTTATTATGATCATAAATATGTTCATTAATAGAACAGAAGACAGAATCGGATTATGAAAAAAAAATAATTAGCAAGAGCACAAGGAGAAATTCAAAATTTGAAATGATTATTATTAATAATAATAATATATAGATACTTAAAATAAGACTAATTGAACCGTGCAGAAGGCATAAGAACGGTTGAAAACCGGGGAAAATGTTTTCTCGTATTTTCTCACACAAAGCCTTAAGAAGATCGTGTGAAAAGAACCGATACCGTCGTCATTATTTATAATTAAGATGAATTTAATATGTTTTTCGTTCACCCACGGACCCTCCCTTGTCACCTGAGCACATTCTACATAAACGTTTCTTGCGTGACCCCTCCCAAAATAGCAAAATTGATCAACTCTGGTTGTAAATGCGGATCTTTAAACATACCAGGGGCAGAATCAAATGGGGAGAGGACTCTGGGTCTAAATAAAATACTTCAAAATCTTCTTCTTAACTAGGAATTCAATAGCCTTTACCATGTATTTGATATGGATCATCAGTTTAGAGGTCTTTATTGGAAAAAAAAAGTATTTTATAGTAATGACTGCTTTGCCACAAAGTACGGATCACAAGGGGTAGGTTGTGGTACTATGGGTCTAAATTAATGTTTAAGATTACTCATTTTCTAAATAAGGAAGTCAACAGCTTTTGATATATTTAGTATGAATCATCAAATGATAGACATTTATTATAAAAGCAAAAATCCTTTATGTTGGATCGCATGGGGAGGGACACGGGAAGGAGGGGGGGGGGGGGGGGGGGGGGGTAGGACTCCAAGTCTATGTAGATATAACTCTTCCTCTGATTAACCAGAAGGTTGACTTTAGTAAAGCTAAATGATTATCACTTAACTATTTATGTTGGACCACCAGGTGCGGAGCAAGAGTTAGAGGAAAGGCTAAGGTCCAAATTTAAATCTTAAAATTACTTCTCCTTCTTCTAAACCAGAAGGTTTATATCCTGTATCTCGTATATAATGTCTGGCTCATCAGAGGGGGCGGGGAGCAAAACTCAGGTCTACATAGAAATAATGAACGGTTACTTCAAATGAAGCCCTCCACAAAATATTCCTTTTTTTGTCAGGAGTATTCTTTAGATGTTCCCTTTTCAAATTTCTTTTAAAAAATGGAATCAGGTCAATGAACAATTGAACACTTACGAGTATTTTAAATGACACTTTCGTCTAGCCAAACCATAGTAAAAAATTCTAGCCTTAATTGGAAGGGCGTTTTCCATCCAATAAGAGCTTGAATCATTGAATGTGAGAAAATCTCTTTTTTTCTGGGTTTGCTTAGACAGAGTCCTATCTATTCTACCTGAGCTTGACTTTCATCCTAAATTTATCATCTGTAATTTATGTATAATTTATAAATCTGATACTTTCAGTAGTTTGTCTGTGTAAGTAAATGACAGACGTCAATGCCAGGTCATTCAAACCGACCTATAAATATAGTTGTTATTCAGACCTACACTGATACTTTAGTTTCACTTCTACAAAGAATTAGAAATGAAATACTTTCTACTGAAATGCTTTTATACGTTTTATACATATATACAACCCAATATGGTACCAACTGAAATTCTTTGAAATGATTACTTGAAATAGAGGGCACTGACTTGTAGTTTCAAATGATTCTTATAAGACAAATATTTTGTTAACGATCTATTCAGGATTGATCATCGCTAATGCTGGCGGAATTTTGATATCGGATCGATCTCGTGAGTCGTCGTTTGACACCATACTATTTCTATTTCCCCAAACACGCAAGTTCTTTTTTCATAATGCTCAAATATCACAAAATCATACATATTGAATATCTACTTATTACTTATGATGTCAAGAATACTATGTACTATGTCGTTTTATAATATTGAAAAGTTTGGGGCTTTATTCAAGAATCTTGGATCGATTTCAAAATTTCTACTATTTGTGGACTAATTGTACCATATTGCTCGTTTGTATACGGTTTAATGCCATTTTCAACGGTATTGCAATTTACTCGTGCACCCACCCATGACTTCCTGTCGGTTGCCACACTAGTTCAATAAAAGTAGTTAAACAATAACGTTTCATCGGAGCCACCACCTATCCACCCTACTTAGGCATATCATTCGCTCATTGAGGTTAACAAATGAGGCACGTCAATATGACTATTGACAAGCGTCGGTTAGGCAAGCCGGGGGGAACGAAGCTTTCACGAACACTGAACTGATTTTTGAGAGAAAGACGCATTACCGACTGGGTAGGTAGCGAAAACTTTGTCAAGTGTCGGAGAGAACTTTGATTGAAAGGATGAGACTCCACTTCAGATTTCAAAAAAAAAAAAAATCATAAAGACACACTTTAATTGATGTTATCTTGACAAAAACTAAACAAAAAGCTTTTGGCCAATTATTCCTGAAAGTTAAATGCATATCATTATCTGTAATGTTTTCAAAAAAAAAGATGTACATGTACCTAAAAGCCATGTAATTTTTATGAGTTTACTTTTAAAAGATTGAACTTTCTTGCTTACCTCCATTTAATGATTTTGATTAGTTTGAATGCGGTTTAGCACTAATTTCATCAATGCAGCTATGATATCGCAGCAGTTGATGAATCAATTCATAGTTTCCCGTTGATCCACATAGGTGTTCAACTGCATTTTTATCCGAGCTATGAGCTGCCTATCCCACTTATGTGTACTATTTGTTAAGAGCCCATTAGCGGGAGAAAAATGACGCCTGTCGCAATGTCTGTAGTCAAATTTTGGAGTTAAGATGGCTAAGCCATGGGCCGATATCATTACCTAATGATTGAGAACCCATCGCGTTATCGACTGAGCTAAGCAAAGATGGTGTAGTGTTTTGAAGGGAATTGGATTTAGCAGGGGTCTATAATATATCCAATACAAAATAACAACTAACTGAAAACGTGACCAAGCAGAGGTCAAGTTTATTAAAAACAATTCTAGACTCGGCCCATCTGCCAAAAATTGACCCTAGCCTTGTCAGTCTAGCAAGTTGCCTATGTCTGCGCCTTTTTGTAGGGCTTTCCTAACGGGTCTCATTCGTTTTTGTTTGTTTGTTTGTTTGTTTGAATGGGGTTTTAACGCCGCTTTCAAAAATCTTTCAGTCATATCGCGACTGCTCGAGTGCCTTACAATGGATTACTGATTTCTCCCACACCAGTACTACCGTTACAGCCTTTCCTAGTCTCCAGCTGCTTTCAAACATAGCTATACGATAATCAACCCTTTGGTGGGAGACAAATAGACGGAAAGGGTGAGTGTCAACATTACTAGAGACCTATCGGATGGTAGTCCGACATATTACTACTGCGCATGATAGCGGCCCGGGTCACATTGGCAAATTGATTCTCTTTCAAAAAACAATATACTAATTTTGGTATGAAAGCTCAACATGTTTTATCAAATGCATCCCTCTTAATTAGAGTTCTCCCCGACGGCGGCACTCATTCTTTCCGCCTATTTGTCTCTCACCAATGGGTTGATATTCGTAGACCTATGTGAGGTAGCAGCTGGAGGCTAGGAAAGGAGGTTGTGGTAGTACCGGTGAGAGAAATAGTAGGAATCCATTGTTAGGTGCTCCGAGCGCCGCGATATACTTGAAATATTGTTGAAAGCGACGTAAAACCCCATTCAAACAAATCAAGTGTCAAATACCAGCTGCCCTAATTAATGACCATTACATGTAATTAATAGTTCACAAATTAGTAAGATCCGTCACCTATGCCTGGGTTTCCATAGAAACCATGCATATTGGAAGGTATGTTCAGATTTTGTCAACATCTTAAACGGTCTGATTTTCTGCCTTTCTGACAAATCAAGACTTACCAACAACCAATTGTTCAAATAACAAACATGACACAGCTCACAGGCGATTTGTTTTACAATTCGATCGTGTCTTATATGTTGTCAATTGTTCTATTTAAGGACCTTTTGACAAAGGTATTATGAAAGGATCGCCTATGATGTTACATTTGGGTTAGGATGTTTGTATAATTTAGAATATTTCCTAAAATGCTCTGTCTTCGTAGATTGATTTACAATTGTAAACCAGAAATATGTAAGCATGTGCTTGACATTTCAAACAATTTTATCTGTCCGTGAAGTAGATGCATCAAGCTTTTCTGGGCTGCCACAAAGCTCATCAAAATAAGCTCCGGTTTTGAATACTGATTATAAGTATGTAGCTTATTTGAAAAGTAAAGACTTTGATCAGAATGTGCATATGCTGGTCTTAGCGTTGCGCACATGTGAAAAAAATGGAATGATGTCACGCAGAGGCTCATATAGTCTTTTTTTTAAGCAAACTTTTTTTACTGGTATTTTTTATGATAAGTTGGCTCGCAAGAAGAATTAACTGATAGATATTTATATTTTTTCTTTCTTAAAAAAAAATCATTATCTCGGTATTTTTACCAATATAAACGTGCTTATCTTTTTGAATAAACAGAGCAGAAAAAACTGTTTTAAGTTGACTATTACAACGCAGTACAGTCATAAAATATATAGTTTTCAGGACTCACACCAGATAGTTTTGAGAGTCCTGGTTACCGCACGGGAGTTACAGACTCTCAAAAACTGTATATCTTAAAACCTGGTCATATGTAAGACATGTTTCTATTTGAACAAGTTCTTATACATGTCATAAAGCAGAGATAAAGAACGTTCCTTCAGAAAATGCAAGTGCGGGGTTACCCAAGAAATATTCATGCCAATTTTGGTACAAATTGATTCATTGATTAAGGAGCAGAAATCGTCGACCACACGTGACAACTGATGCGTGGCGGTTTCGGATTGGCCGTAATTTTTCCTCTTGGGCAACATGCTCAGTTGAGCTTAAATATCCAACCCTTAAATGAATCTCAGGAAAAAATATTCTCCCGTCAAATATCAAGAAGTTTAATCCCTGTCATTCTGAATCTGGAGTATTCCTGCTTTGGTAGGAGTTTAAGACAAAGATCAGCCTTCACATAAGCACACGCTGATCTTAGTCCAAACCATCGTATTTTCATCTTTAAACCAGATAAGTTTAAAGATAGTATAATTATGCCCACTTTCGAAGTAGTTGAAGGTCGGTAGGTTGGTAGGTAGGTCCGCAGCATATTTCAAAAAGTATTTCTTTTAGTTATTCCCCTTTGAAAATTGACAAAGAACCGGCAATCGATCTGCTCTAATGGGGGGGGGGGATAAATGTTTTACAGACATCTCCTGTTAAAATGAAAAGTATCTCTTTACTAGTGCAGTCAGTGCTTTCAGCATTTTCATTTAAATGCAATCTTGCATAAGCACATAATAATATTATGAGCAGTGTGATCTTAGTCCAACGAACCTACATTGTATTTTCAAACTAGAAAAAAATTAAACACCATTTTTTGAAATAAAAACAGACTTACAATAAGTGCATTCAGTGCTTCCAGCTCTATAATTTCAATGCAATCTTGCAAAGGCACAAATATGCAGTCTGATCTTAGTCCACACACTATGATTTTCTTTATCAACTATAAAAGATTTTATGTCTTTTTTTAAACAAACGCTGACCCTCAGTTAGTGCTCTTTAAGTAAAGAAGCTATGAACATGAAACTTCGTTTGTAGATAGATCTGATGAAGCGAAAGTGCAGTGTAAAAGAACCCTAACTCTACCTGGCTATTTTTCTTTGGTTATTTCCCTTTGTTGTTTATTATACTTGGATCTTGTCTGGAGCACATCTCTTAAAGTATAAAAGTAATAATCATGAGACTTCATGGGTAGATAGATTTCATAGAGGGGAAGTGCAGTACAAAAGAACCATAACACTCCCGTGCTGATTTTTCATTTATTTCCCTTTGTTGTTCTTCATGTCTGAATCTTGCACAGACCCTATTTATTATACTATATGAGCCTTGAAAATAATAATAATATAGTCCTACCGCAATAATTCATCTGTTTATGTACACAAATATTGTCTGAAAGATTTTCATTCAAAATCACTTCAATTCTACTCTTAACCCAAAGTTATATCAACCTGTGTGACGGGCGTATCTATTGACAAATTGATAGATTTCATAGAGGGGAAGTGAAGTGCAAAAGAACTATAACTCTACCTCGCTTTTTTTAGGTTATTGCCCTTTGCTGTTATTCATACTTTGATCTTGTCCGGAGCATATCTCTTAAAGTAAAGAAGCTATGAAAATGAAACTTCGTGTGTAGATATATCTTATGAAGCGAAAGTGCAGTGTAAAAGAACCCTAACTCTACCTAGCTATTTTTTAGTTATTTCCCTTTGTTGTTTATTATATTTTGATCTTGTCTGGAGCATATCTCTTAAAGTATAGAAGCTATAATCATGAGACTTCATGGGTAGATAACTTTCAGAGAGGGGAAGAGCAGTACAAAAGAACCATAACAATACCGGGCTGATTTTTGAGTTATTGCCCTTTGTTGTTCTTTATGCCTGAATCTTGCACAGAGCTTTTTTATTATAGTATATTTGCCTTGAAAATAATAATAATATAGTCCTACCGCAATAATTCATCTGTTTATGTACACAAATATTGTCTGAAAGATTTTAATTTAAAATCACTTTAATTCTACTCTTAACCCAAAGTTATATCAACCTGTGTGACGGGCGTATCTTTTGACAAATTGGCACCTTGTTCACTTTAAAATCGTTAAAAAAAATTCTCCCAAACCATTTATCTTATTTCTTGGCTTGAGTATTCCTGAAGTTGTGATTCATAATAATATTTTTCTGACTGAGTACATGGCATTTATTTTGATAGTGACCAACATGGGCGGTTCTCTTGGAAGCAAAGCAGTATTCCTAGTCTTGGTAATATATAACCATGTTCAAATAGGCTCATTTCAACATTTCGAAACTATGGCATCGAAAAAAGTTAAAGAAGAGTTCATTTATCGGATGGGAGAAAACATGGGCCTTTTACAGTGTACAGCTCTGTGTGCCATTGACGATGATTGTAAGTCCTCCTCGTACGGCAGTAACGAAGGGTGGTGTCACTTGACGTCGTACATGGTAAATGGAACCGGCGATCATCATGGCCTTGTGATGGATCCCACATGGAGGACGATTTCAAAATATCCATTATCAGGTGAACCTTTAATGTTTTACCCATGAAAATGGCGAATAACAGCATACGATGTATACCAAAAGGAATGGTTTCATTCTAGTAAACAGATGAAAGGTTAGCAACGTTTCAGGGCCCGAGGTTATAAAACTTTTCTCATTCTCAATACAAAATTTTCTCAAATTTCAGTTTGAAATTAAAACCGTAACTATGTCTTAATACTCATTCCAATGTATTAATATAAAAGATTATATTAATAAGTTGTAATAAATAATAACTTATTAACATTTTCTTTAATTTTCATACATTTATTTAAATTTAGAAAATTTGAGAAAATTGTTAGTGGAGCCTGAGGTAAGTTTTATAACCTCGGGCCTTGAAGTCATTAACTTTATCAGTGTTTAACGAAGTTTCTTGAAACCTCTGTTTCATTCTAGAGGTCCCGGGTTCGATCCCCGACGACGGCACTCATTCTTTCCGACACTTTGTCTCTCACCAATGGATTGATAATCGTAGACCTACATTGAATGTGAGATAGTAGCTGGAGGCTAGGAAAGGATGTAATGGTTGTACTGGTGGGAGAAATACCATGAATCCATTGTTAGGTGCTCCAGCCGCCGCGATATAACTGAAATAATGTTGAAAGCGGTGTTAAACTCCATTCAATCAATCAATCATTAAAACCTCTGTTAACATTGTGAAAGGTCATGAGTTCCGAAAAATTGCGTACCTATTACGAGTCTACTTCTTAAAAAGCATTCTTTGAGTTCTAGTTAAATAAGGAAATAAATTGAAAGAGTTAACCTACATGTAGCTTAATCTCCGAATCATCACACGAAAAGAGACCATCTGGGTAGTGCGTAAAGGGTCGACCCTAGTCAGACTGCGCGGTGAATCTAGAATATTCAAACTACCCTCCAGTGAAAGAATTTTTGAAATGCGACCTTTCGTTGACCAATGCTTTGTGTAGTCTGTTTTTCAAATTTACGTTTCTTGAGTTCCCAGGCGGTCCCTTTTTGCGTGATGGGTCAACATAGATATTTACTGAAAAAAACGAAAACAGTAACGTCAGGATAAAGTTTATTACATTTCTAACAGTGGTGGCCGTTGTCTAGAGGTAGAGCGTCGGCCCCTTGACCCAAAGGTCCTGAGTTCGTTTCCCGGGAGCGGCTATCGATCTTGGTTCTATAATTGGCCAACACTTTCGGCGCGAGTACTGGTAAATTTTCAAGGAATCAGAATCGAGAGGGATTAATCTAATTTGAATGAACTTGTTTCCCAATCGATGTAAAATAGATAGGTTTCATATAAATCAAAGCTCAAACGCAGGCGTCGTTTTACTAAGCAAATAGAATTCAGTATGGAGTCCCGTAAGAAATCTATTTCTTGACTGACAAATCTTTACATTTTTGCTTCATGATATTATATTATAAGATTTGAAGATAAAATTTGTCGATTTCATAGAGGTATGAAACTTAAAACCTTATCACACTCATGTTCGCGGGTGATTAGGTTTCAGTTCCATACCTCAATGAACCCAACCAATACTCTCTTCATCTCTTAAATATTCCGTTAAAAAATCTCCATAATCTTCTTTAAAGAGAATTTATAAACGCTCCAACATTAACACAAGCTAATAAAAAACTATGAGTGTTTTGATCGACTTGAATAAGAATATGAAGCATTGTCAATTCTGTTGGAATTTTCGAATGATTTTGGAGAGCTTCTGATTGGTTTGAACACAAAACTATGCAAATGCATTTTGCAATAGGTAATTAACGAAAAAAGAGTACACAACACTATGCAAAATCATTTTGGTAGTACGTAACGAACAAATTTAGCACACAAAACTATGCAAATTTAGCTTGGCAGTAAGTAGTGAACACATTTAAAGCACACGAAACTATTCAAATCATTTTGCAGTAATTCATGGACACATTTAGAGCCCACAAAATATGCCAATTCTTTTTTCAGTAGTATCTGCAGGCTGTGCGGATGGATGGACAAAGATAGGAGGAGGCTGCTATAATTTTACAGAGGAAAGGACAGATTACAGTGGCGCAGAGGTACAGTTAAGTACATCATCAATGTGACGTTTCATTCATTCATTAATCATTCACACTCACTCGAACTCATCGAAATGCCCCAATTTCACAAAAAAAGCTCAAAACTATTTTCAAATCGCGCCAAACGATCTTTTTTTTAGCTCGGCTGTTTTTGAAAAAAACCCGAGGTATTATGATCACCTTGTCGTCGTTCACGTTCTTGTTGGCGTTGGCGTTGTTGTTGGCGTTGGCGTAAGCGTTGGCGTGACAAACTTTAACCTTGGTCATAAATTTTGGATAGTTAGTGATATAGCCTTCATATTTCACATGATCATTGCTTAGGACAAGACCTTTCTGTAGGTACCAAGTTCAAGGTCATCACTCAAGGTCAACGTCATTTTTCAAGGCCAAATTTCTTTGAAAAATTTAACCTTGGGCATAACTTTTGAATGGTTAGTAAAAGAGCCTTCATATTTCACATGATCATTGCTTAGGACAAGACCTTTCTGTAGGTACCAAGTTCAGGTCATAACTTAAGGTCAAGGTCATTTTTCAAGGTCAAATTTCTTTTGAAAAAATTTAACTTTGGTCATAACTTTTGAATGGTTAGTGATATAGCCTTCATATTTCACACGATCATTGCTTGGGACAAGACCTTTCTGTAGATACCAAGTTCAATGTCATCATTCAAGGTCAAGGTCATTTTTCAAGGTCAAATTCTTTGAAAAATTAATCTTGGTCATAACTTTTGAATGGGAAGTCATAGAGCCTTCATATTTCACATGATCGTGCTTGGGACAAGACCTTTCTGTAAGTACCAAGTTCAAGGTCATCACTCAAGGTCAAGGTCATTTTTCAAGGTCAAATTTCTTTGAAAAAAATTAACCTTCTTCATTACTTTTGAATGGGAAGTCAAAGAGCCTACACATTTCACATAATCATTCCTTGGGACAAGACCTTTCTGTAAGTACCAAGTTCATATATTTGCCCTTGCCTAAGAAATAAGAAACAGCCGAGCGTTGGCACCTGCTTGCGGTGCTCTTTTTTGTTTTTTTGTTTTTTTAATCTTATTCTCATGAGTTTTGTCAACTCTGATTGGTGCGTGAATATATAGAAAACTGTTCATAGAACTTGGATGTTTATTTTATTACATGGAGGTAATACATATCGCTAATTTCGTCCCATCTTGAACGAAATTAACTATATTTTATTTTATCTTATAACTATACAAATATCCGTATGATAACAACCCGTATGATATTTTTTATGATATCACATAGTTATTTTTAGAACAATAATATCATACAGTTATTTTTAGAAACTAGCATTTAAGTTAGAAACATCGACTAAAACAAGACAAAAAGAGGTTATAAGATAAATATAATACGTACTAAGTGTATTGTATGAAAAAATATCTAACTCGGTTGTGAGAATTGGTAATTGTCTCGGCAGAGCCTCGACAATGATCAATTCTCCCAACCTCGTTAGATATTTTTTTTCATACAAAACACTAAGTACGTATTATATATATACCCCTTTTTTCAAGTGTCAAGTTCAGGCGAGGGTTGAATGAAGTCGGGGGGTAAATGCTGTTATCCCAAATACATATATTAGAAACAGGCTATAGACTGATGAATGTCGGACTTTAGTCACGCATGCATTATCTAAGTCAGTTTCTATATAAGGTATCTTCTGTGTAGGTAATTCCAATTACGTCATCATGTAGTCTAGCCTCGGTCTAGTTTCGCACGTGGATATGTTTTCATTCCGGTTTAGTTTCAAAGCATTTGTTTAAAATCGTTCAAAAGGTGATCGTTAGCTCAAATCGTGGATTTAAATAATGGTGAATCAGATTTGATTATGTTGTTATTTAGAAATACTGGCTGTTTTAATAGTTCAATAATCATTACATTCAAAACTCATCCAACACACTCGATCAATTTCATTCCGTATTAATTACAGAAGCAATCACCTCGTCAATTACACGACATTCTTAATTGTAAGAATTTGCCATCCTTTTTGGTTTCCGAGATTATGTGAATACTTAAATATTAAATATTGATAAAATGATCAATGTGTCGGTAGATTACGATATACATGGTCACCAATCCCGCTCATTCATTACAAAACGCTTTCTACGAAAATTCAGAAGACTCCCTACAATGCAGAAGAGGAACTAGGCCTACTTTTGTATAAAAATACATATATATACCATTTTGTTCTGGCTAATTTATGGATGCTTTACGTGCTTATTTTAAAAAAATTGGAGAATGCTTTTCGATTGGTAATTAATCAATCTTATAATCTGTTGAAAGTGTGCTATTTAGATCTACGCGTGTCATCGTCAATCCTTTTTAAGTGAGTACAAGTAAGTCCGTATTCTGGTAAATTTGCAAAAAACAAGACAAAGCGAGCGAAACTATACCCACATTTTCAAGAATATTTAATAGTTTCAACTTCAACTCTTTACTCAAAATAAATATCATGATAAAATGAAGTTTCTAAGAAGTGTTATCTTGGTCATAATTTATTCCTTAAAAATTATCTTTAATGCCCTCTACAGACATCAAGATAACATTATTGCAATAAAAAAAACTGACTTCAATAAATATAAAACTCAATTCGGTGGACTTTGTTTGCTTGTTTGTAAATACAGGCAAAACTCTTGTTATAAAAATATAATACATAAAGGATATTGAATAAGTGGTCATTGAATACTGAATTTATTAAACGAGTCATCTATAAACAGATAAAAACGAGGCTGCGCCGAGTTTTTAATCTGTTTTAGATGACGAGTTTAATAAATTCTGTATTTTATGAGCACAAATTGTACATTCTGTTTATAATATGACCCGAATTTTAGCGAAAAATCGTCAAAATTCTTGAAATTCAACGTTTCAATTTTCCGCGAAACTTATAACGCCATGTCAAAATGACGTCACAAAACATAGATTATGACGTCATTTTCGTGGTTACAATATAGCGTTGCTATTCGCTCTGAGCTCATTTGCATAGTTATTTCAGTAGTTTAATAACACCAGTGTAATATCAAAAATATTCAACGGGATTATTTCACTCCGGCGACGTCGGTCATATTATTAAATGTATATCCGAAATTCATACAGTAAATATAGTTACGGCGTTTATCAGTTGTTGTTTCAAATAGTCATAATCTTGATGTCAGTATTGGCCATACTTGTAGAAAATGTCAAGATATCAGTAACCAATATTTTTTTTTATTTAGAAAAGTGTGTTTTTCGCGATTTGCTGGAAGCTATTAAATTCCGTGATACTGATATCTTGTATGTATAATATGTAACCATGATTTTCTGCCACAAGATACTAGGTAGAAGTTTCATGATATAGAGGATAACCGTTTGTTAAAGTGTAAGATCGATTTATATTTCATTGAGCGAACAACAAAAGCTATATTTTCACGAGTGGCAGAGCCACAACTGAAAATATAGCTTTTGTTTTTCACGAAATGAAATATTAATCGATCTTACTCGAAAAACAAACGATTATTCTATTTCTTTAATGCAAAAATGAGACAAAATGTGAAATTTCTAGGACATATTTTCGTAAAGCGCGTCATTTTGCGCGTGATTGCTATGCAACGTTCATTGTGACGTCACTTATTTCGCCCCGCATAGATGACGTCAGATAGGATGAAATGCACAAAAGCAGGGTATAAGATTTTGATAATTTCACTGCTTTTGCGGTGAGTTTATCAAGTGATAATCTACCATTATTTCTCGATAAACCACCGAAAAGCATTAAAGTAATATATATCTCTTATAATATCATAAAAAGTTTCCAGGTAGGTTGATCAAAGTTTTTCTTGATGCAATTTTTGTGATATTGTTATTCCCGGCCAGTAATGCGCAATTTGAGATTAGACTGGCGAAACTGAAAACTGTTCGTATATGGCGACTTACTAGCAGATTGGAAGTTCAAAATATAGACTTGTTATTTTTGCATAACTAAATAGATCTAATTTAATTCTGGTTGATTATATCCGGTTTCGCACATTCTGATTACCTGAAAAATGATTTTATTTCTGATTGAAATTAATTTTGATTACGCATTCATTTTGTAAGCTTCCACAAAAGTAGTCCCTAAAGAAAACTGTCTCAATATTGGCAAAACTTCAAAACTTTTTTGCTTAATAATATTAAATAATAAGATATGAAGATAAAAGTAGTTAATTTCATACAGGTATGTAGCTAAAAACCTAGTCACACTCATGTATGAATCCGCTTGGTGTATTCATTCAGTGAGATTAGGGTTTAAGTTTCATACTTCAATAAAATCACCAAAAACCGTCTTCATCTCCTACGAAAAATAATATTTGGTGTATATTCTATCCTTCTCTACGCAACTTCTGTCTGTCCCTTCGTGTCTAATTTCATTGTTGTTTTACGGTCCACATGTATGTTTTACAGAATTATTGCGATCAAAAAGGGGGAAAGTTGGCCGAACCCCAGACATATGATAAGTATCAACTGCTTCGAGCGTATCTCATTGAACACCTGGGTAACTATTGCATCTTGTTTAATGAATTTCGGTGCAATTAAGCCGGTGCTAACCTGATATCACATGCCTGATAACATGAAAAGATGAAAATAAAATGAAACCAGGCAGTCTTTTTTTTAAAATCTACATTCGTGATCATAACCAGAACATTAGTACTTGAATTTCTTTGATTTTAAAGATTTCGTAAACGTTTGAGCCCTACAATTAATTGTATTTGAATAGAATTATGTCAGTTTCGTTAGATATCAATGTCTCGGCTATGAGATAACACCATGACTTGACGAAGCCGCGTCATGATAAATTCTTCTAATATCTCAACCAGAAAACATTGATATTTTAAGACACTGACATATTATTCTAGAAATATCGGTTGATTACAACTTGGTGATCTCACAACTTGTGAAATTTCCAAAATATTATACAATGCCTGTGTCCATTTCACCTCATTTGCCATAACCTTAGCAGGGCACATTACACCCATTTTTAGGCATTTAGTAAGTGGCCCTTCATAAGTTAAAACATCGTGAAATTGACTGTCATTCCTATAAAAACCATTCTAAATCGTTCACTGAGCGCTCTAGTCATTCTTTCCAAACACTCACTCAAACCAATCAAAACGCTCCAAACTCTAAAATTGATAAGATCAACAACACCCTTCAAAATTAAAATCGGTAGAAAAAAATTCACGATTTTACTGACATAATTGAATTATGTTAGCATCTGAATAATTTGTGAAGACATAAAAAAGCTATTTATAGAAATTATATGCATATCTAATTAAATTGAGGTAATAAATATCGGGAGTTTTTTCATCTTGAACAAAATTAGCGATATTGGATTACCTACCTTTAATTTCGCCCAAAATTGTTAATCGCACTCACGCTGTCCATTTCACAATGTTGTTAAGGGAAATTTCGATCCATCCCGGTCATATTGCACAGACTCTCTGGAGTAGAAACCTTTTTTTTAATCTTAAACTATTCAAATATCTGTGTGATAACATCTCATATGATATTTTTTATGATATCAAATGAATATTTTTAGAACATTGACATAATGCGGTTATTTTTAGAAATGTGCATTTCTGTTAGAAACATCGACGAAAACAAGGCACATAGAGGTTATACGATAAGATATAATACGTACTAAGTGTACTTTATGAAAAAAAATCAAACCTCATTACATACGTTTATTTCATACAAAACACTTAGTACGTATATCTCAAAATTTCAAACGAGTTCACCGGAGGAACATCCAAAATTACTTGAAATAAGCCTTATGGTGAGGGAGGAGCTGATAAAGTTTCAAAGTAACAAGAGGGTCATAGTGGCCCTAAATTGCTCAAGTGTGTTAACTACCTAAAGAACGACCTCTTTATCTCCTTTTTTACCACACTTGTTCCAAATTACAACTGGACCGAGATTACATTACACAAACAATCATTCTATACAATTTTCGGGTCGGTTGAGCACAAAATGTTGCCTCTAAAGTCTAAATGGCTTTTTCTAAGATTTGATCCCTTGACCTCGTTTTTGGCCCAATTTTCAACTTGACCGAGATTTCACGAAGACAATCATTCCGTTCAATTATCTTGTTAATAAAACAAAGAATAAGGTGTCTACAAGGTTTATCTATACTCTTCAAAAAAAGTTCTTTTACATTTGATCTATATGCAGATTTTAATTTCTACATAAATATCTATATGTGTGAGCAAAGTCAATCATTGAAGGTGAAGTCAATCAAGAGGCCAAAGAGGGCCTGTATCGCTCCACTGGCTTTACCATCTTTAGACTTTCATCAAATAAAGCTTACTTTAAATGAATACTACACTCAGAAGTCTTTTAAGAGCAATAATATAATAATTAACCGAGTCTGGCCCACATTGCACAAAAATACTCAATCACCACGAACACGCATCCTCTACCCATCTAATTAAAACATTAGGTTCAGGAGTAGATGTCCTTCAAAATTTCGGGCTCAAAATAAGCCCCGCCCTGCCACACCCCTTATTTATGGGCCAATCAAAATTTCCAAATAATTTTTGAAAAGGGTCACCAAAGGAACATTCTGGTAAAGATTCATTGATATCTGTCCAGTTGTTCAGGAGGAGATGTCGTTCAAAGATTTCGGGCTCAAAATAAGCCCCGTCCTGCCATGCCCATATTTATGGGTCAATCAAAATTTTGTGAAGTACTTTTGAAAAGGGTCACCTAAGGAACATTCTGGAAAAATTTCACTGAAATTGACATAGTTGATCAGGAGAAGATTTCGTTCAAAGATTGCGGACTAGGAATAAGGCCCGCCCTGTCATGCTCATATTTACGGGCCAATCAATATTTCATGAACAATTTTTACATAAGGTCACCAAAGGAACATTCTGGAAAGTTTTCACTGAAATCGGCCCGGTGGTTTAGTAGGAGATGTCGAGCAAAGATTTCGGGCTAAAACAAACCGCCCTGCCACGTCCATATTCATTGGCAAATCTGAATATCTTAAATAATTAAATTAAAGGGTCACAAAAGGAATATTCATGCTAAGTTTCATTGAAATTGGCCCTATGGTTTGGGACGAGAATATTTTTAAAGATTTCAAAGTGAAATTGCCCCGCCCTGCCATGCCATTATTTGTGGGTCAATCAAAACTTCTTCGACAATTTATGAGGAGGGTAACCCGAGGAACATATATGCAGAGTTTCATTGAAAACAGCCAAATGGTTTCGGAGGAGAAGATTTTTAAAGATGTTCAAGTGAAAAAATGCCACGCCCATATTTCGGGGTCAATCAAATTCTTTTAAACAATTTAAGAAGGGGGTCACCCAATGATCATTCCTACCAAGTTTCAGTAAAATCGGCTCATTGGTTTGGGAAGAGAAGATTTTTAAAGATTTTATAGTGAAAAAAAGCCCCGCCCTGCCACGCCCATATTTTGGGGCCAACCATATTTTTTTAACACTTTAAGTAAAGGGTCAGCCAAGGAACATCTTTGCAGAGTTTCAATGAAAACATCCTTATGGTTTGGGAGGAGAAGATTTTTTAAAGATGTTCAAGTGAAAAATTGCCACGCCCTACCACGCCCATAATTGGGAATCAATCAAAATCCTTAAGATAATCAATCTGGCCAATTTTCTGCTTAATTGACCAAAGAATTTTGCATCTAGAGTGTCTAAAAGGATTGTTCTATTTTCTTACGCCTTGACCTTATTCTTGACCTTCTTGACTCAGTTTCATATTTGACAGAGATTTAATCAAGACAATCAACCAGACCGATTTTGAAGTTGATTGGGCAAAAAATATTGCCTCTAGAGTGACCTCAATTTTGACCCCAAATTGACCCAGTTGTAAACTTCACCGAGATTTCATCTGGGCAACCATTCTATTCGATTATCAGGTTGAATGATCAAATAAATTGCCTTTAGAGTGTCTACAAAGTTTTCTTAGATTTGACCCATTTAAAACATTTTTTGACCCCACTTGACCCAATAAAAAATTGACGGAGATTTTATCAAGACAATCAAGCTGACCAATTTCCAAGCTGATTTAGCAAGAATATGGCTTCTAGAGAGTCTACACGGTATTTTCTGAGATTTGGCCCCTTCACCATATTTTTGACCCAACTTGATCCAACTTGATCCAACTTGACCGAGATTCAAGCAAAAAAATTATTTGGCAAATTTACAGATTGATTGAGTAATGAATATGGCCTCTAGCGTATCTTACAAGGTTTTTTCTAAGAATTTACCCCTTGACCTCATGTTTTACCCCACTAAACCCAATTTCGAACTTGAACTAGCTGAAATGAAGACAACTATTCAAATCACTTTGCAGGTTGATTGATCCAAGAAAATGGTCTCTAAAGTGTCTACAAGGTTTTCTAAGAATTGACTCCTTGACCTCATTTTAAACCCACTTGACCCAATTTCGACCTTGACCTAGATTAAATGAAGACAGTCATTTTTATGAATTTGCAGGTTAATAATAATAATAATAATAATAAAATCTTTATTTAAAGAAGGTAGCTCATTAAGCTGTCATCATACAAACAATACAATGAAGAACTTATTTACAATGAGGCCTTCTATAACAATAGGAGGTATTGATCATCATATATATTCATGCATTTGAAATGATATATGTAATGATTTAAAATTATGCTAGTAAACATGAATATGACGATAACGTGTAATGATTGGGAATGATGATAATGATGATGATGATCATCATTATGATGATGATAATTATTGTGATTATAACAACGATCAGAAATGAAAAGGATATCAATTATTTATAAGACATACACAGTAATGAATAAAAGGAACCGTTCTGGTTAAATCCCGTTATTTTCCATCAAATAGTTTTTCAAATATCTTTTAAAGCAAGATACATTTTCAATCATTCGTAGGTTATGAGGAATAGAATTCCAAAATTCCATACCTGTATATGAGAATGATTTCTTTAAAAAATCTGTTTTGGGAGCACATTTATGAGATATTTGGTTGCAATATTCAGATCGTAATTCATAAAATTGGTTATGACTAAGTGTTACAAATTTCGACATATAGGAGGGAGCTAACCCGTGAATGGTTTTGTAAACCATTAGAATCGTGAAATATTTACGTCTGTTTTCAAACGTTAACCATTTCAAAGAAAGGAAATTTTTCTCAGAATTAGACCATTTTGGCTGGCAGAGAATAATTCGTGCAGCTCTTTTTTGAATCTTATTAACTCTTTGAATAGATGAAGATTTACAATGGCTCCAAAGAATACACCCATAGTCAAAATACGGAGTAATGTAAGAATTATAAAACATTTGTTTCGTGTCGATTGTGAGAAAGTTACATATTCTTTTAAGTAAGTATAACTGTGATGTCAATTTCCTACACAATTGATCAACATGAACTTCCCAGCCTAACGTGTTATCAATATGTACACCTAAAAGCTTTTGAGAGGAAACATTTTCGATTTGCATACCGCTCATACTTAAGTTTAATGCAGAACTATTTTTTATTTTATATTTAGACCCTATTAGCATGCATGTAGTTTTAGTGGGATTTAGAATCATGTTGTTTTGTCTGCACCATCGTTCAATTCTTGTAAGATCGTCTTGCAAATATTTATTGATCAGCGGTACAGAAGAACTACATTTATGTAGTGTTGTATCATCAGCATACATGTCCAAGTTTGACGTTAAAGTTAAAGAAAGATCATTGACGTAAATCAAAAACAGAATAGGTCCAAGTATCGATCCCTGAGGAACGCCTGATGTAATTAGTTTCATATCAGATTGAACAGTGTCATTTTTAACCACTTGACGTCTTTCACTTAGATATGAACGAAATAAGTTACATGTATTATATGTGAAATGATGTAGCTGTAGTTTATATAAGAGAATATCATGATCAACAAGGTCGAACGCCTTTCTAAAATCAAGGAACACAGATCCCACCATATTACCTTGATCTAATTCTGATAACCACGTATCTACTAATCGAATAAGGGCAGTTTGGCACGAATGATTTTCTCTGAAACCAGATTGCTGTGAAAACAATATATCTGTTTGTTTTAGATAGGTTTTTAGCTGATTAGCGATGTGTCTCTCAAATACCTTTGATAAAGTAGGTAAAATTGAAAGGGGTCGATAGTTATTAGGATCGTTCTTTTCGCCTCCTTTAAAAAGGGCTTTAACACTAGCCATTTTTAAAATCTTTTGGAAAAATACCTTTAGAAATACAATTATTGATGATACATGCAATGGGTTTTGAAATAAAATCTTTACATATTTTCAAGATTCTTGGCCCAATTCCATCGAGCCCAGTTGATTTATTACTGTCTAAATTATTGATGATATTTCGTACTTCTATAGGTGTAATGAATGTTACCTCAAAATAACGGTCGAACAGTTTTCTATCAAGGTGATTTTTCAGAGTTTTAAAATAATCTGTATCAACATGAACCTTATCAACTATATTCGATATATTAACGAAATGATTGTTCAATGTATTCACGACATTTAGAATACCCTCAACTTCATTCGATTGAAATTTTAATTTAGAAGGCAATTGATGGTCAATTTTATTGCTAGTAATATTACGAAGATTTTGCCAAAGATTTTTTGGATCGGATTTCTTTTTAATTGCTTCATTAAAGTAATCTTTTTTACTTTTTCTTATAATTGAGGTTACTTTATTTCTCCAAAGTTGATACATTTGCCAGTTTCCTTGATGTTTAAATTCGTCTCTAGTTAATATTGCATCTTTTATAGATTTATTATACCATTCTGGCTGTTTAAATCTTTTAACACGTTTTTCTTTAACAGGTAGATGCTTAGAAAGAATGTCATTTAATAACCTATAAAGAAACCCTAATGCCTTATCAGGGTCTGATATTGTTTCAATAGTATCGAAATTAATACGAGTTAAATCATGCAAGAAAACGTTCATGTTTAACTTCGCAAAAGAACGATAGGAAATCGTTTTGAAATTTTCCTTATTATGAAATTTAGCATGATTTTGGTACGTTAAAGCTATAGGGAAGTGATCGCTGATTGCAATTTTCGACACGAAAGTCTCGGAAATACATTGCTTGCATGTACTATAAATATGATCTATTATGCTAGAAGAATTATTCGTTACCCTAGTTGGCGTTCTTATGTGCTGATAAAGGCCTAAGTCCTGAACCATCTTTGCCCATTTTGTATTACTGTAAGTAGATGTTAAAGAATAATGAATGTTATAATCGCCTAGTAATATGAAATCCAAATTGGCAGCATCAGCAAAATTTAATTGCTCTTCATACCTATCAATCCATGCCTGTTTACTGTTTGGTGGTCTATATGCAAAATTAAGTAAGACTGATTTATTATTTGAAAACATAACTTCTAGCCAAATGCTTTCAATATCACTTATTTCAAGATCAGTTCTTCGCTGATAATTAATGTTAGCAGCTATATATATAAGTAAACCGCCACCGAGCTTTTGCAGGCGACCCTTTCTTTCATAAACGTAACCGTGTAAGAATAAATCAGAATCTGTAACATTTTCAGTCAAAAAAGTTTCAGACAAGCCAAGGATACTAATAGAATGTGTTTTGCTTAGAATTATACGAATTTCATCTAATTTAGGAAGTAAATGCTGTATATTCAAGGAGGCTACGTGTAATCCCTTTTCTTTGAAATTAAATGCTAACAAGCTACTGACTTCTTCATCATCATCCGTATTTTGACTATTCTGTTGGTCTGATTTATGTAATTTTGCAGAGGGGGTTCGGTCAGTTTTTGCATGGTTAAAAAGCGAGCTTTCAGTGTTTATCTTTTTTGTACAGTTTACGTGTAACTTAGGCGAAGTGATGTTCGATAAAGTATTCGGGACATATTTTAAACTAACAGATGAATGATGATTACATGAATTAGGATATTCACACAGTATATTGCATCTGTTATAACATTTAACAGAGGAGTGTATGTCTAACCCGTCCTAGCAATTACTATATCTACACTCAGATTCAATATGGTTTGTTAGGCCGCAATTCCAGCATCGTCTTTTATTAGTTCTAAATTGATATGTGTGAGGTTTTCCAGCAAATGGTTTGTTTCTGTTGGTGTAAGAGTAACGTGGCATACGTGTGTCATCTTGGTTCCTTCTGAGATGAGTTACTCGTTTCTTAATGATCACGATTTCTCCATTAATAGCGTTTACTAAGGCACTAGATCCGCTCTTGTTGAGATGTATTGAATCACGACTGTATAACTGGCATACTGTTTTCCCATTAGCGAATACAAATGCCTGAAAGCACTCAATTAACCCCGCCTTCGTATCTTCACAAACTTGCTTTATGGTATCATTTAGCGGTATGACGTCAACATCACTTCTCGGACAAACAGTACACAAAAATACACTGCACTTTATTGCTGAAACAATCGCTTTCATTTCTTTGTAAACAGATTCTAACCGTCCTTCAGCAGCATCATTTCCACCTATGTACACGATGATATTTTTGTAAGAATCTAGATTCATTTCATCTAACTTTGATTGAATATCCTTTGTCTTCCTTCCTGGCAAGGTTTTAACATCTATTCTGGTATCGAGACCGCGTTTATTAATTCCCTTAAGTATGGAATCTCCAATAATAAGAGTCTTGTCAGCGGATATTTTAGCTGGCGTATTCGAAATAAATTTCGATGTTTCCAGATTTGTTAGCGGTGTTTCCTGATTTTCCGAATGCTTCCCGTTAAAATCACCTACATTTTCTTTCACGTTACTTGGTCCAGGAGTACTGATACTAGTAGCTGATTTCATGTTCTTTTCAACAACTTCAATGGCACTTTGCGGATATCTTTTATCAATCTGTTCTCGTGAAATAAATTTCACTGTGTCCTGGAGTGATTTAATCTGTTGTTGCAATTTATCATTTGTTTGTTTTGTTTCAATAATACATTGATCGTTTGATTGTTTGAGACAGTCCAGCTGCTCGGTAGTTCCCTTTTCCCTTAATGTAATTTAATTTTTAATACTGGCAATCTCATCTCTTATTTGAGAAAACTGTAGGCTGGTGTTCATGTAGAATTCATCGGCTTCATGCTTTAACCGTTGCAGTAGAACATTCAGGGATTTTATTTCGTTTACCATTTGATTTTGTTGTGTTCGACTCGCGTTGTGCATTTCCGTTTTTGCATTCTGATCTGAGTCTGGTCTTGTTTCCGGTTGTTCTAATTGAGGTGATGATATGTTTCGTTGTGTGATTTCATCATTTGTTTCCGATATTTCGGGGGTAGGGCAATCTGTTGATAACCGTTGTTCTAATGGATGTGATAATGTATTGCATTGAAAATTTTCATCATTTGGTAAAGAGACTTTTGAGCAATGTACAATTTTACCATCAAGCTCAGAATCCATTTTCTTCTTACCACCCGGCGTACCATTTAAGAATTTTAAAGCCAAAAATTTGACACAGTCATTCAGATCTGTAGCTGTACTATTCTCCTGTATAAGCCACTGTTGCATGTTATCAACTATGTTCGGTAAATCGACTCTCAGAAAATGTTTTTCAAATTTTCCGTTTATCAGACTTGTGCATTTCGTATGATAAAGATTAATTGTAAACAAATTAGATTTATTTTGACTGATCTTCATTTGAGTCTCTACGAGATAACCGTTCTTGTCAACAATGGGTTTTTGATTTACATCATATTTTTCGGAAAAAAAAAATTACCGACAGCATTTCTGAATAGTTCATACTTTCCACTGCTCAAAGTTAATATAATTCCGCCACCGGATTGTTTAACGATTATATCCTCCCTTTGAGTGAAAAGTAGTTTCTTTTCCATAGCCGATATTTCGTTTAGTTTGTAGTTTCTCTCTGAACTTGCATTACTTTGTTCACCCTTTCGTTTTTTCTTGTTTTCCCTCATTTGTTTGAGCATCACTCGTGCTTTTTCAATTTCAAAACGTCCGTTACATTCAATTTCGTCCGTTTCCGGTCCTCCCGACGCCTCTAGCGAACACATTTTTCTTGATACTCAAGCTATTTTTCACTTGATAAGCATAAATTACATACCAAAATGTCCCGCATGTTGAAAAGAATCAATTTTTTCACTTCTCTTCTTCATTTCAATTGATGTTACGTTGAATAATAAAATATTTTCAAAAATAACGGCATTCGTTTTTTTTTTCAACGTGATTGATTGAGCAAAAAAGAAATGACATCTAGAGTGTCTGCAAGGTTTTCTAATATTTGCCCACCTGCCCTCTTTTTGACCCTACTTGACCCAATTTCGTACTTGACCGAGATTTTATCAAGAATACCATTCTGGCGAATTTAAGATTTATTGAGCAAAACAAAAAAATGGATTGTCTTGCTTAGTGTCAAACTTTCGGGTCTAGAATTTCAACTTTATTTTCACTGAATACCGAAATTATTCTACTCGTCATCTAAAAAAGATAATAACTAGGCTAAACGGATAAAACCTCGACAAAACCTCGTTTTATTTTATCATTTTATAGTCGACTCGTTTAATAAATTCGGTCATGACCACTGATTCAATTTCTTTTTTGCGTATATCTGTGTTACAGACGAGGATGGAAGAGGTTTCTGGTTTTGACTTAAAGACCTGAACGGCAACGATTCATTTGTGTGGAAGAGTAGTGGCTCTGTGCCCCTATACACAGCTTGGGCTGACAATCAGCCAGAAAACAGAGCCGATGAGGACTGTGGGTTCCTATTAAAAGGTAGTGCGTTTAAATGGGCTGATAGTGTATGCTCATTCGGAACATCGCTCGGACTTTTCCGTAAACTAAAAAGTACCTCGGACGTAAGTGTAGTAATTTTTGTCATTTTTAGGTAATTCGGCTCCTGGTGGTACTTTGGTTAATACGCTTGAAGAATAGTATATTCCTTTAGTGATTTCCGATCGTCTGTGGAGTTCATTTTGCATGTTATAATTTGAAAGCAAACCGCAGTAAAACGCTGCGTTTTGTTTTCAAATTATAATATTCACAATTCTAACCTTACGTTGATTTTATTTTTTGCAACGTCATCCTTAGTTATGTTTGTGACGTCATATAAACCCGCGTGCGATATGACGCGCTTTCATGGCTGCGCCCTTATTATTCCCGAGGTCTTTTCCGTAGAATCGCCGAGGGTTCCCGAGTGAGTGTATGCTTATACAAGAAGGAATCAGTCTGCGTCAAGTAGGCAAACAGTCGCTGACAAGAAATGACATCGTCTGAGATACGCTTAAATTTACAGGCAATTTTCAACATCGTGAAATTGACGTGGAAAAGTTGTTGAAATGGTTTGAGAATAAAGTTGAATGTGTGGGATGAGTAATTTTTGAGTGAATTTAAATGGAGGTAATATAAAAATATTGCTAATTTCGTCCAAACGGACGAAATTAGCGAATTTTTATTAGGCCTACCCAATGCTTTAACAAAATAAACGCACTATTCAGTTTGTGTGTCTTCATGGACCTATCAGATTCTTAAATTCCACACCAGCCAATGGAATTGTGGAGTGATATAATCGATTTGAATGAAATGGTGATTCTATGGGCCTTTCCGAAAATATAGATAAAGAGTTATCGGGCCTGATTACTCGCGAGTGTAGTTGAACAAGGGGACGGTCATAATTCTACTTCCGGGTAGCAAATTTCGGATTCAAACTGGCCGAGAAAAAATTCCTTTCAGATCAGGATTAACCCATTACCTGACGAAAAAATTTCAAAGTCATTCTAAATTCAAAGAACTTGCGAACGCTTATTTTATAGCAAATTAAAATTGAATATCTTTTTTTTTCGCCATGAGAAGATATAAAGAACAATGAAGAAGGCGGCGGCTTTATTTATTCTAACGCCTCATAATTCATTGAAATATATCTGGATAATTTAGTCGATTTTGACATTTGATATCTATAGATTATCGAATTATATATTTCAAAAAAAATACCTTCAGACACCGTTGGTAACCTTTACTCGAATAAGCAAAGTGACGTTACACATAATTCCCCCCCCCCTTTTTAATAAAAAATAAACATTTTCGCTACTTTTTGAATTACAGGTTCGTGCGTTTTTGTTATACTAACTTTGTTGTTATTTTGTTCTGAAGTAATTTTGTATAAAATGAAAATTATTTTCTACTTGGGTTAAAATCCTTTGGTTATAAAATTTGAAACCCTCTCTTTAAAATTGTATAACATAGATTCATGGGTATTTTTTTCTTTCCAACGTTACAAGTGTTTGTTCAGACTGGGTCACTGTAATAAAACTTTGTAGGTAACAATGCCACAGAAGCTTAAATGCAGAACGTTTATTTATTTCATTCATAGTATACGTTTTGAAAAATCAGGATATTTTGTTATAAAGTGAGAAGGCTCTTGTAGCAAACAGTTCTTCCTTTTCTAATAATGTTATAACCTGACTTTTTATGCATTACCTTTCAACTGTCATTTGTCATTTGAATCATTTTTCTATAAGATTCAATACATGACACTGTGATATTTAGTATGTCATGGACGCTTAAAGTTTGTTGCCTGAAATGCATCATTTTATGACTGCAACATGTATGATGATTGGGCTAATTATGAATATAATTTACTTCTTGCATATGCATATTCCTTTGTAAAAGTATAGAAGAAGCCCCCTTACTTGTTAGTTATTGTTAGAGGTGTAGAACTCGAAATTTTATTTTGTCTTGTAATGAAATAATAACCCCAAAGGAACAAGTCTTCATCTTTCCCACTCGTCCCCCTAAATTGCTTCCTACGTGCCTGAATTATCAGTGACAGTCATTGAAAACTTAAATAGCAGTTACATAAATATCAAAGAGGTGCATATTTTATATTAATCCAAATATTATTTAACCCTTGTTTTATGGATATTTATTACTTTAATACGAAAATAGGTGAGCGCCTGGATTTCGGGGGTTGGTGGTATCATAGAAAGCAAAGAGGCTAAAATGCCTGGATACACCTATTTTACTTTATTTTTTCTAATTATTCTTATGTTTAACTTTTTCTGTCATATTCTTTCAACCTTATTTAATATAGGTGTATGTTTTTGTTCATTTAAAAATAAAAGGTTTCGGTGAATAAAAGAGTATTTTTGTCGACAAGGTATTTCCCTCCAGTTTCGTCTTGAATATGTTACTTATCAAATATTTTACCATTCTTGGTATTCAATGAATCACGAATGCTATCTCACTAACATTGAAGGTCTTTACAAAACCTTTGAATTTGGACAAGTCTAAAATTTTGATGAACAGGAAAGGGTTAAATTTGATTCTTTGTGTGGATTTTTTCATGTTGACTATTCGTTCTCATTAATTTAAAGCTGCTCTTTCACAGATTTGGAAAATGTGATTTTTGAAGAATTTTTTAAAATCAATCGGAAGTAATAACCCCATCTTGTTGAAGCCTTACAAATAAATTGATTCAATCTGGTAATGAATGGAAAGAGAGACGATATTCCTGAATTTAACGAAATTCATTCTGTAAAATAAAGCAACTACGAACGTAAAAAAGAATATTCTACTATTTTGAGCTAACCATTTACGCATGTACATTCCACATGTTTGTCTTATTCAAACAAAGATTTAGTTAAAAGTATTTGACAGGTGGAAACTTCATATCAATACAAACAAAAATGAAAGATGATTCACAGAAAGTAAGGATTTTGTAATTTATAGACTGGAAATTAATAGACTGGATCCTTTACTGATCTTGCCGTTTCGAAAAATAAGTTAAACAATTATTGCAATACGGTTTTTTTTTTTTGTGTGTGTGTGTGTGTGTGTGTGTGTGTGTGCCAATGCCCTTGGAAAATTCCTAATCGTCTAAAAAAACACATTTCTAAATCTCAGAACAAGTTTTCTATTTTTTCTATAAAAAACCGTGAAAGAGTAGCTTTAATAAAAACTTTGGCATATTCATTCCTAACAAAACGACCTCCTGAGTTGGCTCAAAATAAAAATCAATGACGACCAAATTTTAATTCTAAATATAATTAACTATAAAACAAATAATTTAATTTATTGAATATTTTTTTTTACCATAATTTATTTATTTTTGGAATAAATATTCGTATTATAGAACAATTATTTTTTTCATATATATTTGCAACCGATTACACGCCATACTCATAGTTATTCTAAAAATTGAACTACAAAGGGATATAAGAATTTTTACACTCCACTGCAAGCACAAAACAGGTGTCAACGCAATTTACAACAGACATATGTTGATCACCATACAATTTATTGATCCCGGCAAGTAGGTAACAAACCTTTCACTGTGGAATACATGTATGTACAGTTAAGAACATAGTGAAATTTACTGTTATTCCGATCAAAATCATTCTAAATCGCTCATTCAGGGCTCCATTCATTAATTACAATATCTCGCTCTTACTATCAAAAACGCTCCAAAATCACATAAACAGTATGATAAACAACTACATTCAAAATACAAAAATCCACGATTTCAACGACTTGAGTTCTGTAAGCATAATGATGAGTTCTTGAAGACATTGTTAGATGGTCGTAGAACCTGCATGCAAATTTTATCAAAGGGAGGTAATAAATATCGCTAATTTTATCCATCTTGATATTGCATTACCTCCATTGAATTCACTCAAAACTCGCTCCACGCACTCATTCAATTTCATCCCAAAATCATTCCTCTTGTCAAATTCACGATATTGTTATTTGTATTTATTTGTCTAAGTCAGTTGGTAAAGGTGACGGAAAATGAAGTAAACTTATAATATACATTTCATTTTGATTATACTGAGACTCAATTGAAATGAATGTTAATGAATCCACTGTCGTTAAATCACGCAAGAATCGTCTCAATATGACGAGTCTAATGAGTTGCAACAACATAGGATAATTGATAGGATTATAGAGAAACTAGCAATAACATACTTATTTAATTGAAATTATTTTTCCTTATTTGTGCACAAAATGTGCACTAAGCGACCATTTTCTTTAACGACCGCTTTTTGGTTGTGCCGTGCGTGGTCGCCTAAGGTGGGGTGCTGAAAACTGGAAACCTTACCCCCTCTAGATCTGCCACTTGACCGTCAGTTATACATCCTATTCAAAACATGTGTTTTTTCTGCAAAACAACTTTTTATATGTGCAACAATTAATTAAAGTTAAACTAAATTTTAATTAAAGATAATTAAAGATTATAACTGGCTCCGGTTGCCACGAAAGAAAATGGGGTTTTTACTCAATTAAAAAGTGCACTTTCTGTGACTATACATGTGGCTCGAACCTGTCTATTTTTCATTGGAATTGAAAACATTTTCTAAATCTTAGATACCCCACCCTCGATTCTATTGATTACCGGCGAATTCATCAATACTCTAGTCACATAAAGGATAAAAGTGGAATCGCCGGTCCCTGTAACCGAACTCGGGACTTCTTGGCCAACGAGCAGACATTTTAACAACCGAATACGTACACCCTTGAATAATACAAAAGCTTTTTGAAACTCGTGGCTATTGAAATATTCAATGAGTCCAATAAGCCATTAATAACGTAAAGACAATTCTAATCAAACTGACGTTTTCACACACTCACACACTCGCAAACATTAAAAACAGAAATAATGAATTTCTGATAAGTTGAAGTTCCCCTTTTCTAAATCTTTTTTCAGTTTCCACCAAGTGTAGCATTTTAAACGAAGGTAATCTTTGCAGGGAAGGGTTAAATATATTTTGAACGTTTCTACAATGAACAGAGAAAAACGAACAGACAACAAACAGTGCAAAGATGAAAATAGTGAAAAGGAAAGAAATCGTTGTTTTTGTTCGCCTTTTTCCTTTTCGAGCAATAGTTAAATATCGGAATGAATGGTTCCCTTTTATCACATTCGGAACATCGCTCGGACTTATCCGTAAACTGGAAAGTACCTCGGACGTAAGTGTCGAAATTTTGGGCCATTTTTTAGGTAATTCGGCTTCTGGTGGTACTTCGGTTATTTAATACATTTGAAGAAAATCACATTTTTTAAATAAAATCAATCCGATCGTCTGTGGAGATCTTTTGGGCATATTATAATTAGAAAACAAAACGCAGTAAAACACTGCGTTTTGTTATCAAATTATAATTTGCCCACTTTTATTCCTTCGTTGATTCTGTTTTATGCAACGTCATCCTTAGCGGGATCGTTGATGTTTGTGACGTCACATTAACCCACGTGCGAAGTGACGCGCTTTCATTGCCGCGCCCTTATTATTCCCGAAGTCTATTCCGTAGAATCGCCGGGGGTTCCCGATTGCTTTTATCAGTGTCTATTTCAAGGATATTGCCCAGACTCAAACGCTCCTCTCCAGTGATGAGTTATGCCTGCCTTGTTGTTTAATAGGTCACTACTTGAAGGTATTGCCATTTTGTCTGCTGGGCAGTACTTAGCAATCAAATTGATAAAGACATTTTTTCCGTTTGCTTCAACTAAGGTACGACGTCATTTCCGCCTATTCAGATACTATCTTCCATATCTGTTTAAAATCGATCAAAAATAAAGTGGACACCCTAGAAACCTCTTTTTTACTCAATTAACCTGAAAATTGTTCAGAATGATAGATTTTGATAAAAATGTTGGTTAAGTTTGAAATTGGATCAAGTAGGGACAAAAATGAGGTCAAGAAAATAAAACCCTTTAGACACTCTGAAGACCTTATTCTTTACTCTATCAACAAGATAATTGGCCTTTAACATTGCAGTGGATTTGATTGTGTGAAATTTAGTTAACTCAGTCGCTCTTATATAATATATCAACATCAAAACTGGAGCAGTGGTTTATGCAGTATTCGATCGTAAGGCTTACATGTAGCACATTTAAGTCGTTAGTGCCTAGATCCAAACTTGCTTATACGCAAGTGTATTGTTAAGGACAAGGGGCTCGTTTTACTAAACTTCTTACGACAAAATTGACCGTACGTCAAAATCACAAATCGTACATGTTGATTTCATTCATTGTTAGATTCTGCCTTGCAATATCTCATTGGAATCGTCTCTAGAAGACGATTCTAATGAGATATTGCATTGCGGAATTCCATATTTAGTTACTACTGTAGAAGCAAATTTAATTTTTCACTTACGTAAAAAATGATCGTAAGATGTTTAGTAAAACGGGCCCCCAGATGGTTAGTTGAATATGAAAAATTCGATGTTAGGCCGAAAAATACCCATCACAACTTCATTTCTCAAAAAACATCTTTGCTGCACTACGACAATAAGTTTATTTAAATCTCAATGCAATTTTAAAGCTTGGTGCTTCGGATCTCACCAGAAAATCGAAACACCCAATGTCGTGAAAGAAACGGTTTTGACATGTTCCTTGATCCAATCACATTCGATTTGAAATTATTCTTGTTTCAAATACTACGTATGGCTGTTTGATTATTAGTTTTCTACAAACCTCTGACAGGTAAACTTGTTTCATTTGAGCTTTTGATTTTTTTCTTTGTGCAATCGTTATCTCTTAGTAAAAGATTTAAAAATCGCGTGGCGTTTATAATTATTTCTAATAACGAATTTAACTGAATATAACTGATAAGCTTTGGGTCAGTAGGGTGATTCCTCTCCCCCAGGGGGAACTTTCGGTTTTAAAATCCCAATGTCTACTGAGAATATTCTGAAGTCTGCAACTTGGCGATTTGGGCTTTAGGAATTATTGAGGTCAAAAGGTCACCAAGTGCACTCTAATTTAAATCTTAACCTTAAGCAGAAATTGATATTCATTGTTTTACTTTGGTAATTTCTATAGGCCTTTTTCAACATAATGTAATACCCAAACATTATTCCAAGGATTAAACACATTTGTGTGATTTTCATGGAGGCCTTGGACAAATCTAAGTACTGGAAGTACCGAAAAAAACGACAATTTTCTTTGCCAATAAATATATTTAAAAAGATGTTTTCTGTCTTACAATATTTTCTTTATCCTAAGCATGCTAGAGGATACATTGAAGCCTACAGGCAAAGTTTATTAGACATTTCTTGTTTTGAGTTTTGTTAAAAAACTAATCAAAGCAATGGCATGAGCATGCCAAAACTATAACTATACTACCATTTATATTTCACAATTGTCAATATATGCTTGTTATTTGGTGTTTATTATATTTTGAATGACGTAATTCTTATAGGTAAAAAGGAGAAGAGTTTCAAGGCATTTGAGCACATACCAGGTTTATTCTAAGCAAGTCAATGCACAGAAAGTACTGAAACCCGACATTTTTTTACTCTTTTTGGATGATTTAAAAGGTTTTTCTGTTTCCTGTTCTAATATCTTTATTAGTCTAGACATAAAGGGGGATACCTTAAAGCATACAAACAAAGTTTGTTTAACATTGCTTGCTTAAATATGCTCAAAATTTGATTCCTATAATTGCACGAGTATGTCAGTCTTATACTAAATCATGAGTACAACTTATTGTAATTAGATACTTGTAATTTGGCATGATCATGTTCAGAACGTAATTTTTCAATTAATTAAATAGCTACAAAAAAAGGTTCAGGCCAATTGTGAACATACTTGTTAATTTAAGCTAATCAACGCACTGAAAGTACAAAAAATCATTTTTTTTAAATCCTAAATGTTTTAACACAATCTTAACAAGAAATTATTTTACAATTCATTCAAATTTATTAATAATTGAAATACTATAATTCTTTCAGATGTGCATTTTTTAGTTTTGCTTACCTTAGCTGTTCTCAATGATCGATTAAAAATCTGGTATAAGGGAGCTAATGTGATAAATTCAATTCATTTGTTACGTAATGTCTCTTTCTTTTGCCAGTAATATTTGTTGTTTGGATTGTACACTATTCTGAAACATATGTTTCAATTTACTTAAAAGACGATTCAAATTCCATAAGTTTCAAGACATTTTTGTAGAGAACAGGCTTATTTTTTGAAAATCAAAGCACTGAAAGTACCAAAATGTGACATTTTGTGATTATAAAGTTATTTACACATTTTTATCTGGAATTTCTTTTTCAATTTACTTAAATTTCCTTATATTTAAATAACCCCAGTTGCATGTATCATCCTTTAATCAGTAATGTAAGTTCTGTGGCTTGTTCAACATTCTGAACATCATGCTTGACACTCATTCTCACGAGAATTGGGATTTTGGGATTCTAAAAAATCAAAAAATGAAAATCTTAGTACCACTTTAATTTTTCTAAAATCAGATGAAGTAAACATCAACCTATAATGATGTGAAATGTTTTATACTACGTCCGAGAGGAAAAAAAGTTATTAAGCAGCGCGTAACTGTCTTATTTTGACAGTTTTCACCAAGTAATATTCGTTATTTGTACCCTTGCCACAGTATTATCAAAGTAAAAACTTAAAGAAGAATTTTTTTTCTTTTGCTTTGATTCTCTTTCAAACCAGATATGTTTTTTCTGCATATTAATATGTTTGTAGTTTTATTCACTTCCAGGAAACAGACATTTCTTCGATATTAGAATGTGTGTCGGTGACAGACCTTTTCAAATATAGATTTTTTTAATTTTACACCGACTTTCACTTTTATTTTCAAAGTGCACGATAACATTCTAAAGTTTAAGTTCGTCGAAAAATCAACTGGAAGACGTATCAAATAAAAATAATGAATTTACCTTCTGTTTCATTGCAAAATTGTGTTTCTCTGTTTGAATGCTCGAATAAGGTATATTGTGTCGAAGATTACTCATGGTTTATCGAGTGCAGTTTAAATGATGACCCATAGCCCAAAAAACTCTTAAATCGTATATAAAACTATGCTTGGTTGGAAATTTATCTGAAGCTTTGGAATAAATGGTTTTAGGTATCTAGTCTCTTTCAAAAAGGTGAGATAATCTGAATATAAAAAACATTGGCAAGTTACCTTTTAAACATCAAAATTTCTTTAAATATAAAACGCAAATTAACTTCTTTATGGTTGAATACTAGTGCACATCGCACATCGGGGTTGACCCACTCACAAAGACTTGTCATCACTTTAAGCATCGCATTTTCTGCCCAATTTTCACGGTATCGAAGATTACAGTTTCTCAAACATGCTAAAGTGTAAAATGCAATGATGGCCGGATCAAACTTTTATTTCTCAAGACTAAGAATGCCGATTAAAAACAAATAACAATTGTACCACCGTGAAATACCAATTGCAATGGAATATACTCAAACGGTCTCGAAGGTTACAAAAAGGTATTCTTGCAGCATTTAAAGGTAGGGAATTAGGTTTACCCATCATAGAAATGTTGTTTTGTATTTTTTGGTACCATAGGAACGGATATCTGGTCTATTCATGTGTTTCGGTTAAAGTTTTTCGTAGGCATTTAAATTTGGTATCGAATATTACGGTCTCGATGATTACAAAACGCACCGCTTTACAGCATAATTAACACACTGAACGCTGTATGCAACTTTTTTAAGTGTTAATTGTTTATACTGGTTATGTTACATGTTTTAATGATCTCATGCGTTATGATTTTGTTGTGGAATATATTGAAAAACCTAGTATCGAAGATTACATTAGTTCATTATAAGAAGACCCCTTGTCTGAATGAACTGGTTTAAAGAATTCTGTGTCAATTTCTTTATTGTAATTAAAACGCATTATTTTTTAAGCATAAATTCAGCATGCTAAGAAAAAGAAATTGCTCGATTTTTAGGCTTTATTCCATCAAATTAGCCCCTTTAAAGTCTCGGAATCGAAGATTACTTCATTTTTGCTTTTTTCGGCGACACCAGGTTTTGGCTCAATAAACATTGAAATTGGCCGATTCGGTGCACGGCGCGTTTTCTAAAGGTAAAGGACATGTGTGCGATATCTTTGAAAGAATATCTTTGTTCTGAAAATAGGTATCTCGGCTTAGTGTACGAGCAAAAATCATCAAATGAAAAAGCGACAGTATCGAATATTACAAAATGCACATAAAAACAAATCTCTTGTCTCCGAAACGTCAACCACGATCATTTTCTTGGTGTGCATAAACTAAGTTCATGGAGGTCTATCAAATTAAGCACCAAACGATCACATAAAATATATTTTAGGCTTTTAAAAATGCGGCGACACCAAAATCCCAATTCTCGTGAGAATGAGTGTTAAATCTAAATTAAAAGTGATTTAAATTCGAACTAGTTTGCGTATATTTGTTAGATTAATTTCGTACAAAGCAAAGTACTAAAAAATTTAAATCGGGCAAAAAAAGTCTTCTACCAAGAAACTTTATTCCTATATGAAAATATCTTACACCAATTAATGAAACAAATAAAAAAGAATTGACATAATACAATTTGCATTTTATGACTGGTTTTCATACACAAAAAGGGCATTACATCTACATTGATATGTAAATGGATGTTTAATAGTACACCATTCATCTGTTAACATTATAACCTTATAACGACACCAGTCTGTATTGGTAATGGCTTATTCAAACTGATGGTATGAATGAATGAATTAATTAATTATTTAATGAATGAATGAATGAACGAATGAATGAATGAATGAATGAATATTGATTCACGGTCCGTCGACTACTAAGGTCATCTTGGGCGCAAACACTCATATATAAAACTGGAATAATCCGGCGTGTGCACGAAAGCACATGGACTCTCCCCAGATCAGGAGAACGGCCCATGTCCACCCGACCGGAAAATTAAAAAAAGTGGTCATTCATGCGTGTACTAAAATTCATGTTTATAACGTTATAAAACAAATCAATGTATACTAAAAATCCAAAAGAATTTTTCAATTATAAAAGAAATAATAACCAAAAAAACTATATATAGTGAAAACGGTAAAATTTTATAGAACATTTTGAAAATAAAGAAGAAACGGTCAATAGAACCTGAAATCAGATTTTATTATATAAGTGAATTGACTTAAGCAAGTCAAAAATCGATTCCAATTTGACATAGTCAAACAGCTGCCTCATACTATCAACTTTAAAATATTTGTCTCTGATAAAAGAGAAATTAATACAATCTATTAAAATATTTTTTATAGTAAGAGGAGCGTTGCATGGAATGCACATTGGCATCTCTTCTCCTTTTAAAAGGTAGGAGTGCGTTAAGTGAGAATGACCAATGCGTAATTGAGTTAAAATTAGCTATTCGCGACGGCATGACCTGTAACCAGGCAACCAATCGCCGAGGTCCTGTCGAACAGAAAATAATTTATTGTTCTGGTTAGCTGGATCAGTCCAATAATTACTCCAGACATCATGAATAAAACTATGAATTAAGGGTTTAAAATCGGTAAAAGGTACCTCGAACGGTAAAATTTCAAGTGATAATGCATCCTTGGCAGCTTTATCTACCTCCTCATTACCACGAATACCAATATGGTTTGGAAGCCAGCAGAAAACGAGATCAATATCATTCAGCTGAGCTTTTTTATCGAGTAATCTTACGATAAGGTGGTTGTCAGTTTTTCGTGCTCAATGGTTGACCTAGAGTCAGCATAAATGATATAATGAGAGAAACGTTCTGCGATCACATGACCGAGTGCGAGATCAATGGCCTTAAGCTCAGCAGAACAAATGGAAGACGGACTTGATATTTTTCGACATCTAAAATTCTTTTGAACCGTCAGTGTATATCTCTTCATATGATGTGTATTTTTCTTTGACTTCCAAGAACTTTGTTTTAAAAATAGTTGGATCTGTTGTATCTTTTTTGCTTGAAATAACATCATAAAGAAACGTGTTACTTTTATATGTCCATAAAGGAACATAAGGAACAATATGTTCTGCCATGTCCACTAAGTCAAAATCTAGAGAGTTAACATCAGCATCACAGCGCAAACTAAAGGGAAGTATAGGGTTCTTTTTCTTTTCAAAAAACTCTGTATATTTTGGTTAAAAAACAACTTTATGAGTAGGATTATCGGGATTTGATTTGAGTTTTAAATAATTCTGCATAGAAAGCCTTTTCCTGCGTTAATTTAAGGAAGGCTCATTTGCTTCTGCATATAGACTGGACTGTTAACTGGTGATGTTCTAAATGCGCCCAACGCTAAGCGCAATCCCTGACTGTGAATAAAATCAAGTTTGCGAAGGTATGAAGGGCGCGCAGAACCATAAACAACACAGCCGTAGTTTAACTTTGATCTAACAAGTGCCTTATAAAGGCACAATAGAACCTTTTTATCGGCTCCCCAATCCATACTGGATACAACACGTAAAAGATTAAGTGCCTTTTGGCATTTATTCTTCAAATTGCCAATATGCGGTATAAACGACAGTTTAGAATCAAAAAGGAGTCTTAAAAACATAAATTCCTTAACAACTTCAATCGGCACTCCGTCCAACTTTAATTCTGGATCGGAGTGCATTTTTCTTGATTGACAAAAATGCATACATTTAGTTTTTGTCTTGTGACCATTTTGAAAGGTTGTTTAAAACTTGCTGCAACTGTCTCTCAATTGTATACATGTGTTTTGATCTGTAACAGATGCTAAAGTCATCAACATAAAGGAAACATTCCACGTCAGGACAAACCGTTTCAACGATATTGTTTATTTTGACACTCAAAAGTGTCACCGATAAAATACTCCCCTGGGGAACACGCATTTCTTGTTCATGAGGATCAGATAAAGTATCCCCAACCCGGACTCTAAACTGCCGTTTATCATAAAAAGCTGAGATGAAATAGGCAATCCGACCTCGAATACCGAAATCATAGAGGTCGTTCATAATTCCATACTTCCACGTGGTATCATAAGCACTTTCGAGATCGAAAAAGACAGAAACAACATGTTCCTTCTTTATAAAGGCTTCTCGAATAAATGTCTCGAAAAATGTCTAAAAAAATCTCTAAATGTCAAGATGATCAAGAGTGCTTCTCTGTTTACGGAAGCCACTTTGGACTGACGTTATAAGGTGGTTCTTTTCAAGAAACCAGGAAAGACGATCATTAACCATTCTTTCCATGGTTTTGCAAATGCAACTAGTTCATGCGATAGGGCGATAATTAGATGGATTTGTGGAATTTTAACCTGGTTTAGGTATTGGAGTAACGATAGCTTCCCGCCAAGAGGCTGGAATGCTTCCCGTCTTCCAGACCTGGTTGTAAATATCAGGTAAGCAATGAAGGGAGTTAGAAGGTTATCGTTTGAGGAATTGATAGTATATAGCATCTGATCCGACAGCAGTGTCGTGACACTTTTTTAAAGTTTTTTTTCAATTCCTTAACGGAAAAGTCTCTATCATAGTTCCAGATTTCTGGAACTAAAATTAAGTTTAGACTTTTCTTTTTCACCTTGAAACTTCTGAAACGTAGGTGAATAATTAGTACAGGAAGATTTCTTGGCAAACGTGTCTGTCAAGACATTAGCAATGTCATGTTTTGAAGAAACTGTGTTATCGCCATCCGTTTTAAGATGACCGAGGTTAAGTGATGTATTCTTCCCACTAATTTTACGTATCATGTACCTAGTCTTTTTGACAGTTGATCTAGAATTTAATCTAGAGACATACTGTCTCCAAGACGAACGCTTACTTTGTTTAATAGTACGACGTGCTTTTGCACGTGAAATTTTGAATTGGTAAAGATTGTCCTTTGAAGGATTTAAGCCAAATGCACTAAGAGCACGTTTCCTCTCGGTTATTGCCTTTTTGCAATCATCATTGAACCATGGCTTGTTTGGATTCTTTGGGTCAGGCGATTTTTGTGGAATACTTTTTTCTGCAGCAGAATAAAGTAAAGATGTAAACAAGTCTGCAGAGCTTTCACAGTCATCAAAGGCTTCTGGATTTATCGACTGCTCACATTTGTGGTGTTAAAGAGTTCCAAATTAGCCTTATGTAGTTTCCAACGCCTAGGGCGCTCCAGAACAGATGGTCCTAATTCGGAGATCTGAATAGGGAAATGTTCACTACCATGAAGGTCGGAAATAACTTTCCATGAAAAAACAGGAGAAATATCAGGACTGCAAATAGTCAAATCTAGTGATGACAAATTTCCAGTTGCAGGATGAAGATAAGTTTTAGATTTATCATGCAACAAAACAAGATCATGCCTAGTTATAAAATCCTCAACAGTACGGTCTTTGTCGTCTGTATTGGAAGATCCCCATTACATATGATGAGAATTGAAATCTCCAATTAGTATAAAAGGCCGTGGTAGCTGATCAACAAGATTATCAAGTTTCCTACTATCTACAGGAGAACTAGGAGGAAGGTAAATAGAACACAATGTAATTGTTTTATTTAGACACTTACAGCTACTGCTTGTAGAGAAGCATTTAAACTAACATGACGGTCAGGAATATTATTATTAACAATTATTCCCACACCTTCAGACGCTTTCTCGCGTTCTGTTAAGTTAGTCAAATAGCAAGAATGACATTTTAGAGAAAACCTATCTGTATCCTTTAAAAACGTTTCTTGCAACAAACTGCAACTGGTTTTTTTTTTTTTTTTTTTTTTTGGAAACTAGAAGATTAAGTTCTTCAAAATTGGCCTTGATGCTGCGACAATTCCTAATGCCATTATGGAGGTTAATGAAAAATAATACCACTTATTAATGAGAAATTACCCATTATTTAACCCCTGTTAAATTTATTTTGTTCGCACCTTGCCTAGTTGCATCTGTTTGTTTTGAAATAGGTGGGTTTGAAGGGGTTGGGTTTGAAGGAGCGGGTACATCCATCTCCTCCTCCTCATCCTCAAATTCGCTTAATTCAGCGAATCGATTGCCTGTCGAAACTGGAGGAGGAGAAACCTTATCCAGATTAACTCGAGGCTTTCTCTGACTGAAGGATTCTAATTGAGTTGTAGACTTATCTTTCTGAGACTGTTTACTGGCATTTTTGGTAACTTTGTTTTGCTTAGAAACGGGTGTTTTCTTTTCAGAATCTGAGGTTTGTTTATTATCTTTTTCATCCGTTGATTTGTTCAAGGGCGTTTCACCTGATAAAACTTGGTCGACTTCGCTACGTACTTCCGGTAAGTATTTAAAGCATACGTTCACAAGTTGTGCATTCATTAATTTTAGCAGTTTGGTTTGGCTCAGTTGGTGTCGTTTCTAGATTCGACTAGTTTCCTTGCTTCAAAGAAGGAGACAGATTGTTTAAATTTAACATTCAAAACTTCTTTTTCTATTTTAAATCTTGAGCATAATCTTGAATTTGCAGGATGTGCCATTCCGCAATTGCAACATTTGAAATCATTCTGACAGTCATCCTCATTATGTTCATCTTCATCTCCTTCGAATCCACATTTTCTGCAAACTTTTGTTTTCTTACAGTTATCTTCGTGATGGCCAAACCTCTGGCAATTAAAGCACCGCAGAGGGTTAGGGACAAACACATCAACTTTGACAATCTGAAAGCCTACTTTGTTTTCTTTCGGTAGGGTAGGTTCGTTAAAGGTTAAGACATAAGTATTTGTTCTTATTCGCTTTTGGTCTCATGTGAATTCAATTCTTCTGACTGCAATGACACCGAGGGATTTGAGATTTAGCTCTATTTCATATATCATGCAAGAGGACAACTCTCTGCAACGTATAACACCTTTGGAAGTATTTAATTTCTCATGGGATTACACTTTGACCTTGTGGTTATAGAACTTCGTTATTTTCAGAAGATTCTCTGACTGAGCCCTTTTTGACACTTCAATTAACAAATTTCCATTCTTCATATTTTTGACTGATTTTGGAGTTCCAATAATTGCCCTGGTTAGCTTTTCTATAACAAACGGAGAAAGTTCTGCTTTCGGAAACTCTGAGTCTTCACTTTCGACCACTATAAATCCTCGGAACGGCAGTAAATTAATCTTTTCGTCCTCAGAATCTGAAAGTTCTCTCTTGGGGGTTTTTTTTGGATGAAGCCATGCTTTTAGTGTGTGTTTCAGCGACGATGCTCCAAACCACCCGCCCTCGGAGTCCTACTAATGGGGACACCTAGCCTGGGGAATTCCATCTCAGGAAAGGTGCCGGGGATACATCGCCAATATACTCGGTGCAAAATGGCTAGATCAAGCAATGCATACATCCGATAATTAATTCACCTAAGCATGAAAAAATAACGGAAAGCATAATTGTCTATCAAATATCACGTTTACCCGCCTTCTAAGGCATGTGAAGGACACTTATGTTCAAATGAAAACGACGGTTTATTGGTCAAACGATTAATAAAACGCCTTAGAGCAAGATATGACAAGCTGATTTATCGAGTCGGGCCCGCCCGACCTCCTGCCCAACTCAGGGCCAAAGTGGTGTGTTGCAAACACAGGGCCTAGCCAATCCTTGAGGTCACTCAAACACCTGGATCCCGTCATCAGGCATTACGGGTCGCAGCCCACGGCAAAGAAGCAGGTCCATTTGTTTGGGGTCATACCATGTACTACATGGACAGCAGCCGACTATTTCTATCCCCCCGCCCAGCTGGGGGCTGCAAACTGATGGTAATCACATACTCTTTTATAAGAGTGGTTTGTAAAATGATACTGGAATAGGGTCAATGAATTTATATGATATATCTAGAGTTTACTGTAGCCATCTCTTTTCCATAGCTTCTCTTTGTTTCAATAAAACTTCATGTTTTGTCTTAAATTTGCAACAGCGTTAAAATTGCATTAGAATTACAGATTAAATGATATTTAAGTTAAATCAAATATTGAAAGTCATGATCTCCTGCCTTAACCGTAAACATTTGCTGGAACAGGACACCTAAGGGGATCTGAAAATTTAAAAAAAAAGGGGAAAACAATGAGTGAAGCATTTTTTACGTTAAAAAGAACAAAGAAGCCAGCAACAAACTTTGCAATTAACAATATTTATTCACAATATTAACAGAATTATTGACAAAATGAAATTATTTAAAAACAAATTACAATACCTTGAATATATAATACTAAAGTTTTAATTATAGATCCAATCGAATTTAGTGCCTGATCCACAAATAACAAGTCCAATAATATCCGAATTTAAAATTAAACACACTTTTAAACAAACTCTTTAGATAACGAGAAATCACCTTTTAGTTTAACACTGTACTTCTTAATGAAACCATTAATCTAAACCAAGTGAACCAAGAATGCTGTATGAATCCCTTTATATAGTACCATAGAACAATCTAGAATAGCATAGAACATTAGAAGTTTCTAGAGTTTGAATCAATTTTTAAAGGTCCTTTCTAGAAAGATCTAAAATATTCTACTTACATTTCACCTGATAGTCAAGGGATCGGAAATTTGCCAGACTAAGTCTTCAAAAAGACACGGGAAAAACATGATTATATTTTTGTACATAACGCTTTCCCCCCTTGCAAGAAAAAAGAAAGGTTTATGAAAAAAATCTTTCTTTTTTGCATTATTTTCAGCATATACAATGATAATATACTTCTCACAATTAATAATGTCATGATTCGCTGAAACATTTCAGCCCAACTAGCATGAAAATACAAACAATTATTATCAAGAGAAATGAAAAAGAGTTATATGCAAACATGTTTACATACATATATCGAAAAAGAATTGTGAAATGTAACTGTTAAATGCAATTTGAGTATTAAAGATAAGACAATCTAAAGATTTTAGATTTTTGACAGAGCATCTGGTATAATGTTGTCTTTTCCCTTAATGTGCCTTACATCAAGATTAAATTCTGGAAGTGACAAACCACACCTCAATAATCTCTGGTTCTTATAAAGTTTGTGAAGAAAACTTAAGTGATTGTGATCACTTAATACAAGAGGAGAAAGTGCAGATGTTGAATAAACTTCAAAATGTTGGATGAAATCTTACTAAAGCACATTGACATTCAGGGTGATAAGCAGATGACCGATATTGCTTGATACCTAATTCATGCATAACCTTTTGGAATATGCCTGACATGAAGTTTGATCCTTGATCAGACTAAACTGATTATGGAAGGCCAATAAAATCAAAGAATTTGACAAGAGCCTTAATAATTGACTTTGCCTTAATGTTTCTTATAGAAATTGCTACTGGGAAGCGAGTAAAAGCACACATAATTGTCAACAAATATTCAGAACCTGACTTAGTTTTCGGTAAAGAACCAACGCAGTCTTTTATAATTCGACTGAAAGGTTCATCAAAAGCTGGAATGGGTTGTAACCTTGCTTTTTGATTAACTTGGTTAGGTTTCCCTACCATTTGACAAGTGTGGCAACTTTTATAATATTTTGAAACGTCCGTTTTAAGTCCCGGCCTAAAAATGAGTCATAATCTTGTGATCAGACTTGTTTACACATTAATGACCAGACTTTGGACTTTCATGGGCTATATTAAGTATTTAATGGCGATATGACTTTGGAACAACAATTTGGTGATGAACAACCCAATCATCATGAGCTGGGACATCAAATGGTTGCCATTTTCTCATTAGAATACCATTCTTTTTGTAGTTACATACAGGATTCTGAGACATTTCTTTTTCGGGTAATCCCCTATCAATTAACTTTGAAATCTCGGGATCATTTTGCTGTTCCTGGATTAGCCATGGCTTTGAATGCGGTTCATGACCTTGTAAATGACTGACAAAATTTTGAGGAGCCTGTCTTAGTATCAGGCAGACTAAGATTAAAAGACTTTTTAATCTCGTCATTGAAATATTGACCAACAAAAGTATCTACTAAGTCAATATCACTTGAATTTTTCAAGGAAGCTTTTTTAGCCATACCCCGAGTTATTGCACATGAAGGGTAAAAATCAAGTATTTCCTGCAAAAAAAAGGATAATCTGTTTGACCTACATTAGATGTGTCAGTTACAAGAGGATTAACAACAACCTTACCTCCAGCTAAGTCATTGCCTAGCAATTAATGTATACCTTTAAATGGTAAAAAAATGTTAAACACCATTAGCCACAGAACCAGTAACCAAATCTGAAGACAATTTAACCTTATGAAAAGGAACATAAATAACACAACACTCTGAACGGTTCATACAGGTCCATACAGAAATCAGAGTTTGGTTCTGCCTTAACAATTGGAATTAACTCAAAAGAGGGCTGTGATTTTGGCTGATGGCTGTAGGTTCGGCTGCACCCAGTTCCTTCTTCCTTTTTAATCTAAAACATTCTGAAATAAGATGACCTCGTTTTTACAAAAAGTACAATGTAGGCGAGATAAGGGATTTTGAACATTGGTTTACCAGTGGACTTTTGTTTAGGTGAATTCGATTGACTAGACATGCTAGATGAATCACCAGACTTAGATTTATTTTGGGGATGTAAGGAAGCAGGTTTTGCTTTATAAACGAAAGAATTTTTGTGTCTAAGGTAGTAATCATCAGCTAAACGAGCTGAAGTAAAGTTTCAACTTTTTTTGCATCTAAATGTTACTTAATGTCAGATTGAATGCTATTTTTGAATTGTTCAATTAATATAAATTGTCTAAGATTATTATAATTCTGGTCTATTTTTTTAGAATAGCACCACCTGTCAAATATTGTTTCTTAGTTTCTTGCAAATTCAACATGAGTCTGGTCAGATTCTTTTCTACAGCTTCTAAATTGTTGCCTGTATGCTTCTGGAACCTGCTCATAACCTTTGAGAATGAGTTCTTTTACAGTATCATAATCATTGCTTTGTTCTTTTCTAAGTTGCGAATAAATATTGCGAGCTTTTCCTACAATCCTATCGTGATTGAAATTCTCGTTCTTTTTCTCGCCCTGTCGCTCTTTATTCTCTTTCTCTATCTCTTTCATCTCTTTCGCTCTCTCTTTCTTCTCTTTCCCTATCTGTTTCGATTTGTCGTTCTCTCTCTTCTCTTTCTCGTTCTTCCTTTTCTCTTTGAAATTGCCTTTCTCTTTCTTTTTCTTCAATTTCTCTCTGTGCTCTTTCTCTTTCAATTTGAATTTCTAATTGCTTTTCCTTAATTTTCTCTCTTCTCTCTCTCCTTCTATTTCCAATTTCTTCTCTCTTTCTTGAAGTTTTAACAGTTCAAGCTCTCTTGGGCTTGCAACTGATGGAACATCAACAAGAAGAGACAGAGCCTTTTCATAAAAAATGTCCTTATCAACAAAAGATTGAACCAAAATATTCTTAATTTCATGCTTTCACAATGAGGACTTGACTTCTTTTAATTCATAATGCTTAGCAAATCATGCTTTTTACCCGAATTCAATAGCTCCACGGAAGGTTCTTTCGTACTTTTTTTTCTAAGTCAAAAGACATGGTAGCTTGTTGCTGCGTTCAAATAAGAATGTAAGATTTTGATAAATAAAAGTGAGACTTAATTTCTAAATAATTTCAAACAGCAGAATTAAATAAAAAAAAATGTTTGATTTGTTTTGTTTTGTTTGTCTGATGTTCCTATCTCAGGACGAGCCCCCAAATTCTGTTACGTGCCAACGTAACATGAACAAAGAAGCCAGCAACAAATTTTATAATAAACAATATTTATTGACAATAATAACAGAATTATTGACAGTATGAAATTAATACAATGCCTTGAATGTTTAATCCTAAAGTTTTGATTTTAGATCCAATTGAATTAAGTTCCTGGTCCACAAATTATAAGTCCAATAATATTAAGCACACTTTTAAACGCACGTTTTAGATAATGAGAAATCCCCTTTTAGTTTAACACAGTACTTCCAAATGAAACCATTAATCTAAACCAAGTGAACCAAGAATGCTGTATGAATCCCTTTATATAGTACCATAGAACAATCTAGAATAGCATAGAACATTAGAAGATTCTAGAATTTGAATCACTTTCTAAAAGTCCTTTCTAGAAAGATCTAAAATATTCTACTTACATGTTTACCTAATAGTCAAGGGATCGAAAGACTAATTCTAAAAATAGACACGGGAAACACCATGGTTATATTTTTATACATAAAGCATGTAAAAAAACCCTAGTATTTTATTTTAACAAGAATTTTGTTTCATCAGTTGCAAAGTATCAAGTACTGATATATCATACTTGTATCTTATATCAAGTATCAAGTATTGCAACATCAAAATTATAGTGATTACTAATTAGCACTCAGTACGATCCATTTTTATATATATTAATGATATAAACAAAAACGGAATAAACGGAAAACAAACACGTATGTTAAATTCACGTCATTGGTGTGCATCCTGTACGAGAGCTTTACCGTACTTCAATAGAACTTTTTATAGTTTTTTACATGCAAAAATCTAGCAAGAAGAGAGTTTTGGGAGGCCACACAATTTGTATTTGGAGTAAGTCATGCCCTAGATTATGATAACAATTTTCGAATTTGGATGATAATTGAAAAGCTACTTCTTGTCATGATATACTAAAACATAATACTTATCTATTCTAAAATTCTTAAAGGAAGATTTGTGCCTTTTCAAATCAATTGTTTGTTAGCTTAGTATCAATGGTATTAATTTATTTATCATTTTCATCAAATTCTATATAAATGATAATTTTTTATGAAAAAGTTTCAAAAAGGGTTTATATAAGCTTATATTTGAATACTGATGATAGTGATGATGGTATAAGTGATGATAGTGATGATGGTATAAGTGCAGTACGTATTCAGTCTAGCTATGCAATTTACGGGACGAACCAGACCCCTAGCTTTGCATCTGCAGGAAAGGGTAGTCACCTTAAAAAAATATTGGCAATATGCCTTAAGACACAGAAACTAAATATGAATTTTCTGATGAAATGTTTATACAAAAACTAATTTTAAGAAAGAACATAGCATTCAGTACATCAGAAATAAGTTTGGAAAAAATAACAATGTTAATATCCATTGGAAACAAAGCTTTTTCCGTTAAGTTTGGAAAGGTGTAATAATTAAGTGGACTTAATGGGCGAAGAGTTGGTTAGAACTTTACTTTCAAGAAAGCCCAAGGCTCTCTTCTAGACTCAAACAATTGTGATAACTGTCGTTAGACATTAAAGAAATATGGAATTGACACCATTTGGTGACACAAATTTTGTCTATTTGTTATCTTTGACACTCGGTGCTTTCAGTACTTCGATCTATTAAAAAAATAATAGTTATATGCCTAAAACGCTTAAACATTGCACTATTTTAATGACAATGAGTTATTGTTGCAATAAGATACTGTGACTAAGTGCTTTATGCAAACAAAAATACGCAAAATAAAGCTTTTGTCTCTTTTCATCTATACTTTCATTAAACTTGCAAGTACAATTTTTAATGCTTTTAGATCTATACCTAAACTAACATGAAGCACAGCCACAATGGACACAATATGACACAAACATCAACTTTCACAAGGAACACGAGATATAAAAGATAGTAAAAGGGACGCTCCACTTTTAAGAGTAGAAAAGTATATCTCCTATGTTTGAACACGCATATAAGTAAAGAAATACAGTCATTTCCGTTCTTTAATGCTACCGTAGTTAATACTTTCAATAATTTTGAGTTGTTGAAATTGCCACAAAATGTATTTTATTTGCAAAAACTTAACAAAAATATGTTTTCCTTTCAATTTTATCTATGTAGATATATGGTATCCATTTAAATTCACCAGCTGAACTAAGCTTTAAAACCAACAAATGTAATGGTTATCAAATAGCAAATAATAAAAATTACCTTAGGGCAAGTAATTGTTTAAGTTGATGGGAAAATATTAGAAAAAATCCTCCTTTGGTCTAAAATGGCATATTGTCTATGGTTTATTCTTTTATGTATGAACCGATTTCAGTACTTTGAATTCTTTGATTTCATAAAAATTGCCATAAAGTTACCCTCAAATGAAATTTCCCAGCAGCAAAATAAGTGATACCACTAGAATCATTTCCTGCTTAATTTCATGAAAGATAATTGAACATACCACTTCAAATCCAGCTCATCTATTCATTTATAGAAAAAGTGCACTTGTTGACCCTTGACCTAAATAATTCCTAAAAGCCCAAACAGCCAAGTTGAAGACTTGCAGAATATACTGGGTAGACATTGGGCTTTTAAAAAACATAGTCCCGAAAATTCTCCGAGGGGGTATACTGGCTCATGGTTTATTAGTACAAAAGTTGCACTGACGTTTTAAGGATCCAAACAACATTTACTTTTGTGCAATTCGTTTTAAAGTTGACGAAACAATTATTTTGCGTTCCATTGAATTATTCAATTTCAAACTTATTACACAGAACAATTATGCGTAGCGAATTAATAAATGAGCATGTGTGGCATGGTGTCAGTGTCATACATAAACTTCAAGAAATATAATTAGTAAATTAAATGCATGACGATAGACAGTAAAATTTACGTCTAGCGCATCGAGTAAAAGGTGATGATTTTCGATATCAAGTATTGTTACGATATACTAACGCGTATTTAATTGGTGAAAATAGTCAAAGGAAGTGTGTGTGTATGTATAGATCAGCAATTTCAAGTGAGTAATCTAAGATCAATTTTACATTGAAAATGATAGGAGATAACCGTTTCTCGAACCTCACTGTTTCTTGCGGAACTATACCCTTCTATCTTAACAATAGTTTGAAAAGATTTAAATAAAAGTACTCCTGATTTGTTTTGACATATGTCTTGTGCACACCTTTAATTACATTCATTGTGAAATTGTGTGAAGAAATAAAACTTTTCATGTGAAGAGAAATTATCAATCGTAACTAAGGGTCGTGATTGAAATTGAAATGATGTAATAAACTAATTCATCTACTAAAATATATTTCTTTTTTACATCTTTACTTAAACTTTAACTTTGTACTTAAACATCTTTAATTCTTCTCCAATTTAACCCTTTGTTGATTAATCCCTGCTTTTCACGCGCCCGTAATTTATGATTGAGAAAACATTGTGAACAAAAGAAGAAATTGCTTCTGACAAGCAATTTCTTCTTTTTCCACACTATTTTCTACCCTACACAATGGTTATTTTTCAAATAAAATCCACTTTAAATTTTCGTATGCAAAACCTTTGAATTTGGACAGGACCATAATTTCTTTAAATTAGAAAAGTGTATAATTCATTGATTTTAGAAATGTCATTTATCTTTTCTTTGCCTTTTTCCATATCACTACCAGCCTTGCAAATATTACAGCAAATGTGTCATCGTTTGGTTCTTGATAAGATGCAAAAAAAAATGAGTCAAACTGATTTGAGCCAGGAACATTAATTCCAGATAAATCATCATTGTCTTCTGTCTCCCGTTTTTAATTTTCTGGTCTGTCTTTAGCCTTTATTATATTTAGTTACCAAGCTTTTGAAGTATAAAAAGACTTGCAAATGCTGCCTTTTCAAGATCAGACTACTCACATTGAGACATACTCAGTTTTTGAGAAAATAATTCACATCTCCTTAAGATTCTTAACCCAGGGCAAGTACCTTTGCATCTGTATGAAATATGTAGGGTTCTGTTTCACCATTTGAGAAAGAAAATATATTTTATTAAACCAATAATTGGCTCTGAAATTGCACTCAAATTCGAAATAAATCGACGGCAATACGAACTCTTCCGCCCCGATTGACAGGTCTAACTGCCCCGAGACTTTACGAAACAATTAAATAATGGATTGTTTCTACTTTCTTTGTGCCCGCTTTGATACCCTCCTTACTAACAATAAACCCGAGATGCTTTGTTTCAGTTTTAAGAAAACCACATTTATTTTGAATTTACGTTATGCTGTGTTGAATATTAGAAGATATATTTACAATTAGTACAGGTATGTTTTGAAGTATATGTAAACACTGTATCCCATCTACACCGGTAGCGTAATGTTTGTAAACGGAAACAATGGCGGAACCCATCGACTGACATAGGATAAAGCGCTTACATCAGGAACCACTATGTCAATTCTGCGACTTAAAAAAAACCAAGTACAATTGGAATCAATTACAATTGAAAGAAGGAAAAAATTGGGAAAGTCTGAACGAAAAACGTCCATAGATGACCGAGAAATTCACGATTTTGTCCCTCGAAATCATCGCATTTTGAACAAACCATGAAACTATTGTTATTTTCTCAATATTGTGACGCGATTTTTAAATAAATTCCAGCATTTTATTGCACAATGGATATTTGTAAGTGTCTCTCTAAAGTTACTTTGAAATTGGTGTCGTAATAAATGTAAACGAAGGCAAACAATAATGCCATGTGTAAATTACAGTGAACGGTTGGGAAACAGCACATGGTCCGGTTGGGAAACAGTCTAGGGACTGACTGGTACCGGTTTGTAAACGGAAAACTTCACTTTAGATAGGCGACATTTCTGACCATGTCTACACAAGGATCATTTATGAAGTGGCGAAATAAGTAAAAATCTGCAGTTTAACAAGTGATCTCCCGTCGGTTGGTCGAGTTCGCTATGAAACATACAGAAAGGTGCTCCAATTGGGAAAAAAAGAACAGAAAAGCCGTCGAAAATACAGAAAAGTCCCCCCATTTTTTTTCTTTAAAAACATGAAAATTGAGTTTCGGGATCACCTGATAGTGTTTGGCTGGATTTTACCTACAATAATACATTTTCCCGTGGTCATAAGATTATGCATTATTTTACTGAAATTCGATCAGGTGGTCCCAAAACTCATTAATGCATGTTATTTTCATTAAAAAATGGAGGACTTGTATGTAGTTTCGATGGCATTTCTGCACTTTTTTAGATATGGAGTACATTTCTTTATGCAGAAAAGGTACTCCGAGTATCTTTCTGCGAACCTTTCTGCATATTTCATAGCAAACTCGACCAATCGAGCATTACTGGTCTGGCAAGCATTTTAAAAAAGTATATGACTCACATACCCTGGTATAACATTACTTAGACACATCAGTAAAAAAACCCACTTTGGTCTATTTCAGGCTCTAGCAATGGATCCGTTTCGTTGCTACGTCTGTCAATTTGGCAGCCCAAATCTTCAATACATTGTACAACATTGTTCCGAATCCCTTGGTTTCTTCAAACATTCGGTTCATGTGAACGCTTCCCACTTTCGTTTTGCACTTACAAACACTTTGCTCGAATGTTTGAAGAAACCACTTGATTTGGAGCAGAGTGAGTTAGAGGCGTGAATAGCCCTCTCAAAGACGCGTTCCGTGCACTTTATCTCATCAAAATCAATAGAGTATAAGCTGAGAAATTAAAGAAAACATACCTTGAAGCGTCCGTGTGGACGCTTTCCAAAAGTCACGTGGGTTACCCACCGTGATTATGAACAACTCTAAGTAAAATGTGCTTTAAGGGGGTTTGTGCTAAAGCCTGGCTAACTAGTGCCACCCGGGAGGGCTAAGGATAGATTCAAGCGAGAATCAATGCCATTGAAGTTGAAGGTCTACCAATTTTGGTTTTGAAATCATATGTCTAGTCGACACCCTTGACCACATATACATGTATGAGATACACGTATATCTTATACACGAAAGTGAGAGCAGCAGTATATAAAGGAAGTATGGCAGAATTATGTCTTATTTATGTAACAATATTACATGTACATGTAATATAATAAAAACAAAAAGGCATCAATTGGTGAAAATTAAGCTGGTAAGTTTAAAACATTTCAGTAATGCAGCCAGAGTTTTGAACCTGCACACTTCCAAGTTTATATGTTAATATAAAGTCAGCCCATATATTAAATCGTGTTTTCGCCATTAGTTTTTGTCGCGAGTAACCAAATGCTTGCAAAAAACTAACAAATAATGCATTTCCTATAAATAATGTAAGTTCCAAACCGGACCTACCCTCGTTTCCCAACCGGTCATCGATAAATTTTAGGCGGTTTCCTAACCGTACACTCCGACAGTAGGGTGGTTCAAATAATCGAACGGTTACAAGCAATATAAGAATGCCCCAAGCTTACAATTTGCACAGATGTGTTCAAAAATGAACAGTGATTTCGTAAGGTTATTATTATTTTTCAAGAACAGGTGAAAGTATGAGAAAACTGTCGTTTTTTAACGTAATGTTGACAAGTCGATCATTTCGAGAACTAAAGTCCTTGTTAACTCAGCCATCTGTGGATGTTCTTCGCCGCGATTTTCAGTACATTGTTGTTTGTACGTGTGTAATCGATTTCAATTTCACTTGATATTTCTAAACTTGAAGAAAAGACAAAAACGTACCTTATTTAAGCACTGCGTCCAGTTCGAATCGATGGGTTCCGCCATTGTTTCCGTTTACAAACATTACGCTACCGGTGTAGATGGGATACAGTGGTAAAAGGTCAGTGAAAATAAACAAGTCATTACGATAAGAGGTAACAAAATCAAATAAGTCTTGCAAACCATTGACATTAGTTCCTGGATGCTACCTGGAGCATTTGAAAGTGCATTTTTCATGTACCATTTGTTTCTTTCTGCAAATTTTCGTAATTCTTGATTTATTTGTTTGTTTAAATGTGCTTAAAGACGCCTTCAACAATATTTCAGTTATTTCGCGGCGGCACGAGCTTGACAATGGATTCTTGAGTAGTGTGAACAAAACAACAATCTGTTTTGTAAAGTTGGTGTACTTCACAAAAAATGAAGCAGGATAAGTTGTTTCAATAAATATGTCTCTCTGACTCTCACTCTCTCTCTCTCTCTCTCTCTCTCTCTCTCTCTCTCTCTCTCTCTCTCTCTCTCTCTCTCTCTCTTTTTTTTTAAGATAACCTGTCCTTTAGAAACTTTGGCATTATCGCGGGTCTTAACACATGTGTTTAAAGAATACTGCAATAAGCATTAATTAAACTGAATGATAACTCTTGATGTCTAAATACATGGAAAGATTAGTAAACATTCGGAACGACCAATGGCCACTGTAACACGTTGACGTTAAAGAATTTGAAATGAATTAATTTAATTTAATTTGAACGGCGTCCAGTATAAACATAAATATTAAGCGTTGTATAAAAAGATACATATTTTGCAACATCCTATGAAGCTTTATTAGAAAGGGTCTTTAAACACCTAATTAGTCTTTACCTATTGGTTCTAAAATGTATGTACAGTTAATTACATCGTGAAATTGACAATCGCCTCAATCAAAACCATTCCAAATCACTTACTCAGTGTTCCATTCATTCAAAACACTCACTCAAACCATTCAACAAGAGGGCCATTGGCCCTTAAACGCTCACCTGATGCATGGCTTAACAAAAGTCAAAGATATCAAGAAGTTAACATTTCAGACAAATATGTTGCCTCTAAAGTACTAAAAAAAAGTGTTTGACCCTCTATCAAACTCATGTAAGATTTCAAAACAAACATACTGACCAAAATACATAATTTTCAATCAAAGAGTGCACACAAGGATTTTAATAAAATTGACCCCTTGACCTCATTTTGGACCCAACTTGACCCAATTTCAAACTAAACCTAGGTTTCATTCGAACATTCTGACGAAGTTTCAAGATATTTGAGTAAACAAGGTTTTTCTAAGATTTGACCCCTTGACCCCATTTTTGACCCCACTTGACCCAATTTCAAACTTGACCGAGATTCGATGGAGACAAACATTCTGACCAAGGTTCAAGACATTTGGGCCAAAAATGTGGCCTCTAGAGTGCACAAAAGGTTTTTCTAAGATTTGACCCCTTCACCCCGTTTATGACCCCACTTGACCCAATTTCATACTTAACCGATATTTGATGTTGACAAACATTCTGACCAAGTTTTAAGACATTTGGGCCAAAAATATGGCCTCTAGAGTGCACACAAGGTTTTTCTAAGATTTGACCCCTTGACCCCATTTTTGACCCCATTTGCCCCAAATCCGAACTTGACTGAGATTTGATGGAGACAAACATTCTGACAAAGCTTCAAGCCATTTCGGCCAAATGTGGCTTCTAGAGTGCACACAGGTTTTTCTAGAATTTGAACCCTTGACCCCATTTTTGACCCCACTTTACCTAATTTAGAACTTGACTGAGATTTGATGGAGACGAACATTGTGACCAAGTTTCAAGACATTTGGGCCAAAACTGTGGCCTCTAGAGTGCACACAAGGTTTTTTTTAAGATTTGACCCCTTGACCCCATTTTTGACCCCACTTGACCCAATTGCGAACTTGATCGAGATTTGATGGAGACGAACATTGTGACCAAGTTTCAAGACATTTGGGCCAAAACTGTGGCCTCTAGAGTGCACACAAGATGTTGACGGACGACCGGACGACCGGACAACCGGACGACCGGACGACGGACGACGGACGCCGGACACAGCGCGATCACAATAGCTCACCTTGAGCACTTCGTGCTCAGGTGAGCTAAAAACACTCAAATCCATAGAATCAACAACGTCACTCAACATGAATTTTGATTGAGAAAAATCGCAATTTCACTGACATAATTCAAATTTCTAGCGCAACATAGGTTCTTGGATAAATCGGTAGGAATGTAAATAACTTGTATGCATTTTTAGCTCGGCTGTTTCGTCGTCGTGCTTTGACATTTTGTTATATCTCTGGTTCAACTGCAGGCATTCACTTGAAACTTGGCACACATGTTCACCATCAAAAGAGCAAGCTATACTATCAAGGGGGATAACTCTAGATGTATTTTGTGCAAATTATGCCCCTTTGCGACTTAGATTTTTCCCAACATCCAGCACTCGACAGTCGAGCGTAGGCACCCGTAGGCGGTGCTCTTGTTTATAACGGGAGATAATCAATATCGCCAATTTTGTTCGTCCTGAACAAAATTAGCGATGTAGGATTACCTCAAATTCAATTCACTCAAAACACGCCCCTCAAACTCATTCAATTTCATTCCAAAATCATTCACCTTGTCAATTTTACGATGTTGTTTACTGTATATGTAAGGGGGTCGATCTCGAAATATAGCGGACGAATTGTCACCACAGATATTTGAAAATCCCCCCATTCATTGATTTTATCTCGTTAAATGCGTTTAAATAAGCGGTATCCATAATTTAACATATCTAATTCTACTTCATATATCATGTAAAATCACGAGTAAATGCGATTTTCGAAAGAGAAGTTTCTGTTAGACATTTGCAAACGAATAGGTTTCTTGCTTTGATACGACGTCTGATGTTGACATTCTTGATCAATGTGGCGTTGACTGCCTATTTAAGTTGAACGTTGTCCAGTATTAACATTAATATTTTGCGTTGAATTAAAAGATACATACACTGCAACATCCTATGAAGCTTAATTAACAAGGACCTTTAAACACCAATTTGTCAACTGTATTGTTAATCCATTCATTTTCAGTCAACAACGGAGTTAAAACAAATGATACAATAGTGCAGTTTTGTACAAATTGATATTTGAAATACACGTCTTAAAGTAAATTTACATAATCAGTCGTAAGAAAATACGAAATCCCATCCGTGTATAACTCAATATGCGTACCCTATCAACTCTACAAACGATTTAAACCATGCTAAAGACTTTAAGTCATAGAATTCTATACTCTGCCTCTGGTCTCGTCCGTCTACCAATTGACAAAAAAACAGAATCGAAGGTTTTGATGCATGCTACAACCATTTTCATTCCTTAAGTTGTTTTATGTAAACGAGTACCTACCATCTAATTCAAATGTACCATACAATTGTGTTTGCAATGTCTTTCAATTGGAATTAGTTTAGAATTCGTATTTGCTTTGCACAAAGTAAAAGAGTTTCCTTTGTATCTATCTCCTACAACTCCGTTTGGAGGATATGTCCTAATTTTATATCAATACTCCACATTAAAAATTCAATAAATTAGGGTATGACTATTAAATAGATATTATTTTCAGAGTAGCATAAAAGTTTTATTCCTGTAACATAAACAAAAAAGTTTGCGCGGACAACTTTGGTATGTTATTAAAAACAAAGTCAAACATAAAAAAATCCTAAAATAAGTAAATATTTTGCAATTTTGTCTGATGTCCATAATTAATAAAATGAAGAAATGAAGAGATATTTTTGATTACGCGGAAGTATTAAACGAAAAGTCAAATTTCCCCTTCGCGTGTTCATACAGTGTGAATGGGGTTCATAAAAGCAACAATAAAATCTATTACACTCTTACAAAAAAAATGTTAATATTGATTAATTATAGTTCACAGCGTGTCATAATAGTCAATCATTTGAAAAACAGATATCAAGGAACTACGAAATCAAACAAAATATACAGAACGATGCATAATAGCTGTTATAATTCTAAAGGTATATATTTTCATATATATAAGTGTGCACATTTTCAACACACAGACATTAAAAGGTTTATATTCGTATGTAACATAATACAATAACTTTTTGTCCCTTTGATATATTTGAGGAAGAAAATTCATAGCTTATACTCCATATGACGCTCATTTTGAGACAAAACAATGTCAAGTCTCTTTTCAATGCTCGTTCGTGTAGCATCACCTGAGTAGCATTTCCGCATTTCTCTTATAATTTTAACAAAAAGTAGCTTTTAAAAAGAGATGAAGCTCTCTTCTTAGTAGCTCTATTTTAAGAGAAACAACTGTCAACTTATGACACCAGATATGACGTCATGACACTAAGACATCACTTTAAGAATGATCAAATACAATTTTCATAATAACATTTTCCATAAGTCATTTGAAAATTAAAAAGGAAAATCAAACGATCTTTTGAAAAATATAATAGTTGAAAGGTGTAACAGACATTATGAATCATAATGTATACTATAATTCCATCGTTTAAGCAAATTCTTTGAAAGTCTTTAAAATTTCGACCTGGCTCTATTACAGGTTATCTTTTTTAACAGTGACAATGATGTATGATTCTGTGACACGCAAAGTTCTTTTTCATGTCTGGGTAGCCTATAGCCATGCTCAAACAGTCTCATTTCAATATTTCGAAACCCTGGCTTCGATAAAAGTAAAAGGAGAGTTCATTTATCGGATGGGAGAAATCATGAGCCTTATAAAGTGCACAGCTCTGTGTGCCATTGACGATAATTGCAAGTCCGCCTCGCACAACAGTAACGAAGGGTGGTGTCACTTGACGTCTCACAATATAACTGAATCAAAGGACAAGGATGGGCTTTTGGTGGATTCGACATGGAGGACGATTTCAAGATTTTCTTTATCAGGTGAGAAAACCGAAATTATTCTCTCTGTCTGAAATGTGAGCTCAAGAGGAAAGTGATGATGTATGATTGATCATAAAAAACAATTAAAAAAAAACACAAATGCTGTTCTATCTATAACATTCATATTTTCGTAATCTTTTACACATGGATACACATGTAAACGTAAGCGTTACTTTTGGTGAGAATAGCCAAATGCCTTACCATTCACACAAGGTTTGGTTTACAGATAGAGAGGCCAACCGACCTACACGAGCAAAGGATTTCATGATTCTAGGATAGTCATTCTACATTCATAAATATATTTTCAAAGTCGTACACATGATTGACATCTGTTGCATCAGATTCCTTTCAAAGTTCCTTTGTCGGAATTCTCAGACTTCCTTGATGGCAAGTTCTTCCGATAAATGTTGATCAACCTTCAAGATATTTCAAGCAGAAATGTGACCTTTACAATACACACGTGATTTGATATCCTGACCTTTTTTTCACCTGAAGTGACTCAATTACGAAGTCTACCTATATATCATGTTAAAAGATTTTGACAAAGTTTCAATACATGTGGCCTCTAATGTGCACACAAGAGTTTTCCAAGATTTGACCCGATGAAGTACTTTTGATCACACTTGACCAAATTTCGAACTCGTCCGAGATATCATGTAGTTACATATTCTAAACTAAGACCTTTATGCCAAAATATGGCCTCTAGAGTACACACAAGGTTTAAATAAGATATGAACCCGTTACCTCATTTTTGACCCATTGGCCCAATTTCGCTCGAGGGTTGAAAGAGTCAGATACATTTAGGCCTACGTGTGCCCTCCAGAGTGCAAACAAGATGTTGACGGACGACGGACGAAGATAGACCAAATATCTCACTGTGAGCACCTCGTGATCAGGTCAGCCAGAAAGTATTTTGAAGGAAGACTACGAGAAACAATCCGTACTCAGGTCAGCTAGATGGTCTTTTTAAAGGAAGACCCCGCGAAACAACTTGTTCTTTAACAAGTTGAAGAAATAGCTTGTTAAATAAAATTTCTTAGTTCCCCCCAAGATTTTCAACACAAAACAATAAAGCTATTTTTCTCAAATGCATTAACCTTTCAGCAGTGTGTGTCACTTCTCGTTAATTTTCATAATGATTAACTTCGTCTGTCAGGACTAAATACCGTTTATGACACTTTCTAAATAACAGTCATCGGACCATCGCTCGGATTTTTTCCGTAACCTTGAAAGTACCCCGGTCCTATGTAGAACATTTGGGCCATTTTTGGATGATTCGGCTTCTTGCGGTCCTTCGGTCTAAACGCCTAAAAATAGAAAATTTCTTCAATACTTTTCGATCGTCTATGCAGATCTTTTGCGCATATTACAATTTGCTGATTAAACGCATTAAAAATCTCCGTTTCTTTATCAAATTGAATTATGCCATGATTTAATCATTCGTTGATTGTTTTTCTCAATGTCATCAAGATGCTCATTTCGCCATGTAAATATTCGAGGGAAGCGACGCACTTTCGTGGATGCGCCCCAATGTCTATTCGGTAGAATCGCCGAGGGTGCTCGATTGAATGCACGGAAGTCAGATTTTGCTATTCAAGCTATTTCTGAGTTGTTTTTCCTGCGAGACTTGACTGAATGAACTTATGTATCAAAAATTTCGGTTTAAGTTAACATTTTTATTTGCGTTTGACATCATTGGAATTCTCCGCTATTTATTTGCGTCTGCAGTGATAAGCTTTAAATAATTCTAAATAACTTGCGCAGTATTTCAACAGTAATCGAATTTTCCCAAAATTTATTATCATAAATTATCTTAATGAAAAACATAAACACATAAATGGTATTTATATGAAATGCACAACTTGAATCAATTCATTTAGGAGCCAGTGCGTGGGATTTCCAACAATTTCAAATATGCGCAAAGAAAAGATGATGACCAGTCTGTGCATTCGCACAGAGTCTTTACTATACGTTTAGTAATTAGTTAAGGTCTCACGGTATCTGTATACCATCAGGTAACTTTATATTTTAAATTAAGTCTGTGGTTTTCCATGATATTTAATGTTATCTTCTTTATTGTTGGATATGTCACGCACAGGCTCTTATATCCTATATCAGCTTGGCTGTTTTCGGATAAAACCCGGGGTATCGTTCATTCGGAACATCACTCGGACCTTTCTGTAAACTGATAAGTACCTCGGACGTAAGTGTAGTAGTTTTGGGTCATTTTTTTTTTTTTTTTTTTTTTTGGTAATTCGGCTCCTGGTGGTACCTCGATTAATACGCTTGTGGAAAATCACATTTTATTAATTCTCTCCGATCATCTTTACGGATATTTTGGGCATACTATAATTTGATGACAAAACGCAGTAAAAAACTGCGTTTTGTTATCAAATTATGATATGCCCACTTTTATTTTTTCGTTGATTTTATTTTATGCCACGTCATCCTAAGCGGGATCGTTGATGTTTGTGACGTCATATAAACCTACGCGCGAAATGACGCACTTTTATGGCTGCGTCCGTATTATTCCCGAGGTCTATTCCGTAATATCGCCGAGGGTTCCCGATTGGGTATCGTTATCACCGTGGTATCGTTCGCGTTGGCGTAGGCGGGACAAACTTCAACCTTGGTCATATTTCTTTTAGTATTGAAGTCATCGTCTTGAAACAAGGCATGTGTGTTCACCTTCACATGAGCTACCTAGATAACCAGAAGGGGAGGGGGGACTACTCCGAAAGCATTTTTGTAAGAGTCGTGCCCCTTTTTCGACCTAGATTTTGTTAATTATTCAGCACCTGCAGCCAAACTTTGAAACCCGTTGTCGGAGATCTCGTTTTATCAATAATCATTATAATTATTCTGTCGTCTAAACTAGGATCTAATTGCAATTTATTGTACTTTTTTGAAGGTTGTGCAACTGGATGGACTAAGTTGGGGTTAGGTTGCTACAAGTTTAATAACTTGGAAGGAAAAAACTGCTCTGAAGCCGAGGTAAGTGAACTATTCACTTCACACGTTGCGTAGATCATGTGGTGGTTTAAACCTATTTATTTTACATCGTTAGGGAAACATTTTCTCACAACTTGGATCAATCCCTCTCGGTTCTACTTTCTGGAAAATTCGGCAGTACTCTTGCCGAATGTATGGGTCAAAGAAAGTACAAGATCGATAGCAGCTCCCGGAAATCGAACTCGGGACCTTTGGGTCAAGAGGTCGATGCTCTACCTTTAGACCACGGACACGACCGCAGATCATGTGATCACTCGAATATTCAGTGCAACATTTTCAATAAATCTATAAGATCATGATACAAGTTACCATGCTTTTTTCTTGCCTTAAGCCTATTAGCCACATGCGGTGAACAGATAGGTCCTTTGTATAACAAATGTCTTTCCCTTCGAAGGGTCAGTGCAACACTTTTGTAAGAGCCTATAGATATTTAAGGACTTACAGTTAACAAAATCGTGAAATTGACAATGTGAATGATTTTGGAATGATTTTGGAATGAAATTGAATGAGTGCGTGGAGCGAGTGTTGAGTGAATTTAATGGGAGGTAATCTTATATCAGGGTGAACAAAATTAGCGATATTGTTTACCTCCCTTTAATAAAATATGCATATAAGTTTTACACATAGCTTCCAGAACCTGTGAGACGCTAACAATTCTAATTATGTCAGTGAAATCGCGATTTTTCTCCATCAAAATTTATTTTGAATGACGTTTTTGATTCTATATTTTTTAATTGGTTTGGGCTTTTTTGAATGGTTCGATTGAGTGTTTGGAATGAATGAATTGAGCGCTGGGTGAGCGATTTGGAATGGCTTTGATTAAGATGAATGTCAATTTCACGATGTTATTAACTGTAGAATAGTGTTGCACTGACCCCTCAACTTAAAAAATGCAAAACGTCAATGGGCTGCTAGTAAATTAACCTTAAAAAATATACCCTTAATTAGCTGGATACGTCACTTGTTCTAAATCACAATTTACAACGGACCAACTTATTTCTGACCTGCTTTCGGGTCGGGTGTAGTCTACCTTGTCTCACTGTCGAATATCAGAATAGCCTATTCTGATAGTCGATATGTGGACAAGTCTAGACCTGGTAGCGGGCTTTCTTCGAGATACTCTGATATTGCGGGAAACAGTACGCATCCAGGGTCAGAAATAAGTTGGTCCATTATTTTACATTTCAATTTAGAAAAATATGACTGATCAATTGTTTATGTGTCTCATGTCAACTGCCATACCTCAATTTTGCTTCATTTGACGAAGCTACAGTATAATCAAGTCTTTTCAAATCATACTGCGTTATTAATATAGATTAGACATAAATTTGTCTGGCTTTTTTCTGGTAAAACCATGAAGCAAAATTCGTGTAGATTGACATCAAAATATCTATACAAAATCAAAATATAAAGACATCTTTATTAAACCATATGAAAACTTGGTAACTTTTAAAAATCATCTGTTTTCTATAGTAGAAGCATATTGACCTGAACCTAGCCTTTGTGATTAGGATATATTAAAAGTGGTCGTTTCTCTTGGAACCATTGCAGAACTCTCATTGGGAACAGAGAAATAATAATATAAAAAAAAAAAAAATAAAAGATCTTCCCAGGACCGTAAGGACTGGAGCTTTCGTCACGTTTTGCATGATGCATTGCCTTTGATATGACCTACGTCGCGTGAGTGAAATAACCCAATGGAATATTTTGATATATCACTAGTCGAATAATTTTACGAATGAGTAAAGAACGTACTTTCGTTGCGAAAATGACGTCATAATCATTTTCTGACTTCATTTCGAAACGACGTTAAAGATCCGCGGAAAAACTTAAATGGATTAATTTTTGGAATTTCCTATATTTTCGCTAATAAAATACCAAATTCATACTATGTTTTATAGTCCGTTTAAGATCTATTAGGACCAACATTTTTAAAGATGATATTAATAAGTTCTTATTTAAAATGGTACTACTTTAACATGAGTAATTAAACAGAATTAATACGGCTTTAATCTCAAATTGAAATTTGAGAAAATTTAGAATTGAGTCAGAGAAAAGTTTTATAACCTTGGGCACTAAAATCAATTTGCGCAGGCTTATCTTTGAACTACCATCTGCCAAGGCAGGCAAATCTCAGGTTCAGAACGACCATGCTAAACCCTTTCCTCTTTTACAAAATTTTGGACCTGTCAAAATCAAAGGTTTTGCAGACGAAAATTAAAAGTGGGTTTAATTTGAAAAATAACCATTTAGTAGGGTAGAAAATAGTGTGGTAAAGGAAGAAATTGCTTGTCAGAAGCAATTTCTTCTTTTTTCACAATGTTTTCTCAATCATATAATCACAGGCACGTAAAAAGCAGGGATTAAGCAGCAAAGGGTTAAAGAACATGTATGTGAAATTATATTTTGAGTTTCTTTAGGTTTGTGTAAAGGATTATTGACACTACCTCAGGGACACTGTATTTACCATTGAATAGCAGTATGGCCATCCAAATGATATACTACTCGAAGCTCATTATAGGCACAAGCAGTTAAACATCATTTAACAACCAATTTCATTTCAGTTAAGTTAAAGCATTGTGAAAAAACAAGAGGGCCAAAAGGGCCTGTATCGCTCCACTGGCTTTAACATCTTTAGAATTTCATTAAAAAAAACTTTCTTTGAATGAAAGCAACACCTCTAAATCTCTAAGACCTATTTTCTAATAATTAACTGGGTATAGTCCACATTGCACCAAAATACTCAATCCCCATGAACCTGCATCCCTTTACCCATCTTATTAAAACATTAGGTTCAGAAGGAGATGTCTTTCAAAGATACCAAGCTCAAAATAAGCCTGCCCTTCCACACCTATATTAATTGACAAAAGAAAATTCCACGAAGATTCTTTTAAAAAGATCACCTAAGGAACATTTTGGTAAAGTTTCATTACTAGAAAGCCTTGAATGACTTGAGTCGCTCTAAAGGCTTGAAATTCTTGTAATAGCAAATCAAAGTTTTGACTAGATTTTTAAATATTTTGAGTTCTAAAATCACAATAATTTTTGGCTGCATGATAATGAGTCACCCAAGGATCATGCCAATGAGGTTTGATTGATATCCATCAATTACATTCTGAGAAAATGATCCTCAAAGTTTCCACTATATAACATATATAGAAATGATCTCCGCCCATAACATACATATTTTTCATCCGATTACACAAGTTTTTGGTAGACTGATAAAAGAGTCACTCAAGGATCATTGCAGTGAAATTTGGTTGATATCCATATGTTACATTCTGAGAAAATCATGTTCAAAGTTTCAACTATATTTCATATAGAGAAAAAACCTCCGCCCTTAAAATACATATTTTTCATCCGCTCGCAATAATTTTTAATAGACTGATAAAGGGTCAGCAAAGGAACATTTAAGTGAAGTTTGGTTGATATCAATTGATCATGTTCCAAGAAAATGATTTTTAATGTTTCAACTATATAACATATAGAACAAAAGGCCCATGAGGGCATGTATGGCTCCACTGGCTTCAACATCTCAAGATTTGAAAGAGAGATACTGAAAATAGAAGGTAATGAAAGTCACCATCATTCAGAAGGAACTCTGTCTTTTTCCAAATTGAAACTTATTTAGAAGCTTTCAGAAATGAATACATATATCTAATATAAAAAAAATAATGTCGGAGAAGACTTTTTATCACTTAAAAACACATTTATCAAGGAAAAAAGTTTCGGGCTTAAATAAGCCCCGCCTTGCCACGCCCATAATTATAGGCCAATCAAAATTTCATGAACAAAGTTAAAAAGGGTCACCCAAGGAACACTCTGGTAAAGTTTCATTGAAAGTGGCTCAGTGGTTCAGGAGTAGATGTTGCTCAAAGATTTCGGGCTCATAATAAGCCCCGCCCATATCTATGGGCCAATCAAAATTTCATGAACAAAATTTTAGAAAAGGGTAACCCAAGGAACACTCTCAAAAGTTTCATTGAAATTGGCTCAGTGGTTCGGGGTTAGATATTGTTCAAAGATTTCGGGCTCAAAATAAGCCCCGCCCTGCCTTGCCCATATTCATGGGCCTATTAAAATATCAAGAACAATTTTTGAAATGGGTAACCCAAAGAACACTCTGATAAAGTTTCATTGAAATTTGCCCAGTGGGAGAAGATGTTGTTCAAAGATTTCGGGCTCAAAATAAGCCCCACCCTCCCACGCCCATAATTATGGGCCAATCAAAATTTCATGAACAATTTTTGAAAGGGTCACCCTAGGAACATTCTGATAAAGTTTCATTGGAATCGGCCTAGTTGTTTCAGAGAAGGAAATGTTTAGAGAACGGACGGACGGACGTACTCAAGACGGAAACCAAGCCACGACAATAGCTCCGCTGGACTGAGTGTGGAGCGAGTTTTGAGTGATTTTAATGGGAGGCAATCCTATATCGCAAATTTGTTCAGGATGAACAAAATTTGCGATATAGCATTACCCCCCTTTATTAAAAAATGCATACAAGTTCTATACATAGCTTCAAATTTCTTCAAGAACCTATGAGGCGCTAACAATTTGAATAATGTCAGTGGAATCGCGATTTTTCTCTGTTAAAATTTGTTTTGAATGACGTTGTTAATTCTATATTTTTTAATGGGTTTGATCGTTTTTGAATGGTTTGAGTGAGTGTTTGGAATGAATGATTGGAGCGCTTAGTGAGCGATTTAGAATGGTTTTGATTGATGTGAATGTCAATTTCACGATGTTACTAACTGTAACTGGTCCGTATTTGAACACAATACAGACTAAAGATTACATTGTACTAGGAACAGTTAATAACACCGTAAAATTTACCAGGTGAATGATTCTGGAATGATTTTGGAATGAAATTGAATGGGTGTGTGTAGCGAGTTTTGAGTGAATTAAAAGGGGTAATCCAATATCGCTAATTTTATTCCGGATTAACAAAATTAGCGATATGTATTACCCTCTTTTAATAAAATATGCATACACGTTCAGTAAATAGCTTCCTATTTCTTTAAGAACCTATCGGACGCTTATAATTTCAATTATGTCTTCCATCGAAATCGCGATTTTTTCTATCTATATTTAATTTGAATGTAGCTGGGTTTTTTTGTTTATTTTTAGGGTAATTTTGAAGCGTTTTTGAGCGGTTTCCGTGAGTTTTGGAATGAATAAATGAATGAATGAAGAATGGAGCGCTGAGCGAGCGCTTTAAAATGGTTTTGACTGAGATAAATGTTAATTTCACGATACATATCTTACTGTACTACTCCAACCGCACGTATAAAACTCTGACTCAAAAGGCACGTTTGGTGATTGAAAAAATATCTTTATTCATACTTCAAGCTCTATCAAGACCAGTTATCCTGATTCATGCTCTGAAAACAAATAGAGGATAATCGTTTGTTTCAGTGTAAGATCGATTTATATTTCATTGAGTGAACGTCAAAAGCTATATTTTCACGAGTGGTAGATTTTGTTGTTCACGAAATGAAATATTTATCGATCTTACTCGAAAAACAAACGATTATTCTATTTCTTTAATGCAAAAAGGAGACAAAATGTGTAATGTCTAGGACATATTTTCGTAAAGCGCGTCATTTTGCACGTGATTGCTATGCAACGTTCATTGTGACGTCACTTATTTCGCCCCGCATAAATGACGTCAGATAGGGTGAAATGCACAAAAGCAGGGCATAAGTTTTTGATAATTTCACTGCTTTTGCGGTGAGATTATCAAGTGATAATCTACCGTTATTCCTCGATAAACCACCGAAAAACATTAAAGAATAGCTCATAAACAATAATATTTTTAAAACTATTCAGGTCATTGACCCCCCCCCCCCCCCCCCCTCCTAAATCGGAACTTAGCTCTGACTTTTCAATTAACCGGAAAGCACCGTGGACGTAAGTGAAGTAATTTTTGGTCATTTTTTGGTAAATCAACTTTGGTTGTTTCTTACGCTTGAAGAAAAACACGTCCTGTTATTTTTTTTCCGATCGTCTGTTTAGAGATTTGGGCATATTATTATTTAATGACAAGACGAAATAAAACATTTTTTGTAGAAAAGGACCACAATGGAAATAAGAGATTTTCAATCCCTCTTTTGTGTTATCCGTTGTATATAAATATAGTCGCATAACCATCATTATATCATGCTATTTTAATACATCATGTATAATGCTTTTTATGTGTAATATTTTATACAGAAATAAATCTATCAATGTAACAAATCAAGATATTCCAAATTTATCCTTTCTTTGATTTTATTTTTCACAACGTCTTCTTGGGAATGTTTGTGACGTCACATGCGATATGACGCGCTTTCATGTCTGTGACCTTATTATTCCCGAGGCCTTTTCGGTAGAATCGCCGAAGGCTCCCGGATGCTCTCTCCTTTTATCATGCAACGAAGCCTGTATTGACCTGATATCGCCTATCTGATAACATGGCATGTTTTCAGGCAGTTTATTTTTAGAAACAATTTGCATAAACCTTCACATGAATTGCTTTGATTTTAAAAGGTTTACTATGATTAAGTGGTGAAAAATGATTGCATAATAAAAAGAATAACATGTAAGTGTCTTGAAATATCAATGTTATCAGGTCTCGGCGGTGAGAAATTATCAAGACTCGGCAAAGCCTCGTCCTGATAAATTCTCCCAACCTCGACCAGATAACATTGTTTTTTTAGACACTAACATGTTCTTTTATGAAAAAAAAACGACTGGGCTTTCTTCACTTACGTTTTACCAGTCGCGGATTACATGGATAACCATCACGATTCATTGTGACGTCAACTCATCACAATTCTTATCTACACCAGCGTCACTTTAGTGGCTATATATAGATCAGTAATGTTTTTTCAACACATAAATTGTGTAATTTGAAAATTTTGGAAAACCGTGCTTAGCTTTGAAAAAAAAAAACGTGTTCGCTAAGTGAAATAGCCTTAGGGCATTATGTCATCTGGATTCTGTATCGAGTATTGACATATTAAATAATCCTATTGTAGGGAGTAGAAAATTATTGAAATTAAAACGAATTTGCCCTGTGACGTACTGCCATCACAATGACGGTTAGCCGTCAGATTCTAGACTGTTTACGGATCACATTTATGTTTCACAGATTTATTGCAAACAAGAAGGTGGAAGGTTGGCAGAACCTCGTACCATTTCAGAGTTTGAACTTGTCCGAATGTTTCTACGTGAACAACACAGTAAGTATTGCATTTATAGTATAATCCACGGCTTTTGACCTGGCAAGGGTGGTTGTTATAAAAGGTTCGTTGCACTTAAGGTTAAGACAAATACATGTAATGTGTTTTTTTAATATATATATCCGTATTTACTCTTTTTTTTATAGATGGTTTAATTTTTTTTACAGATAAGTTAAATTGTCGGTGGAAAATCAAACCATCGCTACTTCAGCCACGATTCACGAGATTTTGGTAACGTTGCTGGTGAAAGTTTTTTTTCTCATTAGCATTGAAATTATTCAAATATGTTAAATTGTAGAAGGATCAAACAGAACAATTAATTTGTTTGCATGGGAATTAATCTCACTAGCCTAAAAGATTTCTTCGAATAAAAACATTAATGTTTTTAAATGAGCCCGTGCGTGACATTTCCAACAATTTGAAATGTTCGTGAGGTGCAAACATTGAGAGGCGTAGGAAGCCACAAACTGTAAATATAAATATTACCTGGTGGTCTACAGATACTTGGAGACCCTTTCTTTATACTAAGCGCATAGTTAAGACTCTGGTCAGACTGTGCAGATGCACAGGCTGGCCAGAGTCTTTGCTTTGTGCATATTTGAAATTGTTGGAAATCTCACGCACTGGCTCATATGTAAATTTTCATCTGCATATTGGCACACGGGTACATGTAAGACAATACCGAACCCAATGGCTAATGGTAATATATTGCTCAGCCAATTGGATATGGTGTTATACTTTTTTTTCTTTCAAAAGATAGGCATGAAATTCAAACACGCTTTTAAATCCTTCTTTACAAGTGTTACCTAAGGAACATCACCCTGTAAAGTTTGGTTGAAAAAGGTAAATTGTTTGAGAGAGGAGAAGGTTTTAAAGTGAAAAGAATCCCCACCAAGTCACTCCCATATTTTGGGGTCAAACCAAATTGTTGAACGACTTTAAAACAAGGCCACCCAAGGATCATTCATGCAAAGTTTTGTGGAAATCGGTCGAATGGTTTGGGAGGAGTAGATTTTTAAAAGTTTTTATTGTGAAAATAAGCTCCGCCCTGCCACGCGTCAAACCAAATTCCTTGAAGAACTTTAGAAGAGGGTCATCAAATGATCATTCATGCCACATTTCATTGAATTCGGGCCAATAGTTTGGGAGGAGAAGATTTTAAAAAAAGATTTTATGGTACAAATAAGCCCTGGCACGCCTATATTTAGATTGATCGATTGAATGGAGTTTAAAGTCGCTTTCAACATTTTTTCAGTTATATCGCGGCGGCTGGAGCACCAAACAATGGATTCCTGGTATTTCTCTCACCAGAATCGTGATTTAAATGACATAGCTGAAATTATAAGCGTCTGATTGGTTCTTGAAGAAATCGGAAGCTAGCCTATTTATAGAACTTTCACTCAAAACTCGCTCCGCACACTCATCCTATTTCATTCCAAAATCATTCATCTTGTCAAATTCACGATGTATTTATATTCTGTTGCTACGGATCTTTAGTCTCTATTAATTATTTTTTGAGAATTAAATGCATTGTTTAATCGTCCAGGCTGCCCAATGCCTGCCGAACATGCCCACTTGAAATTGTTGGAAATTGTCGCTCACAGGCTCAAATGACGTTTTAATATCCGAGACGAGGTAAAACGACGGAGGTCAGTGGGCGTAGCCAGAGTTCTACAGTTTCTTTGTTCAAATGCGGTTTTACAGAGCTTTCAACAATCTTTCAGTTATATAGCGGCGGCTGAAGCATCTAACGATGGATCCCTGGTAATTCTCACACAAGTTTAACCATTTCATCCTACATTTAACAAGATCATGAAATCAATAAGTTGGATGATTTTTAAAGGATTTTCGAATCAAGGGCGTAACTCCCATTACGCAAGTCCTCTTTCGAAAAATTGTCGTTGATGATTGATCATAACATCGAAACTACAGCTTATTTAAGCTGTAGTTACGATGTTTTGATTAGTCAGTCACCAACGCTCAAATCATAAAACACGGAGCGGACTGAGGGCATTCGTCTTTTGTCACCGTCCACATATCCTCTTTATCCTATATATTCTTTGCTATCGTCTTCTGGGTGCGTATAAATTTCAAAGGCCTAGATACGCCTATGCGAATGAACTAGAATGAATGGGATGGGCAATTTTGAATTAGTGAAACATAATTTCGCTTATTCCATGTAACTGGATTTAAATCTACGTACTTTTGTGCTTGACTGTCTTCGCAGACGAATTTTAAAAGCCAACGTCAGCAAATAAATTCATGGAAAGATTTGATCGTTTGAAAGGAATGTCGATCGTTTTGATAGATTTCAAAGTGTTTTTAAACAATTTATGAGCGTTTTTTAAACGGTTTAAATTTAGAATGAAGGAATATAGCGCTTAGCCAGCGATTTAGATTGGTTTTAATCGAAGATGCCAATGTCAAATTCACGCTGTTACTAACTGTATCATTTTTTTTTTCTAACAATAAAAATATTTATCAACTTTGTGTCTTCAGGGTGTCACAAGTGATTTCATTGCGATCCATGGCTCACCTGAGCACGAAATGCCCTAAGTTTGATTTTGTGATCGGATGACGTCCGTTGTCCGTCGACAACTATTTTCTCGAGGACTGGACAATATAGAGGCCACGTTTCTGACTCAAATGTCTTGGAAATCGGCAAGAATGCTTGTTTATAATAACATGACCTACGGTGTGGGAGTGAAATAAACCCGTTGAATATTTTTGATATTACACGGGTGTTATTACACTAGTGAAATAACTTAGCAAATGAGCTCAAAGCGAATAGCAACGATATTTTGTAACCGCGAAAATGACGTCATAATGTATAAATTGTGACGTCAGTTTTAAACGGCGTTATACGTTTCGCGGAATATTGAAATGTTGAATTTCAAGAATTTCGACAATTTTTCGCTAAAATTCGGGTCTAATTATAAATAGAATATAAAATTTGTGCCCATAAAATACAGAATTTATTAAACTCGTCATCTAAAACAGATAAAAACTCGACACAGTCTCGTTTTTATCTGTTTATAGATGACTCGTTTAATAAATTCGGTATTCCATGACCACTCATTTGATATCCTCTATTTACATGATATTTCGGACGAGATCACAGGGACAAATCTAAAGAGACCTTATGTTCTGTATATAGGCCACATTTAAGCTTAACGTTTTGAAATTTGGTAAGAATTGTTATCTACATGATTTCTGGGAGGAGTTCCTTATCGCGTAACGTGGTCTAAGAAAACTTCGTCACAACGTTAAATTTTAGAAGAAAAAAAACAAAAAAAAACATTACATGTGCACACTAGAGGCCAATTTTTGGTCAAACTCCTTTAAACTTGATCAGAATGTTTTGGTGTATGATATTTCGGGCAAGTTCGTAAACGGTCAAGTGGGGTCAAAAATAAGTTCACAGGGTCAAACCTAGTGTGAAATCTAGAGGCCAAATCTTTTACTCAAACGTCTTTATACAAGAGTACTTTGATGATCCTATATCGCTCACCTTTGTTTCATTGTCTTTATTGATAATTATCAAATTTACTAGCAAAAGTCATACTAGCATATTTATGATTTGTGGCCTCTAAGGTATAAAAAGGGATTTGTCATTAAGGCCCCTTTTCTTATAATATGGCATGGATCCTCCCATTTCCGATAGGGCTCATCCTTGTGACCTCTCGAGTGTAAACAAGAATATTGTCATTAAGGTCCATTTTCCCTTGATGTGACACGGATTCTTCTCATTTTCAATAGGGTTAATCCTTTTGACCTGACATACATTCTGACCAAGTTTCATGATGACTGGGCCATATTGGTTGCCTCTAGGGTGTAAACAAGAATATTGTCATTTAGACCCTTTTTCCCGTGATATGGCACAGACCCTTCCCATTTTTGAAAGGGTTTATCCTTGTGACCTGACGAACATTCTGACACGGTTTCATAATGATTTGACCATACTTGAGGTGTCTAAGAGTGTGAACAAGAAAATTGTCATTAAGGCCTCTTTTCCTTTGATATGGCACTTATCCTTGCCATTTTCAAAAGGGTATCCTTGTGACCTGAAAAACATTGATTGGTCCATATTTGTGTCCTCTAGAGTGTAAACAAGAAAATTGTCATTAAGGCCCCCTTTCCAATGATATGGCACTGATCCTTCCCATTTTCAATAGGGTCCATCTATGTGGCCTGACGATTATTCTGACAAAGTTTATAATGGTTCGACCATATTTGAGGTGTCTAGTGTGTTAACAAGAAAATTTTCATTTAAAGCCTTTTCCTTTAATATTGCACTGATTCTCCCATTTTCAAAAGGGTTCATCCTTGTGATCTGATGAACATTCTGACAAAGTGTTATGAAGATTGGTCCATATTTGTGTCCTCTAGAGTGTAAACAAGAAAAAATTTCATTAAAGGCCCCTTTCCAAAGTTATGGCACTGATCCTTTCCATTTTCAATAGGGTCCATCTTTGTGACCTGATGAACATTCTGACAAAGTCTCAAGATGATTGGTCCATATTTGTGTCCTCTAGAGTGTAAACAAGAAAATTGTCATTAAGGCCCCCTTTCCAATGATATGGCACTGATCCTTCCCATTTTCAATAGGGTCCATCTATGTGGCCTGACGATTATTCTGACAAAGTTTATAATGGTTCGACCATATTTGAGGTGTCTAGTGTGTTAACAAGAAAATTTTCATTTAAAGCCTTTTCCTTTAATATTGCACTGATTCTCCCATTTTCAAAAGGGTTCATCCTTGTGATCTGATGAACATTCTGACAAAGTGTTATGAAGATTGGTCCATATTTGTGTCCTCTAGAGTGTAAACAAGAAAAAATTTCATTAAAGGCCCCTTTCCAAAGTTATGGCACTGATCCTTCCCATTTTCAATAGGGTCCATCTTTGTGACCTGATGAACATTCTGACAAAGTCTCGTGATGATTGGTCCATATTTGTGTCCTCTAGAGTGTAAACAAGTAAATTGTCATTAAGGCCCCCTTTCCAATGATATGGCACTGATCCTTCCCATTTTCAATAGGGTCCATCTATGTGGCCTGACGATTATTCTGACAAAGTTTATAATGGTTCGACCATATTTGAGGTGTCTAGTGTGTTAACAAGAAAATTTTCATTTAAAGCCTTTTCCTTTAATATTGCACTGATTCTCCCATTTTCAAAAGGGTTCATCCTTGTGATCTGATGAACATTCTGACAAAGTGTTATGAAGATTGGTCCATATTTGTGTCCTCTAGAGTGTAAACAAGAAAAAATTTCATTAAAGGCCCCTTTCCAAAGTTATGGCACTGATCCTTCCCATTTTCAATAGGGTCCATCTTTGTGACCTGATGAACATTCTGACAAAGTCTCATGATGATTGGTCCATATTTGTGTCCTCTAGAGTGTAAACAAGAAAATTGTCATTAAGGCCCCCTTTCCAATGATATGGCACTGATCCTTCCCATTTTCAATAGGGTCCATCTTTGTGACCTGACGAACATTCTGACAAAGTTTATAATGGTTCGACCATATTTGAGGTGTCTAGTGTGTTAACAAGAAAATTTTCATTTAAGGGCTCTTTTCCTTTAATATTGCACTGATTCTCCCATTTTCAAAAGGGTTCATCCTTGTGATCTGATGAACATTCTGATAAAGTTTTATGAAGATTGGTCCATATTTGTGTCCTCTAGAGTGTAAACAAGGAAAATTTCAATAAAGCCCATTTCCAAAGTTATGGCACTGATCCTTCCCATTTCAATAGGGTCCATCTTTATGACCTGATGAACATTCTGACAAAGTCTCATGATGATTGGTCCATATTTGTGTAAAAATTGTTTACGTCTGATGATGAAGGACGATTGACGGACATTCAATGACCACAAAAGCTCATCTTGAGAACGATGTGGAAATAAGTTGGAAATTTAGGCACTTAGGGTAAAAAAAAGTTACAAGCCATAGAAACCCTTGCCTTGCGTGTACTCTTGCCAATTTTTCGGCTATATTGCGATTATTGTCTGGCAACTTTGTCAAAATGTTTGATTACTTGATATTACGGACGAGTGTGAAATTGGGTCAAAAGATCACAGAGTCAAATTTTAGAAAAAAAAACTTTGTGTAATCTGGGGTCACTTTTTTACCTCAATGTCTGAAAACTGATATATTTGTTTGAATTAATCTAAAGCAAAATGAAGAATTAAATCTAGTTGGGTAAAAAAAAAAAAAAAACAACAAAAAAACAAGAAGCCCAAGAGGAATATTCTGTTTAAGTTTCATTGAAATCGGCCCAATGGTTTGGGAGGAGAAGATTTTTAAAGATTTCAAAGTGAAAAAATGCCACGCCCTGCAACGCCCAGATTTGGAAGTCAATCAAAATTCTTTGAACAATTTAAGAAGAGGGCCACCCAAGGATCATTTCTACCAAATGTCGTTAAAATCCGAACATTGGTTTGGGAGGAATAGATGATTGAAGAAAAAGTTTACGCACGGACGGACGCACGCACGGTGGACACTCAGCCATGACAATAGCTCGCTGGCCTGTGACCAGTGGAGCTAACTAGGCCGGGGGTTCAAATCTTGGTAAAACTCTTGAAATTGATTGGCTACGTGGAATTTGGTCAAAACTTCAAAATAGTCGTGTCAGCATTTTGCAACCTTATATACAATTAACCAGCGGGGTAGATAGAGCGGGTATTTTGGACTTAGGATTTTTTCATATCAATAATACTTGTATGAACCCATGGTTTAGTGTACTCATTCGAATCGTCTCATCGACCACAACATAGAGTTTGTGTTATAAATAAAGGTTTTAGACAGGTGAATCTCGTCCAACGTCGTATTTTCCAAATTGAATATGCTTCTGGTAGTATCGAGAAAACCTCTGTAGTCAAAAACTGTGCGTTTGTGGACATGCGTAAAACAAAAATTTGTGTTGCCAATTGAAAGATCGATCGATACATGCATTTTTTATTTGAAATAAATTCAAATTCACAGATTAAATCGCCGTAAACGTGGAAAAATTGACGTTTTACGGTATGCCGCTAGGTGGCGCTGTATCTTGTTGTGCAAGTGACGTGCCGGAAAAATTAAACCCGTAAAAAGACAGCGAAATATTTGTCCAGTATATCTACCAATATGATGCAGTTATGAGAGAAAGTACTTTTTGACGCGCAGAGGCGCGAACATCCTTAAGGACATACAACACTCTTGTTTATCTAAATCACAGATAATCCAAACTTGGGATACTGGTTCGGACTAGCAGATTTGAAAGGCGATGATTCATTTATTTGGAAGAGTAATGGCGAGGTACCCCAGTATGCAGCTTGGGTAGACAATGAACCGAGCAACAGACATGGTGAGGATTTTGGATATCTAAGAACGAAAGATGACTTTAAATGGGCCGATTTCTATTGTTTTAGAAGGACTGGCACACTCTGTGAGGCATAGGAAACAGTGATTTAAGGTAGTGAAACCGTAATAGTTCCGCAACATTTCAGAACTCATGATCTTTCACAATTTTTTATCCAAGGTTTCCTAATGAAAATCATTAGGAAACCTTGGTTAACATGTAACAGTTCATTACTGCCGAAATGATCTGGATCTATTACGGGTCCACTACCTTAAAAATCGAAAGACACCAACTTGAGAGTTACACTAAAATTAAGTCAACACATGTTACATTTAAAAGATAGTTGATCAATTCATAGGTAGAAAAGTTAGATATTTCTGTCAAAAATCATTGCCTGTTTCCTAATTTTGGCAGAAGGTGTATTGGTTTATTTGGAAATTTAAGAAGAAAACAAGATCACTGCCTATGGGTGCCTTAGCTCGGCTGTTGAATGTTGTATGAAAATTTATGTCGAAACAGGGGCATAATTAGCACAAGATGCATCTAGAGTTATCCCCCTTGATAGCATTTGTTGCTCTTTTGCTGATGAACATGTGTGCCAGGCTATAAACGAATGCCTTCAGTAGAACCAGCTATATCACAAAATGTCAGAGTTTATGCAATGTTTATGAGATATACTCCGGACAAAAAAAGGTCAATGGATGGACCAACCGACTACAAAGCAATATCCCTCCTTTTCTTTAAAGGGGGCATAGTTATGAGTTGAGATTAACTGCACACTGACATTTAGCATTCGGAACACCACTTGGCCAATCTCACGATCAACCTCGGATGTACATTGACGGACTATTTTTAAAAATTACGGGAAACCCTTGGAAAACTCGATGACGTCAGTTAAAATGGCGTTACCCATCGAAACTTTGAGTGAAAACATTCGACTTCGTCAACGCTACTCGTTTAAGTCACTGACGTGAAACCATCGTATCCTTGTATAAATATCTTTAGATTCTTAAATAACGGCTGAAAAAATCTTAATTTTTGAGAATGATTCGTCACTCTCAAATATTAAGATTTTTTAGCCGTTATTTACTGCAAAAGATATAAATCTACAGTGCTAATTTTTCTTACTCTGTTTCCGCCTAACAAAATGCACGATTTTGTGACATACCCATCCGCCTTACATACATCCGAGGTCTGTTGCAGTTTACGGAAATGGCCGAGTGATGTTCCGAATGTGACATTTAGGTCAGGTTAGGAGAGCTAGTGGAAATAAGGTTTTGTTGACATAGACAAGGCAACAAGATACGCTTGAGACTGAAGATTCACATAAACAAAAGTATGTAGATAGAAAAGAGAGTAGACATATTCAAAAAATCTGTGAATCAATTATAAATCGTCTTACAATCTCTTAGGCCTTTGCCCCCAAAAAATTTAAAACATCTTTTTAAAGTTTGAATTTGTTTATAATAAGATCTATTATTATGCTAAAAATTAGCATTGTATTTGACAATGTTGTGTGGTTTTTGTTTATTTATTTATTTATTTTTTTTTGTTAAGTTTGCAGACAGACGGACGGAAGACAAATAGACAAAATGTAAAGCTATGTACCCATATTCTCATTAATACGAGAACATTAAAATAAAGTTGCACACTACTTGACATATCGCCACATTCACAGACACAAACAAAGGGGTCCGAAATAACCCCCCACCACCATATATACTAATAATATAAACGTTTATATTATTAGTATATATGGTGGTGGGGGGTTATTTCGGACCCCTTTGGACACAAAGCCATGTCACCAATTTGATGGTCCTTTGAGCTAAAGATGGTTGAGTTCCATAAAATTTCTATAAGAATCTGATCATATAAAAACTTTTATTTAACATATTGCACAACAAGAGCTGTCACTGTAAGATGACAATGCCCCCGACACCTCTTTGATAGTAATAAGGAAGTTATGGCCAATGTTAAAGTTTTTGGACGGAATGACGGACGGACGGACGGACAGACGGACGGACAGACGGACGGACAGACGGACGGACGGACAAGTCAAATTTATTATGCCTCCCTATCGGGGGCATAAAAACAAAACATACAGAATTGTTTGTACGTGTATCTTTTAGAATCATAATAAGTTAAACAAATTAAAGTATTTTACAGTCACTTAAATCAGTAGGTTTGTGATAAGAAACACAAATTTTACAACCTTTCACTCTTTTCATCTTAGGCATAAATGGTTTCAAACTTTTTTAACAATATTCACAATTATGGTCCTATATTGATCACCTACGTTTCCTTGACTTCAACCTTAGCAAATGTGAATGATTATAAAGATTATTAAATTTTTCAAAAAAAAACAAAAAAAAAAAACATAATAGGCTTCATTGATTTTAGAAAAACCTGAGGAATTACCTCAAGCTATCAAGACTTTCAAGAGGGCTATCTCTGAAAGCATTTTTGTGGAAGTAATGCATTTTTTTTTCAATATTCAGCACCTGCAGCTGAATGTTTGCACTCATAGGCAGTGCTCTTGTTGAAGTCTTATGATCCCTGCATAAATTCAAAGCCTATTCTTAATTAGTTTCATGAGGGGGTTCATCCTTTGGCAAGACAAATAAACCTACATCTTGACTAAGTTTCATTTAGAAAGGGTCACAAATGTGGCCTCTAGAGCAGAGGTAAAGGTAAGAGAGGTAAAGCCAAGCTAAATTCTTGGTTTCTCAATGATATCTTACATTGTAGGTACCCATTTGAATCATCATCTACAAGACGATTTCGAAAAGTACTAATTTTATATGATTTATGAAAGTATTTCAATTTGAAATCCAAAATATCCCCTCAAACCGTAGCTTTGTTCTTCAGGATAAATAATTAAATTATTGTCACCTGGGCCCGAGGTTATAAAACTTTCTCAAATTTCAAATTAAGATTCAAGCCGTAATTCTGTTTAAATACTCATTTTCATGTATTAACATAAAAGATGATATTAATAAGTTGTTACAAATAACAACTTATTTATATTATCTTTTATATTCATACATTTAGTTTAATTCAAAATTTAAGAAAATTGAGCCTGAGCCTGAGAAAAGTTTTATAAACTTAGGCCCTGATGAAGATTGAAACTGAAAAATGATGAGATTCCTGCAGGTTCCTAGAAAGAACTCTTTTATTTATCAGGCCAATTGAACCATTACAATACTTTGATTCAATTCTTTTAGTATAAGATTTTATTATTTAATTTTAGAAAATCCCACCAATTTGTGCATTCTGATTGGCTGATTTTTTTTTTCATTTCTAAATGAAAAATATTTTGAGTACACAGTTATTTTGTAAGCTTCCACATAAAGTAATCCCAAAAGAGAATGCTTTAATTATTGACAAATCTTTACATTTATGCTTCATGATATTAAATTATAAGATATGAAGAGATTTTTTGTCTATTCCATGGAGGAATGAAACTAAAAACCTAAACATACTCGTGTATAAATCTGCTATGAGTATTCATAAAATATGATTAGGTTTTTAGTTTCATACCTCCATGAAATTAACAAATAATTTCTTCATCTATTAAATGATACAAAGAAGGATCCCAAAAATCCATTGTAGGAAGGTGAACTAAATTTTGAATCATTAATACAAAGCAATTTCTAAAACCTTAACCCAACCATTTTTTGAAATAAATATATAACTGACTTTTAAAACTGAATAATTGCAATCCAATAAAATAAATAATTCTGATTGGTTTAAATCGAATCACGTGGGGAAATCCATTGCACTTTATTTCTGTATAAAATGCAATAGGTCTTTCGGGAAACCCCGACCTTCGATCTGCAAGCCCTGTGTTGTAGGAACACGAATTGACTTAGTTCCCGATCATCAACGCAACATTGCTATTCAATCTATTATAAATTAAGATATTTTCGAGAGAATTTACGATAACAAGCGTGCAGTTCTGATTCTGAGCCGACGTTAACTTAAAAAACAGCGAGTCGACAAAGACCATCAAGCAACCCTCTCAGGCTAAGACCGACCACGCCGTTTTCGTTTAAAATTACAGACTGACTTGGCTGAAACAAGTTTTTTGTCATAAGTACCTCTACTAATTTCAATGTTGTCGTTTATGTGTGTATCATTTGTTTTACTTTAAGACATTTCACTTCGATAGCGAGATAAAAAAAAAATACACGATCTAAAAATAGATTGTGTACGCGAAGAAAGTAGACTTGAAGCTTTAATGTTTGGCCAAGTATTTTAATAGTTTCTTCGATCTAGATGATTGCAATTATAAGGGACGAGTATCTTTTTCCCTGCGATTATTGGGATATAAAGTGTAATTGCCTTAGCACATGGCTTAAACATAACGCCCTACGGGCGTTATTTGCCATGTACTTTAAGGCAATTGCACTTTATACCCCAATAAACGCAGTGAAAAAGACACTCATCCCTATAATGAATGACAATGTGAAATGATTGACATTGATAAATGATTTTTTCATGTATGTTTCAAAGCAAGAGGATTGACATACTGGCTTTACATTAGTGAATCATTCAGCAAAGTAATTACAATACATCTTATAATGCATACCTCATGCGGGCCAGGGATTGACACTTTAACCAGTCCTCGGGCCCCAGACTTGTGGATTTTATGGAGGACTGGTAGATAGAGCCATGCTGCAGGTCCTTCAAGCCTGTAGTTAATGGCAGTGCTTAGTATTTCAAATCTATCCTGTTTTTAAAGTAAAAGCTTTTCCAAAACAAAAATTTTCAATAACAAATGGAAAATATTTTAGAAAAAGAAGACATTACTGGTCAAAAGCAATTTTTTCTGTTCTTGTTTTTCTTGCAATGAATCCCTTAAATCGCTATGAAAAGAACCTGGTTTTTCATGCAGGACCTGTTGTTATCATGGAGGACCTGTTATTTTTTTGGCTAACAGGTCCTTCAGGCTAATGGCAGAGAGTAGTTAGTGTCAAACTCTGCATGTCATGCCCTTTGTAAAATCATATATAAAGGAATATATTGTAAAAGGAGATATTGCTGCTCCTTTAACAACAATATTCCTACCATTTTCAGTGTATGTATTTCATATTAATCACATTTTTAAGTACAATTTAGTAATTTTCTAAAAACTTTTGTCCTATTATTCCGTGTGTGTGATAAAGCAACCATTTAATTTGGAGTTACGTAGAACAAATATAGTTTATTTCTTTTTAGATTCGGTGTTACACCACTTTCAACAATCTTTCAGTTATATTTCTGCAGCTGAAGCACCCAACACTGGATTCCTGGGATTTCTCACACCAGTCCTACCAGTACATCCTTTTCTAGCTTCTAGCTTCCGTCCCACATACCATATTTCTCCTTATATACGCTTCCCGGAGCTATACAAGTACATATCATATAGAATGTATTTTCTGATTTTAAAATATCTTTAAAATAGATGTTTTTAGGCTCTTTTTTGTAATTAAAGGTGAATTTCCTCTTAAAAATTATATGATTGTTTAGAGGAAATTTCATCTCAAATTAGAGAAGAAGTCTCAAAAAGTTCCTAAACTTTTGGCACTTAAAGTGGGTTTTCTTCGTAAAAAATGTAGGGGTGCTACTATTAGGGAGAGCTCTTTTTTTGGAGGAAATACAGTAGGTATAAGGTTATCAGCTCATTGGTCTGAGGCAAAAAGTTGGAAAGGATAAGTGCTGTCACAAGAAATTGAAACAAGGGGCCATATTACTAAACTTCTTACAGAAAAATTAATCGTAAGTCAAAATCACAAATTGTACTTGGTGTTTTCATCCATTGTTAGATTCTGCCTTGCAATAACTCATTGGAATCACCACTAAAAGGCGATTCCAATGAGAATATGCATGGCAGAAGTCCAATTTTAGTTACTTCTGTAGAAGTAACTTTAATTTTTGACTTACATAATCAATGATCGTAAGATGTTTAGTAAAACAGGCCCCTGGACCTCTAACTTGACAGTCAGATGTGCTACCAACTGCACTATGATGGCTTAACAACAAATGATAATCAGCATCTTATATGTATTCAATTCAACCTATTACCACAAGATCTTTTATGTAAAGCACTGTTGCCACTTAACCCTTTCCATTGTGTGTTTATGATTGGAAAATATTGTGGTAAAAGGCGAAATTGCTTGTGAAAAAGCAGTTTCTCCTTTTACCAACAATATTTTCTACAAAAAAGATTGAATCTTATCAAATAACATGGTTATTTTGGAAAAAGAGAAATTGCTTGCTGGAATCTTTTTAAATTGCACCCAATTTTTCAGGTTCTCCAAACTTTCTTCGAATATGAACTGTTAAAATTTCGAACATCTTTTTCACTATACATCATTCTGATCAAGATTTTTTCACAAAACCTGACATTGGAGGGGGTCCCATATTCATTGTCATAGGTGATTGGCTAACAGAGAAAGGGGGTGGTCCAGTGGGAGGGGGTAAACTAGAATTAACCACGCCTACTGAGGGTGGACCAGTAGTCCTTGGTACATTTTGGTTGTAAAATTGTGATTGTCCCAGATCTATGCCCATTGGAGAGTGTCCCATGCTGATGCTCTGGCCTGGGTTAAATCCAGACGGTGAAGAAAAAGGTGATTGACCCTGGGATGATGTTGTAGGCTGGGATCCATACATTGGCTGAGCCCCGTACATAGGCTGTCCCATGGGTGCAGGAGGCATGGCCCCCTTAGGAGGTGGCCCCACTATCTTCTGTTGTCCATCCAAACCTGGTATTGTTGGATACAGTCCATACAGAGAATATATCTCTTTAAGCACCAATAAAACAGTGTCTTCTGATGTCCTGAAAGTGAAATGATTTATTTCAAGTTTTGTCCATCAAGTTTCATGGATTCTAATTGACTAAAAAATTAGTTTCCTACCTGCAAGAAAATCATTTTGAATACACAGCTTTTTCATAACCTTGCACACAATCCTGACTGAAAACCAGTGTCTTTACTTTAAAGCTTGAAGATACTAAGTTATAAAATATCAAAAGAATATTTTATTAATTCATGGAGATATGACATAATAAATGTCAAATTGCCAAGACATTGCTTAGTCATCACATGCAAAATTATGTGTTTTTTTAGTAAAATTGTCCAATAATTTTCAAAATTTTGTCCTACTCTTGCAATATAGAATAATAGTTTGTTTTAAATGTGTCATTGATAATTCTTTTGTTGAATGAGCAACATAAGCTCTATTTTCACGAGTGGCTTAGCAATTTGTGAAAATATAGCTTTTGTTGTTCAAAGAAAGATATATTGATCTTACACTGAAACAAACAATTTGATGGTTCAGTGTGAAACAGTTGTAACTGCCTATAAACATTTAGGCACTTACAACTGTTTTGCCCTGAGTCATCAAACTATCCTCTAGTGTTTTAAAACACCATTGCCCGTTACTGCCATTCTTTGGAAACAGTGGTTTATGCAATAAGCCTGTGTGTGACATTTCCAACAATCTGACATCTCCGTGAGAAGCAAACATTAAGTAGCCTAGACAGTTACATAGTATAACTAGAAGATTTCCAAACGGTCTGCGGACAATTTAGGACCTTATCTATCTACAAAGGCTGGCCAGAAACTTTGCTTTGTCCACATTTGAAATTGTTGGAAATGTAATGCACTGGCTCCAATATGGAAATCGGTTGTAAATCAATATTTAAGTTTAAATTGTCCACATATCTGACACAATAAAATGACCTTGACTGACTGCCTAAAAGTTGGTAACATCAGAAAGTTCTTATCACAAGCAATGAAGACTGTACCACTTACAAAGTAAAAGTTATGGCCGAGGTTGAAGATATTCAGGGGACAGGAAAACATAGCAAAAAACAAAATGCCCCCAATATATCAATGGGTGGGGCATAAATACACATTATAACACTATGGCTTATATAATACTATGGCGTAAAATGCATATATGAAGTAAGAAGACTTACATAGAACTTTATTCGAAATAAAATTCATATGTCATGTGTTTTACATTGTACACAGATAGCTCCGCCCTCTTATGACAAAATATATCATCTTTAGCAGGAGCATTGAAGCTTTTGAAGACATAAAGCCAAATTGCTAAATGACACACATCTATTTCTGTGAAATTCTTCCAATGACAATATCAATATTCATACATTTATTTTACATTCAGAAAAATTAAAGTTTACTATTTTACACCTAGACAGGGATAATAAAATTAATTTCAGACTTGAAATTGTGTTATAGTGGATGATTAATTTTCCCATTGATGTGTCCATGAATAAAGAATGAGAGGGGGGGAGGGTGTTGTTATATGCTACAGGTAAAACCTTAGGGCCTCTCTTGTACAACCATCATTCAACTAGCCCACATAGACTTCTTCTACATTGGATATTATAGAGGGTGGACCCCGAGGCTTTTGCTTTGCATATAACTCCTTTCCCCATCAGACTTTATTCATGGACACATCTACGCAAAAATGAAATTATTTCATAATCTCACTAGTGGCAAGATAACTCAGGGCAAAATAGTTTTTTACTGACGTTATGAGGTCTTTCTACCTTACATGCATCGTTTTAAAGAATAGTTAAAATTCAATCCCTGACACCTGAGTCTGGCGCGCTAACACATGCGATATGACGGCACATGTTTCACTATTCTAGCCATCTAGCCTTTTAAACACCTCCGGGAATCAATCTAGGACCTGTTATGTCATGATAGTAGCTTACTATAGACAAAATCTGGCACTTTCGTCTGACATGTCACAATCGACCCAATATTTCTACATAAGAGCCGAGTAGGGCACCCTTAGTGTAAAAGTAATGTCATTATAGTAGCTTACTATAGACAAAATCTGGCACTTTTGTCCGACGTGTCACAATAAACCCAATATTTTTACATAAGAATCGAGTAGGGCACCCTTAGTGTAAAAGTTATGTCATGATAGTAGCTTACTATAGACAAAATCTGGCACTTTTGTCCGACGTGTCACAATAAACCCAATATTTTTACATAAGAGCCGAGTAGGGCACCCTTAGTGCAAAAGTTATGTCATGATAGTAGCTTACTATAGACAAAATCTGTCACTTTCGTCCTACGTGTCACAATCGACCCAATATTTTTACATTAGAGCCTAGACTATTAGTTGCAGACTATGAGCTCATAAGACTGCCTATAGAAATTTAGCCTTTAGTTCACACAAAGTAATTAAAATGTTGTTAAGTATATAAGCAACTGCTGGGAACCGAAACCGATGAAGCCCCATGGTTGCGAGTCAGAGCACAAAGTGAAGACCCCGAGCAAACTCCAGATGCAACGACTGATCTAGGCCTTTATTTGGTGCACATGTAAAATTATTGTTGGTGTTACATATGAATGCCCTAAACAAGTTCTTTTGAAGGATTTTGACCTCTGCAGATTGCAAAGTGCAGATGCAAGGCAAGGAATAATTTTCAAATGTTTGTGACGATTTTGTCATCCTTCTGGGCATGATAACCCATTCCTGCACAGCCAAACTTTTTTACAAAAGAAGTAGTTTTTGTCTAATGCTAATGCCCCAAGCACATTTTTCAGGACTTTGAACTTGACAATTGACCTAGACCTTGCTATCTGTAGAAGCTTATCATTAAGATCTATTATCATACCAAATATGAGCTTTGTATCTTGCATAGCCTTGAAGTAACTGGTAAAACCAACTGACAGACCAACAGATGGACAGACAGTTTGTTTTGAATGGGGTTTACAATATCCCGGCGGTAGGAGCACCTCAAAATGGATTTCTGGTATTTCTCACCCCAGTACTACCATTCAATCCTTTCCTAGCCTCCAGCTGATATGCCACATAGGTCTATGATTTTCAGCCAATTGGTGAGAGACAAATAGTCCAAAAAGACGAGTGCCGCCCTTGGGTATCAAACCTGGAACCTCTAGTTTGAGAGTCTGATGGTTTACCAACTGCGCAATGAACAGGCCTAGGCTGATGGACGGACAGACAGACAACAGCAAAACAATTTGCCCCCACTCTTTCAATGCAAGAGAATGAAAATGAAGAAATTTCTTGTAACAGACAAATGTTTCATTGCCCACTATATTTTGTTCCTGATATGACAAACATTCTTAAAAATTTCCTAAACTAAAAGTTGCTGTCTGCCATTCATTGCAATTTGACAATTCCAACCTTTCACTTTCTGACCATGGCTTAAGGTAGTGGTTCTGCAACGTTTGGGAGTTAATGAACTTTAACATTGTTAGCCGAGGTTTCCTAATGTTTTTCATTAGGAAACCTTGGTCAACATTGTGAAAGTTCACAAGATCCGAAATGTTGTGAAACTATTACAGGTCCACTTCCTTAAAATGAAAACTTTACAAACCAGTAACATCCATGACTAGTAAGTGAAAACATGTAATCATTAAAGCTCTCTATTGGTCTCTCTTGCAATTGGTAATCTACGCGGCGACCCTCGTTCAACTGGCCCATATAGATCTCTTCCACATTGGAAGTTATAGCTGAAATTAAAACAAATATAACATAATATAATCACATTCTGTTAATCAACATGGCCACCCTCACTTAAAATGGCCTACAAAGAATTCTTGTAAAAATATATCATGACTAGATCCTAGCAAAGCAGACTTAACCTTCCCCCCCCCCACCTTTGCACTTTGTCCAAGTTCCAAAAACTGTTTTCAAGCAAAGTTCAATTCTAACCTTGATCTTTTTGACCAATAAATAATACAGTACATTTACTTCATTTGCTAAATGGCAACAATTGTATAAAGTTTCTTGATTATAGTTCACTATGTTCTTAAGTTAGAGTACAGAAACAGTAGGATAGATGGACAGACAGACAGATGAGGGGAATCCAATATACCCCCCTCTAATTGATATGTGATTATTGTGAGAGGAAATTACATCGTTATAACTGTCTTCTGTAACTTCTCTCAATTTGAACAAGTCTAAATTTTTGTGTTTGGGTTAATATAGAGGAAATTGAATTAGTGGACATGGAATACCGAGTTTATTAAACAAGTCATCTATAAACAGATAACAAGAGCACCGCCTACGGGTGCCTATGCTCGGCTGTCGAAAGCTGGATGGTGGGAAAAAATTCTAAGTCGAAAAAGGGGCATAATTTGCACAAAGTGCATCTAGAGTTATCCCCCTTGATAGTATAGGTTGCTCTTTTGATGGTGAACATGTGTGCCAAGTTTCAAGTGAATGCCTTCAGTAGAACCAGAGATATAACAAAATGTCAAAGTTTTCGCACGACGACGATAAAAACGACGACAACGACGACGACATGGAGGCTATAGCAATACCTCGGGTTTTCTCCGAAAACAGCCGAGCTAAAAATTTGGCTGTGCCAAGTTTCTATCGGTTTAAGATGACCTGTTTGATAAATTCTGTTTTTTATATGAGGACAAATTTTATTTTCTATTTATAATATGACCCGAATTTTGGGAAAAATCATAAAAAATTCTTGAAATTCAATATTTCAATTTACCGTGAAACGTATAACGCTGTTTAAAACTGACATCACAATATAAATATTATGAAGTCAATTTGAGGTAACAAAATATTGTTTTTATTCGCTCTGAGCTCACTTGCAAAGTTATTCCATTAGTGTAATAACACCTGTGTAATATCAAAAATACTCAACATGGTTATTTCATTCTTGAGTTGAAGGTCCTGTTATAAATAGGTTTACTTTCAACTTACAAGCAGTATCAGATCTCTCATCTTCTTCCATCTCCTTGACAACCTGTGACATCTCCGTCTCCACCTGCTGTGCAATCGACTCATCCGACTGGTGTGCACGGGCAAAACTGTTTAACGAGTTCCACGTGGACCTTATAGAGTCCATTATCCTCTGTTTGATGTCAGAACCAAACTTGGCTAAATTCTCTTTTAACTCTGTAGGTATTATAAAAGCAATATTTTAAATTTGACAACCAGTGTGTTTGTTTTAGGATTAGAACAATGTATTTGTTAAGTAAACAAAAAAAAAAGAAAAATTTCTAGGAGAGGAAAAGCTTAAGGACAGACATAGCATTGATTATTTTAAAAAGTAATTGATTAAATTAATGATTACCGAGTTAGGATTATTAATCAATTAACAATCATATCATTGAAAAACAAAAATCATATAATTGATTTTTAAATCATTAATTTCATTGGAGTAATGGATTGATAGTCAGAATTACTTTCTTATTGGGTGTGTGTGGGGGGGGGGGGAATTTGGGGCAAGTTCAACATATGAATCTATGTGAACAAAAATTTTATTTCAAGACCTATGAAACTTACTTAAGTGTGTATTAAAGATTTAATCATTATCATGATTGACTATATAATGACAAAATCACATCTTGATTTAACCAGTTTTCCTGATATTTTGTTTCGCCTATGAGGCATCAAATGATGTGTATAACTGTGGTTATACAAGCACATGAATGAACCAGGCAGAGTTAAACAGTACTTTTTTCCTGTATCCTTGAAGCGTATGGACAAAATCCTACCCACAATAGGACAAAAACCTACAGGAACGAAACCCAAGCTGAAAAGTTGTGGGCAAAATCACATCCAACATAGGATAAAAGCTCATCTAATATATTAATAATTCATTTGAATGAAAATCATCTTAATACTTTTAAAATACACTTTCTTTTATAATACACTTTCTTTTTATCCACATTTTTTTCCTACTCTTGCTTTCTATCATCATTTTTATTAAGCAAATGTCAAAATGAATATGAATAAGAAGCCAATCCAAAGTAACTCTAATTTGAATAATTGTATTTTTTTTTTTCAATAAATCAATCATTTATTTCATGTAGAATAGTGTCTCAACATTGTACAGATAGTGTGGAAGTTCTTCCAATCTACATTTGGTAATACATTTTTTGTAGGTTTTTTTATGTTTACTGTATTAAATATGGTCCTTTGCCTTTGCATATGAGGGTTGATCCAAAAGTTCGTAAAATGAGGTTATAAATCTTCAGAAAAGTTGACTATCAATACACAAATCATACAGTCAGTTAGTGCATCATCTATGCAATAAACGTGGAAAATTTCAAATGTTTACATTCAATAGCGGCTGAAAAATGCGTGAAACAAGACATAGAACCCCTACTAAGGCGGGGGAGCAAGAACGTCGAATGCGACGTCAATAATAACTCTTTTCTACATAGTCTACGCTAACTCTCATGCCTTTCTGTACCGGATACGTCCACTTACAGAAATAATTCACATTCCGTTTGGAATCAATTTTGTTTAAATTTTCTATATGCATGGTATTTTTAGTAAAGTGGAAAGCCAAATGCCGGATATTTATTTTCAGAAAATATTGAGAATCAATTGGAATATGTTCGTTCGTTGAAACTCCATTATATTATTCTAAATGCTCCTTTAAAGCCTGTCCTTTTTCGAATATCCAGAATAGCTTTAGGAAAAGTTCTCTTCTGCACACTGTTATCATTTTTCTATATTGTCTGAAATGTTTAGATTGACCAATAGCTTAGATCATGTCAAAATTGGAAAATAAAACAGCATTCATATTTTGGTGTTGACGTTGTGTCATTTTTTCCTTGTTTATTCAAAATTATAAAATATATTCTGTGCCCGTTAAAAGTGTCACAATAGCTTAAAGAAAAAAACAAATTAATTCTCTTTGCTTCCTTTTTAATTTAGCCTAGGAATTCCAACCAAAGTTTCAGAAAACTTACAGAAAACTTGATTTATTTAACAGATTTTCAATATTTTTTCACGCTCCCCCGCCTTAGCATACATATGTTTCTATGGTAACGTATTCTAAGACTGCTAAATATAATTCTGCAAAAATAACAACATTAATGTGCTCCGTAGTTACTAAACTGCAAATTGACCAAAATATATACTGAATAAGCTAGAAATGTGAAAGTTATTAGCCTTTTCTCCAAACTTCTGGATCATCCCTCGTATGGCTAATATATTGTTTTAATGCTTTCTATGAATTCATGAGTCTATGTGGTTTACTCTCACTTTGCTTAAGTCATATTGTCTACACTTTAAAAAATTCAGTCTAGACTAAGGGATCACGTTTCTCAAGAGAAAATATAGCTTTGTTTTTTCCAAAAATGAAATTTGAATAATCTTACAAGCAATCATACTTTCATTTGTTGCAAAAAAAGGGACAAATTATGATAATTTTAGGAAGTTTTAAAAGCATGTCATTTCTCATAAATGTATTAACAAGAAAAGTTTGTAAAACATTAATGCCCCCATAAGAGCAGGTCAATGGTATATTCTATGTCAATTAACAAAAATAATAACTCAGAACAAATAATGAGTACATTTATTTCTGTGATCTACCTGCAAAAATGAAAGATAATGTTCATTCTCCAATCAACAATTTCAAAGTAGCAAAACAATATACAGAAATGTGTTTGAATATTCGTGTAGCTTAGATATTGATGTCACTGAAAATGTTTATTTATCTTATAACTATACAAATATCCGTGTAATAACATCCCGTATAATATTTTTTATGATATCACATAGTTATTTATAGAACAATGATATAATGCCGTTATTTTTAGAAACTTGCATTTCAGTTAGAAACATCGATGAAAACAAGAAAAATAGAGGTTATAAGATAAATATAATACATACTTAGTGTATTGTATGAAAAAAATATCTAATTCGGTTGTGAAATTTGATAATTGTGTCAGCAGAGCCTCGACAATTATCAATTCTCCCAACCTCGTTAGATTTTTTTTTCATACAAAACACTAAGTTTATATTATATATAGATATCAATGGCTCAGCCATGAAACAGTTGTTACTGCTTATACAAATGTGGGTAGTTACAACTATTTCAGGCTGAACCATAGATATTTGACCCAGCACGCAAAGAGGGACCATCTTGAAAGAATCAAGTATCACCCTAGCTGGATGGACTGTGCAGGCTTACAAGGGTCTTTTTGGAACTTTGCTCATAAATTTCAAAAACTGGAAAGTACCTTGGACGTAAATGTAGTATTTTTTGGTCACTTTTTAGGCAATACAGTTTCAGGTGGTACTTAGGTGACTACACTTAAAGAAAAATGCTTTTTGATTGTCTAAGGAGACCTTTTAGGAATATCATAATTTGTTGACGAAACGCAGTAAAACACCATATTTTATTATAAAATCATAATACGTCCAATTCTAAATTGTTTTACTCAACTTTATGTTGATGTTTGTGTTGTCATATAAACACATGTGTGAAAAGACACACTTTCATGCCCTATTATTCCTGAGTACTATTCCCTAGAATCGCCAAGGGTTCCCGATTGACAAGGATCAAAACTTTTTGTACTAAAAAGATTTTATGAATAAAGAATTTTCATTTTGCCTATGTATATGCATTTTTGTTTATTTTCAAAAAATTAATTGCTGTTTCTGGCGAACCAATTACAATTTCTAATATTCATATCTCTGTGACAGGTTACACTTTTTTCAGATGAGCTCACAAATATTTTTTTTTCTTTAATGCTTTTTGATGGTTTATCGAGAAATAACGGTTGATTATCACTTGATAATCTCACCGCAAAAGCAGTGAAATTATCAAAAACTTATACCCTGCTTTGCTGCATTTCATCCTCTCTGACGTCATCTATGCGGGGCGAAATAAGTGACGTCACAATGAACGTTGCATAGCAATCACGCGCAAAATGACGCGCTTTATGAAAATATGTCATAGAAATTTCACATTTTGTCTCATTTTTGCATTAAAGAAATAGAATAATCGTTTTTTTTTCGTGTAAGATCGATTTATATTTCATTCGTGAACAACAGAAGCTATATTTTCACTCGTGGCTCCGCCACTCGTGAAAAATATAGCTCTTGTTGTTCACTCAATGAAATATAAATCGATCTTACACTGAAACAAACAATTATCCTCTATTTAATAAAACATATATCTACCTAGATGGAATCTTTTTCTTCCTTTATGATGTTGCATCAATACTGGTTTTACATTATTTGATGAAGGGTTTATAAGGGGCTCTAGTCTATATGCCTGCAAAAATAGTGATTCAAGTTAATATCGAACACAAAAACACTTTTAATGGTCTTTAGTTCAGTTCAATATTTATCAAACAAAAGAGCCATGTCAGACATCGCAATCTCTTGCCTGTAAAAGCTTGATGGTAAACTGAAGCCATCTAGATTTAGGGTTCTTGAAGTAGCAAAGGGTAATAACAAAATCATTCCATGAAAATTTGTTGTTCTTGTGTACTGCACTTCTCCTCTTTAAGATCTTTTCACGTATAAAGTTTCAAGTTGATAGCCTTTACACTTTAGAAAATATACTTCAATAAACCTTCAAAATAACATAGCACAGTAACTCCAAAATTATGCAAGAAAGACTTATGAATTTTGAGCACTGTATTGATCATTTCACCAATGAGTTTTCAAGTTGATAGAATTAATACTTTAGGAGATATGCTCAGTTTAGTGACAGAATGACTGAATGTTTGAAGGATGGAGACCATTACTGTATCCCCTTCAATCAAGTCACAATGACAGTGAAGATAAATATTGTGCTAATAAAACCCAATTCACAATAACTTTCTAACAGAATAGAAATAAAAAATATTGTATTAACCCTTGTCATGCTGAATAAATTTTGGCCAAAAATTCTAATCAAAATCAAAGGGCAAAAAGCACTAAAAGTACCAACTGTAGGTCAATTTTAACTTGAAAAACTAAATCCATTGACAATTCTGATTCTAAAGTGAGAAACAGGTGGTATAGACTAACATCAGACTGCACATATGTGCAGGCTGAGGAGTGTCTATAGCTCCTTCAAAAGCAGGAATATTCCGGGTTCAGCATGACAAGGGTTAAACAAAGTTGCACAGATCATATAGGGAACTTTAAAATTTTCTTCCCTAGCCAGATGTTCAAATAAAACTTAACACACAAGCACATTTAAATCTTTCTATAATTGATTACCAAATTTAATTAGTCTTACCACTGGATCAAACTGAAATAAAAAGAAATACGAAAGATTATACAATATTTTTGAAAACTGATCTGGTATGGATCAAGTACAAACATTTTTTTTACCGTAACAGTAGCTTTAAATCATCTAAAAGCACCTTGTGAAGTTTCAAATTCTTGGTAATTGAAAGTTTAATAATAGATAAGAACTTGTGTCAACAAGGTATTTTTGTTAAACATTTATGCCCCCAAAACAGACTTTTCTTTAGAAATATCAACTTGATTATACCCTTGCCCTGTCAGATGAACTTTACCTTGAAAAAGTGAACTTTATATTCCATGCCTCTAGTTATACCAGATATATCAAAAAATGTCACACTTTCTCAAAACTCTGACAATGCTGCCAAGGCTTAAGCAACTTCAAAAGGTTTTCAATGAACATATTTTAAATAGCAATTTTCCAGGCTCGAATTGTGTAAAAAATTTAGTAGTACATGTACTTGGATTTGAATATGAATGAATAAAAAATTAAAATATTTACTTATTAAAATAAAGGTTATTTCAGTTTTTTCAAGTAAAATAAAGGATTCCAACAAAATTTTTTAGGGTTGCTAATGAAGGGGCTGGCACATATAAAATATATTGGAACTTACAGGGTGAAAGATGTTGAAATATTTCGGACAGGCTGGCAGTCTGAAATCCTCCCCAATCTCTTCAATCCCTCTTGCAGATAGGAAGAGTCCAACAGGTGAACCAAGCGCAAAGCAGCATACAGTTTTAAAGTTCAACTGGGGGTATCGAACCTGCGGCTGTCCTGTCCCGCCTGTCCCCACAATAAAATTGACTGTAAGGCTACTGGACGAAGAAACTGGTCTGTATAATAGAGACAGGATTCAACATTAAACTTTGTTTTGCTGTACATAAATCTTGGCAAAACTGCCATGAATACATAGTGCTGAAAGTACTGAAAGCACTGTTGATAAACCTTTATTTTACAAATATAATTTATTATGTTTTCTGGTTTGAAAAGGAAAATTAGGTGCTATAGACTAAGATGAGACTGCACACAAATGTGCAGGCTGATCTTTGTCTATACCTCTCGTGAAAACAGGAATATTCTGAGTGCAGTATGACAAGGGTTAACTTCTGTGAAAAATGTGCCAAAATTCAAGTGAATCCCTTTAGTAGAACCAGAGATATCACAAAATGTCTTCGCACCATAGTGACAACAACAAATGACAAACCTGTAAGAGCCAATGCTAAAGCAATACCTTGGGTTTTCTGCCAAAAAAGTCAAGCTAAACAAGCTTGTGACAAGCCACTATTTCTTTATTAAACAATTCCTCCCCAATTATGAGATGAGTTCCTTTTAAAATTAGATGCAAGCAAATGTTTTCTACATAAACTATATGAACTATTTAGTTGAACAGATCTCAAATTTTGATAAAAAAAAATTGAAAAGAATATTCTCCTCTCATTTGTAAAAGTATTCTCATATGGTCAAGAAGTCAATGGAATCCTTAATTTGCAAAATACAGGAGTCATACTGACAAAGTAAAGAGTCTCAGACTCGCAAACACGCCTTATTATTAAACTCTTTAAAGAACATATTTTGAATTCAGTAAAGTCTATAAAAGGATTAGGGCCCGAGGTAATAAAACTTTTCTCAGGCTTAACTGAAAATTTTCTCAAATTTTAAATTAAAATAAATGTATGAAAATAAAAGATAATATTAATAAGTTGTTATTCATAACAGCTTATTAATATAATCTTTTATGTTTGTACATCAAAATGCATAATAAAACAGAATTACGGCCTTAATCTCAAATCGAAATTTGAGAAAAATTTTTAATTGAGAAAGAGGAAAGTTTTATAACTTCGGGCCTTGGTATTTGGTTAAATAATCCATTTCTACTTACAAGTCATCATTGGTCAATGTTTGTTGTTGTTGTTCTTGTTGTTTCATTGCCAACTCAGCTGCTATTTTTTCTTTTATCTCCCTGTCTTCTTCTTGTTTCTTCTTTCTCTCTGCCATCAACTTCTGTTTGTCCTGACAAAGATAAAGATAATTCAGAATAAATAATTTTAGTTATCATTTAAACCACAAGTCAGATGCTATTTTTTCTTTCATCTTTCTGTCTTCCTCTTGTTTCTTCTTTATCTCTGCCATCAACTTCTGTTTGTCCTGACAAATATAAACATAATTCAGAATAAATCTTTTTAGTTATCTTTTAAACCATTTTTTCTTTAATTGAATTGTACTAAGTAAGTGCCAAAAATATTTTGTTTGGAAATGCAGAATATCAACCTTAGGGACAGGCTATCTTCCATCTACATCAACCAAGGACATGATATCATTAGTCTGATAAAAACTAGCTTTTATCAATCAGTTAATTTCAGAAACATTATATCAGTCAATTATTTTTAGGTTAGGAAAAGATACAAGGGACTTACACTTTTTGGCATCCTTTTAACCCTTTCCAAAATAGCACAATTTTAGGTTGGTCCAAATTGAAACGTGTTGCAGAGGACAGAAATGGTGTCAGTGGAAGTATAATTTGTGAACAATATAGCCCAGGAAATACTAAGGCAAAAGGAGAAAATGCTGATTATCAGCATGTTCTTCTTTCCCTCCAATGTTTTCTGACCTTGTCTCCGTAAGAGACGTCAAAACCCAGTCTTATTTGGGAAAGGGTTGATATAATCTGATGTGTGTTACATGCCAATATAACAAGAACAAAGAAGCCAGCATTAAACTTTACAATATACAATATTTATTGACAATAATAAAAGAATTATTGACAATATGAAATTAATACAAAAACAAGAGCTGTCACTGTAAGATGACAATGCCCCCGACACCGCTTTGATAGTAATAAGGAAGTTATGGCCAATGTTAAAGTTTTTGGACGGAATGACGGACGGACGGACAGACGGACAGACAGACGGACGGACGGACAAGTCAAATTTATTATGCCTCCCTATCGGGGGCATAACAAATTACAATACCTCGAATGTTTAATCCTGAATTTTTTTAATTTTAGATCCAAATGAATTAAGTTCCTGGTCCACAAATAATAAGTCCAATAAAATCCGTATTTAAAACTAACCACACTTTTGATCACACTATTGGGATAACAAGAAATCCCCTTTTAGTTTAACAAATGAAACCGTTAGTCTAAACCAAGTGAACCAAGAATGCTGTAGGAATCCCTTTATATAATACCATAGAACAATCTAGAATAGCATAGAACATTAGAAGATTCTAGAGTTTGAATCACTTTCTAAAAGTCTTTTCTAGAAAGATCTAAAATATTCTACATACATGTTTACCTAACAGTCAAGGGATCAGAAATTTCACAGACTAATTCTAAAAATAGACTGCCTCGGTGGCCTAGTGGTAAATGCACTCGACCCGTGACCTGGAGGTCCGTGGTTCGAGCCCCACTGTCGACGGGGTGTGTTTATGGGCAAAACACTTAATAGCCAGCCCTAGTTCACCCAGCTGTAAAAATGGGTAGCAGTGCGTTTAAACCACTGCCTCTCTCTCAGGGACATGAAAACATCAGGATTGAGTGTTCGAGAGCGATTCTATAAGCTTAAGCTTTCGTCGCAATCGAACTAAAAATAAATTAGTATAAACTAAATAGACACGGGAAAAACCATTTTACATTTTACATTCATACATACATGAGATTTTGTAGATGAAAGCAGTATATCAGATGTCATATTAAAACAGATATACATGGATAACACAGATTACTGGTAAGCCTTTTAAACAGTTAAATATTGTTAGATTTTATAGTGAAGATGAATGATAAATAATAAACATTTTTTTATTTTTTTTAAGTTCATCAGATTTGACTGGGAGGATTACTCTACAAAACATTGACATATATTATTAATCAAAGTTAAATACTTCCCCTCTTCTTTGAAGGGGGCATAATAACAAAGGTCTAGCAATTCCTTGAATTTTCTCTGGAAATGACTGGGCTAAGAATGATATATATTGCCTTTGACAAATAATGACAAAGACGCCATTGATCTATATGTTTAAGCACAAACCTTTTTGGCTAATTCTTCTTTCAACAATCCTTGAAGCTTTTTCCTAGGGCCCATCGGTAATCCTAGATCTTTGAGATCTGATTCCTCACACATTATCTATAATAGAAATTAGTTAACATGTTTTCAACATTCTAACATTGCCTTTAATCAGTTATTGGGATTACTGAGAATTTCTCAATGATATGCATATCCAATAAAAAGAGTATGTTTCTTATTTGTAAACAAACATGTTCTAAGCGACTATTTTCTTTAAAAACTGCTAGTTCCATTAGTGATTGCTTAATACATGTTTCACTGAATTTGTAAAGGAAAATAGCTTACCAATGATTCCACGTCCATCTGTTCATCCTCAAACAGTTTTTGTTTGTCCTGTAGACCAACCTTGGATAACAGCTCTTCTAGGGTGACTGGAGTTTCTTCTGTGTTATCTTCTGTCTCAAAATCAGGCTCCTGAAAAGTCACATGCAGTAATCAGGGTCCGAGATTATAAATCTATTGTCATTCCCAACTATTTAACAACAATCATAAATGTTTGATGTTTATGAGAATTGCATTGATTATGTCTACATAGAAATGAAACTTTAAAATTTTCATCACTTGACATAATGAAGATGGTTGAAAAAATGGACCAAACATCTTTCAAAGACAGTAAGAAAATCTATTTAATTACAATTAATTTTCTAGTCCTGGTGATAAGATTAATATTTCAATACTTGATAAAATGATAAAATACCAGTGGCCTGTTTTATCTATCATCTTATGATCATTTTTAGTGTAAGTCAAAAATTGCTTCTACATTAATGACTAAATATGGAATTTTGCAATGAATCATCTCACTGGAATCGTCTTCTTAAGATGATTCCAATGAGATGTTGCAAGGAAGCATTCAACAATGAATGTAGACACCAGGTATGATTTGTGATTTTGACTTTTCGTAAAATGTTTAGTAAAACAGGCTCCTGGTTAGACTTTAATAATGTAGATCCTGGTTATTTGGCTCAGATTTCACAAAAATTCTTTCAACCAGTATATTTTATTGAGTTTTATTACATAAATTGTAAGATTGAAATATTTTTAGAAGATAGGGGTGACTATTGAGCTCAAAATTAGTATCACAATAGTATTGCAATAGTAAAGTTGCTATTGGAATAGTATTGCAATAGTCAGAAAACTATTGCAATACTATCACAATAGTTGTTTTTACGTAAAAAATAGATAATAATCAATGTTAAAGCGCCCACCTTTTATTAGACAGTAACTTTATGTTGGTCTTGTAAGATGCTGTTTACCTTGTCAATGGCGAGTAAATGATCAAATAAGTTAATTACAAATATTTCCTTAAAAAGAATTGGATATGACCTCATTCTCTGATAAAAACATGCAGAAAGGCAGCATTGTCACTACATTTAGTTCTACTTTCATTTTCAAACAAGAGCCGTCAGAGACGGATTATGCTCCCCGAATAAGGCATTGTCACAAAAACAAGAGCCATGTTGGACATGGACATCCCCCACCACAAAAGCTTGATAGTAAACCGAAGCCTAATAGAATAAAGATTCTTTTGTACTGTCAGAGATTTTCCTCCTGTTTAAATGTATTAAAAATAACAAAGGGCAAAAACTCCAAAATTATGCAAGCAAGAGTTATAATTCTGGTGTATTGCACTTCTCCGCCATGAGATCTATCCACCCATAAAGTTTCAAGTTGATAGCTATCATACTTTAGGAGATATGCTCCAGACAAAATGTAAGTATCAAAAATAACAAAGGGCAATAACTGCAAAATTATGCAATTAAGAGTTGTAGTTCTTGTGCACTGCACTTCTCCTCCATGAGATCTATCCACCCATAAATGTTCAAGTTGATAGCTATTATACTTTAGGAGATATGCTCCAGATATAATCTAAGTATCAAAAATAACAAAGGGCAGTAACTCCAAAATAATGCAAGCAAGAGTTGTAGTCCTTGTGCACTGCACTTCTCCTCCATGAGATCTATCCACCCATAAAGTTTCAAGTTGATAGCTATTTTACTTTAGGAGATATGCTCCAGACATAATCTAAGTATCAAACATAACAAAGGGCAATAACTCCAAAATTATGCAAGCAAGAGTTGTAGTTCTTGTGCACTGCACTTCTCCTCCATAAGGTCTATCCACCCATAAAGTTTCAAGTTGATAGCTATTATACTTTAGGAGATATGCTCTGTGGTCAGATTTCAAAGACTCAAATAAGCTGTTATCTTATACAGCTAACATAAAGGTAACAAACATTAAACCCCCTTTTTGCATGACATATTTTAAGACACAAATTTCAAATAGTTTAGGGTAAAGAGCATCCGATTTGCTACTCAAATGTGAAATTTCATCAAATTCTGAGCATAAGACTAGGAGAAATGAAAGAATAACTGTATTTTACGCGCTTATGTAAAGGTAACAAACATTAAGCCCCCTTTTTCCGTGATATATTTTTTTTTACGTTAAATTCAAATTGTTTATAGTAAAGGGCATCTGATTTGCTACACAAATATGAAATTTCACTTAATTCTGACTGTTAGACTAGGAGAAATTTGGGAAAAACTGTTTTTTACCCTAAGTCCCCTTTTCCCGTGACGAGGCCTCAAATCCAAAAACCGTCACAGATGCATCATCACTATATCATAGGGAGTTCACATGGTAAGTTTCATTCAATTTGGCCCAGGGGTTATGGAGAAATAGGTGGGGACGGACGGACGGACGGACGGACGGACGGACGGAATTACGGACGGACAGACAGACAAAGCGGCGGCTATATGCTCTCCCTTCGGGGAGCATAAAAAAGAAACTATGGTAAACTATCGATAGTCAGAGGAACTATTGCGATATCTATTGACTTGAAAAAATGCTATCGATCTATTGCTATTGCACGGTAAACTATCATGATACAGCGATAGTTCGACTTATTGTTACACCCCTATTAGAAGAAATATAGAAAACTCACCAATTCAACAACAGGAGCCACAGTAGGTTCTGGTTGTCCATTTATTTGTTCCTTTGGTACTGATTCATTGTCCGTATATTGTTCACCTTGGTGTTGTAAAAGGTCAAATAGTATACAGGAACCTGAAAGGTGGATAAAACATGGTTAAAATCTGGTAAAAAAAATAGGCAAAGCTTTATTTATATTTGTTGTTTACCTTGATGTTGTAAAAGGTCAAATAGTATACAGAACCTGAAAATATAGATAAAACATAGTCAAAACATAGGCAAAGCTAAATTCATATTCGTTGTTCACCTTAGTGTTGTAAAAGTCAAATAGTTTTTAGGAACCTGAAAGATAGACAAAACATGGTTAAAACATTGTAAAAACATATGCAAAGCTAAATTCATATTTGTTTTTAACCTTGATGTTGTAAAAGTCAAATGGTATACAGTACCTAAATATAACATGGTTATCACATGTTCAAAGATTCTGGTAACAGAGACCTAGAATATGGCAAATTCAAGGTCAAAACAAGAGGACTATGACAGTCCTTAACTGCTCACCATTATTCTGATTCAGCTTATGTTATTATAACTCCTTTACTCATAGATTTTACAATAGACTTAAATTTTTTATACGGAAATAACTTTTTCAACAACCATCTTTACCTTTATCATTAGATAAACTAGCATATTCGATTACTCTGTTTATAAAGTTTATTTTCAGGTAGAGTAATACTAAGAAATGGTTCCTGTTTTGTTTTGTAAAGGTAAATTAGGCCATACTACATTCTGAATATAAAAGGTAGTGTGTGTGTGTGTGTGTGTGGGGGGGGGGGGGGGGGGTTGTTTAGAATAAGTTCCAGGCTAGCCAATCTTCTTAGAATTTCTCTGATCATATTCCTTAAATTTTGAAAATATGCACTTCATTCTGATTTGTGTGATAAATTTTAGAATGATTATAATCAAATTGAGGACAAAATGAATTTTAAGTTTACAACCAATGAAGTTTATTATTAGGTTTTGGTGTCTTAAAATTGTCTATAACTTACCTAAACTATGGCCAGCTACTGATACGTTTCCCTTAAATCCAGGATTTCTGGACAAAAACAGGTCATACAGTCTATTCATCTCCTTCCCAACAGTGTCTGCTATGCACTGGAATAGTGAGTTTTTTTCTTTTATGCTTTTTGGTGGTTTATCGAGAAATAACGGTAGATTATTACTTGATAAACTCACCGCAAAAGCACTGAAATTATCAAAAACATTTCATCCTATCTGACGTCATCTATGTGGGGTGAAATAAGTGACGTCACAATGAACATTGCATAGCAATCACGTGCAAAATGACGAGCTTTACGAAAATTTTTACTAGGAATTTCACAATTTGCAATAAAGAAATAGAATAATAGAATAATCGTATGTTTTTCATGTAAGATCGATTAATATTTCATTTCGTAAACAACAAAAGCTATATTTTCACTTGTGGTTCCATCACTCGTGAAAATATAGCTTTTGTTGTTCGCTCAAAGAATATAAATAGATCTTACACTGAAACAAACGATTATCCTCTTTATATGAATATGGTTTAACCCTTGTCATGCTGAATTAAAATCCTTTTTTTTTAAATTGCATTCATAACAAAGTACTGAAAGCCCTAGAATCTAAGGAAGTAGATAATCTTTCCTTTTTGAAGAGTAAATTCATTCACAACTCTAGGGGACAGACAGGTGGTGTTGACTAAGATCAGACTGCACATAGGTGCAGGCCGATCTTTGTTTAAACCTCCAGTAAAAACAGGAATATTCCGGGTTAGTACAGTTAAAAACATCATGAAATTGACATGGTACATGATTTTAGAATGAATTGGAATTACGTTGAATGAGTAAGATGAAATTTGAGTGAAATTTAAGGGAGGTGATTCAATATCGCTAATTTTGTTCATGATGAACAAAATTAGTGATATTCCTATTTCTTCAAGAACCTATTAGACGCTTGCAATATGAATCATGTCAGTGATATTGCAATTTTTTATTGAATCCATAATATTCTTGCTGTGGCAGAAGGTATAGACAAAGATCAGTCAGCATGTATGTGCAGTATGTGCAGTTTGATCTGAGTCTAATTCACCTGATCTTCCTTTTTGAAACAGGTAATTTTGAAAATTCTATTATTCTAAATGAATATATTGGTAACTAATGAATTCAGTGCTTGATATATAGTAAGAGTTTTATTCAGCATGACATGGCTAAGAGAAGATATGATAAATGCAAATTACACTGCAATTTCAAGTCTTTATCAGTAAAATGGGCAGTTTCAATGAAACCCTATAACTTAAGGTAGTGGACCTGTGATAGTCCGCAACATTTCAGAAGTAATGAACTTTAACAGTGTTTACTGAGGATTCCTTATGACATTCATCAGAAAACCTTGGTCAACATTGAGAATGATCATGAGTTACGAAATATTGTGGAACTATTACAGGTCCACTAACTTACATGAACTGAAGCAGAAATAAATCCATCCAAAGAGATAGTTTACCATTTCTGATTTGTTCACTTGTTTTGTAGTAAAGTTATCAAAATGCATTCAAACAATAAGTCTTGATAATTTACCAAGAGGCATAAAGAACAACAACATAATTCATTGAACAGATATCTCCTGCTAAAATGAACTTAAATCATAAGGTGTCCTTTGTTTCAAATGCCGTAAACACTTATAATAGAGAAAGTAATAATAAAGTATTTTGAAATTCATCCATAACAGTAAGTTAAAGTTGCGCTCTCCACAAACCTGTTTTCACCGTTTGACCTTATACAGTAAAACTTGTGTTAAGTGACCACTTAAGGGACCACCAAAAAGCGGTCATTTATGGGAATGGCCACTTAATACAAAATACCATGATAAATGTGACAGTTCATTTTGATAGTTTATAGCTTGTCGGTCAAGTCTAACTGAATCCTATGATGTTCGAACCTATTAGAATCATCTTATTGAGACAATTCTAATGGGTTCCAACAACATAAGATTTCAAAATAACCAATTTTTCTTTAAGAATATCCTCTTTTTCAGAGATTTTGCTTACGGCTAGGGGACATTTCACGGTGGTCGCTTAATAAGATTGGTCGCTCAAAAGACATGGTGGCTCGAGCAATATCGACTGTACTTTAAAATTGAATTTTAAGGTTTCAAAATATTTCTTTGAAATGGCACTGTATCTCAATATCAAAGATCCATTCATGAAATTAATGTGTGAAATATATAATACGTACTTAGTGTTTTGTATGAGAAAAAATATCTAACGAGGTTGGGAGAATTGAAAATTGTCGAGGCTCTGCCGAGACAATTATCAATTCTCACAACCGAGTTTGATATTTTTTTCATTCAATACACTAAGTACGTATTATATTTATCTTATAACCTATATTTGTCTTGTTTCCGTCGGTTGTTCTAACTGAAATGCAAGTTTCTAAAAATAACCGCATTATATCATTGTTCTAAAAATAACTATGTGATATCATAAAAAATATCATACGGGATGTTATCACACGGATATTTGTATAATTATAAGATAATTATACAACAGACCTGTACAATATTCACAAAATTGGGATTAAGTAAAGCAATTTACCTGACAATAAGTAGGGCTGGTATAAAACAGGACATCCATTAGAGTGTCATTCACAAAGTGTCTTAATTTGGCTGTACTTGGTAGTGTAATGGCCTTTAGTCTTCTGCAAATAAATATTTTAAAGCATGGTTTGGAAATCTTGGTTTACACTGTTAAACCTCATGCCTTCTGAAGCATTGCAGAACTATTACAGGTCCACTCTATAAATCACAACAAAAGCTTACACTCTGTGTTCATGATAATAAAACACTTGCAAACATTTAAATATAGTTTTCTGCATTGCATGTAAGTGTACATGCAAAGCAGAAGAACATTTCTTAAATATTCTGTGAATAATTAACCCTTGACATGCTAAATTAAACAAGAGGGCCATAGTGGCCCTAAATCGCTCACCTGAGTTATCAGTCTTAAGATCTGACCTCTTAACCTAGTTTTTAACGTCACTTGACCCAAATTGAAACCAGACAGATTTTTAAAGACAATTTCAATCTGGCTAATTCTCCGGATGATTGGGCAAAAGTTATGGCCTTTAGAGTGTCTACAAGGATTTTCTAAGATTTGACCCTGTAACCTCTTTTTTGACCCCACTTGACCCAAGTTCATCAAGAAAGTCATTCTGACCAATTTTCAAGTTGATTATGCAAAAATATTGCTAAAAGAGTGAGTATCTACAAGGTTTTTCTAAAACTTGAACCTGTGTCCTCATTTTTGAGCCCATTTGACCATAATTCAACCTTGACCTAGCCTTCATCAAGGCAATCAGTCTGACCAATTTTCAGATTGAATGAGCAAAAAATATGGCTTCTACTAGAGTGTCAACAAGGTTTTTCCTATATTTGACCCTGTGACCTCATTTTTGACCCCACTTGACCAGATTTTGAAATTGTCTGAGATTTCATCAAGACAATGATTCTGACCAATTTTCAGGTTGATTGAGCAAAAAAATATGGCTTCTAGAGTGTCTACAACGTTTTTCTAAAATTTGACTCTATAACCTCATTTTCGACCCCACTTGACCCAATTTTGAACTTGTCCGAGATTTCATCAAGACAATGATTCTGACCAATTTTTAAGTTGATTGAGCAAAAAAATATGGCTTCTAGAGTGTCTACAAGGTTTTTTTTTTAAAATTTGTCTCTGTAACCTCATTTTCGACCCCACTTGACCCAATTTTGAACTTGTCCGAGATTTCATCAAGACAATCTTTTTGACCAATTTTCAGGTTGATTGAGCAAAAAATATGGCTTCTCGAATGTCTAGAAGGTTTTTCTAATATTTGACCCTGTGACCTCATTTTCCACCCCACTTGACTCAATTTTAAACTAGTCTGAGATTTCATCAAGACAATCATTCTGACTAATTTTCAGGTTGATTGAGCAAAAAATATGGCTTCTAGAGTGTCCACAAGGTAAATGTTGACGACACACGACGCATGACAGATGACGGACATCATTCAACCACAAAAGCTCACCTTGAGCACTTTGTGCTCAGGTGAGCTAAAAAGTTGACCAAATTACTTTTAAAACAAAGTGCTGAAGGCTCAAACAGACAAAAGTGTGCTAATTTGGCTGTACTTTGTAATGATATGGCGTTTAATCTTCTATAAATAAATATCAAAACATGGTCATAACATGGATATATCATGGCCAGGTATAAAATAGGAAACCCATAATAATGTCATTTACAAAGTGCCCTGATTTCGTTGCACTAAGTAATGCAATGGTCTAAGGCATTCTGTAAATATTTTTTTTTCAAAACATGGTTCATACATAAGTATGAAACAAGGTGTCCATACAGACAGACAGGTGAACAGACATACATGGTGAAACAAAAATATTCCCCTCTACTTTGTAGGTTGAGTTTAATACAGTAAAGTCTCGATAGTTCGTATCTCAAGGGACCGGGACAATTTATACGAACTAAACGTAGTACGAACCAACCAATGTAAAGCTGTCGGTAGTTTTTTGATGGCTCAGATCGGACATGGTCTTAAGGTACCCTATATTTGTGGATTTATTTTAAGATTCTATGGAATATGTTTTAAATCAAGTTCTAACAAGACCCTTTTGTAGAGAATAAGGACACAACAAATCTTCACTTGAACAATGATCATCTTTCGTTTTGTCCATATTTAAATCCTAAATAAAGTAATTTCGGCAATTATTTATATGCCAAATATTAACTACATCGGAGTGTTTTCCCAATGGATGATGAAATCTCGGAATTACGATGAATCTGTGTGGAAGTCATGTTGACAAGCAAGTCTACGAAGATTTGCACATTCATTTATGCATGATCGGTATGAGAAAGCCAGATGAAATACTGTACAATAATTAAGGTCATTGAATGATCCTTTATTCGATTAAAGCCGCCAAAAATTACAAAACAAACAATGCCTGTAAATATTGATGCAAAAGAATAACTTCGATAAATACCAATCAACAGGTGTGAAAATCAAGGTATTTGTCTATTGTTACACCTAGGACAGCTATTGATCGCACAATTCACACCTGCAGATTAAACATATAAATTTGTGTTATTTGGAAACTCTCGGGACTTGACATGGGCTACGAACTACGAACCACCGACGTGCGAATTAATCGAAGCCTTCATACAAAGATAAAGAAGGCAGAAAATCGGGACCAAAGAATGTATACCAACCAACACATACCCATAGTGACCACCTGCGTGCGAACCACTGAGATTTTACTGTAATTGATTTTCATTACATGTCTTAAATGTACCAACTCTGCCAAATTAGTGTTCTTTAAATGCAGAATTTTTTGTTATTTTCAGAAATTTCATACCAGATCATGTGATTTGCCCTAAAATCAGATAGCTAACTAAACAAGATGTGTTTGTTAACTTGAAATCCTCCTTAACTGCCATTTGTCTGAAATTTGCAAAATATTGACCTTGAAAATTAACTTGACTTTGACCGCAGACCTTGTGAGTGGTACAGACTTGCCATAAGGTAAAAGCATGTGAAATATGAAGACTTTATCCCTTATCAATCAAAAATAATGGCCAATGTTAAAGTTTCTAGTGGACAGATTCACAGACAAGCAAACAAACAGCCAGGACAAACCCAATATTCCTGATCTATCAATGCAGAGGCATCAAACAAAAGACAACACCAACTTACTTGTCTATACCAGTAGCATCCCCATGAAGGACTGAATGCCACTGTATGGGTAAAAACTCTACTCTTCCAATCTGGTTCCTCTCAACATACTGGGTAAAATGGGAACCGATTAAACTCTGGGATATTGATCTAAAATCATCCACTGAAATGAAATGAACAAAATTAATGTATCAAATAAATTAATGAAGAAGCTTTGAATACTTGTTTTGAAAATCAAACTTATTACAGAGACAAAGGACAAAATCATAATCATAGAAAATACTCTTTTTGAAAATTAAAGATTTTCCAAAAGAGAGTCAGAAAAGAATAAAATACATATAAATAACCCTTTCTAGTACTTTTAGAGCATTTGAGCTCGATTTTTGTTGCCTGATATTTTAAAATTGTGCCTTAAACATTACCATGCGTAATCACAATTATTCCCTTTTAGACAGAGATATGTAGACAAAGATTACTTGGGATCATAGCATATATAAGAGTCTGTGCGTGACATTTTCAACAATTTAAAATGTTCATGAGGTCCAAACATAAGATGGCATAGACAGCTTCACACCATAAATATAAATGGTCTGCAGATACTTTGAGACATTGTCTATCTACTTAACACATGGTAAAGACCCTGCTCAGACTATGCAGATGCATAGGCTAGTCAGATGTCTTTGCTTTACCCACATTAGAAATTGTTGTAAATCTCACACAAAGGCTCATCATGCAATTTTATCTTTGCCAGGAGGAGATATAGGCAAAGATCAATTTGAACATATGTGCAATGCTCTAAGACTTTTTGGAAAAGAAAAATCAACTTATAATCAAGGCTTTAAATGCTATTAAAACTGCTTTTAATGTAGTTCATTACTTTAATGTTTCAGCATGACAAATAAAAAGTTAACCCTTCTCATGCTATTTGTTACATATTTCTGCTATATACATAGCTTAATCAGACTGTAAAGACTAAGATTAACCTGCACAGACTTGCATTTTAACCTACAGCAAGAGTGGTTGTATCATGAAATTTAGTAATTCATTTCACACAAACTTTTATGCCAATGAGGTTATGGGTTTAAAGCCATCAATAACATATTTCTTGTTTTGTCAAACTGAATAAATTCCTTGGCAAACTTGCATTAGGATCAAATGCTGAAAGCACTGGAGGCATTATTTTCTGAGTTTGTATTTATTTTGAAAATATAATCTTTAAACTTTTCTAGTTTAAAAAGGAAGTTCGGTTTGTATAAACAAAGATCAGACTGCACACATATGCAGGCTGATCTTTGTCAATACCTCCTAGGCTACTACCAAATCAGAAATATTTCAGGTTCAGCATGACAAAGGTTAATAGTACCTACCACATTCTACAAGACTCCTAAATCGTAAATCACAGATAGATCCGATTCCATGTATAACAAACACAAGATGGTCAACTTGTCTAATCTCTCCCTCGTCTATGGACTCAAAATCTGACACACCTCTCTTGACAACCCGGGGTCGCATTTGGTCTGTCTGTAACAAGTTAAAGTATAATATGATCCAGCCCTAACCCTTGTCATGTTGTATAAAGAACCCTGGCAAAATTACATATAAATCAAAGTGCTGAAAGCTCTGTATTTCCTAATTGTGAGTCAGCATTAGATTTTTGAAAATATAATTTCTGGTTTAAAAAGGAAAAGCAGGTTGTATGGACTAAGATCAGACTGCACAAATGTGCAGGCTGATGTTTGTCCATACCTCCTGCAAAAGCAGGAATATTCCGGGATCAGCATAACAAGGGTTAAAATTTTGAGAGACATTTCTAACAGCCACCGTCATAATGCAATTGCTATAAAACTGCTTGTTTTTATTGAGGTTCCATGTTTAATTTCTGATGGCAGAATTAATGCTTTTTGACAATTCGTCTCCCACAATGCTTGTTTTTATTGAGGTTCCATGTTTAATTTCTGATGGCAGAATTAAATCTTTTTCAATTTGTCTCCCACATAGGGATTGATAATAAAAGGTCTTTGAGGAAAAGCAGTTTGGGGCTAAAAAAATGTTATGGTAGTAATGGTGTGACAAATAGCAGGAATCTCTTGTTAGATGCTCCAGCCTTTTGGTGTGACTGAAAGATTGTTGAAAGTGGCTTAAAGGCCTGTTAAAAAAGAAATAGAAAAATATTTCTTACAATACTACAAGTTTATGAAACTCAGAAATTGACCAATACATGAAAGCCCAATGGCAACTTGTGTTGAGCCTGCTAAAGGCCAATTTCAGCATTTGACCACAACATTACATTGTACCTATGATCCATAACAGCTTTGTAATTTATTTTAGTTGTATTCACAAAGATTCATGCATTTTGATTGGCTGAAAAATTGCTTTCATTATTCAATGAAAGACAATTTTGATCATACAGCTTATTTTTAAGTGTCCATGAAAATGGTCCAACAAACAATCTCTGTTATTATGGATAAATCTTATGATATTTGCTTCAAGACATTAAATTAAAAGAAATAAAGAGATAATTTGTTTATTTCATGGAGAAATGCAACTAAAAACCTAATCACACTTATGTATGAATCCACTTTGCGTATTCATTAAGTGAAAATAGGTTTTTAGTTTCACACCTCAATGAAATCAACAAATACTTTCTCTTAATCTCTTGACTGAAATTTCTTTCAAATGGCTTATCTACTCATTGTAGTGAACAAAAAGTGAATTCGAATAAGGAAGGAAGATTTTCAAAGGTTTCATGAGAATTTTTTTTACCATCATACATTAGTATATGTACAAACCTGACTAATTGCATAGTAACAAATTCCATACAACATTCACACACATTTACATGTAAAGCAACAGTTGTGGACTAAATATAGGTGCCTACTTTACAACAAAGAAAGGAAGGCACACTGAGAATCGGTACTAGTTATGTCTATCAAAAACATATACCATTAATTTGAAGAACAAGATGTTTACATGGAACACTAATGCCCCTGAAATCAGCCCTGAGTTTTTTAAGCAAGCGCTTTTCAAAAGTGACCCTGTTGCTAGGCAACAAAAGTGATTTAACTCAAAGCTTTATCCCAGAAAGACCCTCCGAAAACATTTTTAGATTTATAAAGTAAAGTAAAAAAGATTTGTTATTCATAAATCCCACCCTCCAGATGATTATATATACTAACAAAACGAAAAATCACAAGAATTTAAGAAAAATAATTATATTCAAGCTTTTAGTTTGCTATGCTAGTCACTTCATGACTTTGCCTTCCAATAATTGTAAGAACCCCAAGCAAGCACACCATATGCTTTCCTGAATGCAGGGTTGGGATCTTATATGACTGAACAAACCGGGGTTGAAAGGACTCTACAATTGGGTTCTTAGGGGTCCTTTCTTATAGTTTAGGAGTACTTGCTTAAGATAAATACTATTTTTTAGCAATAAACTTGCTTTTTATATGAATTAAGAGCTATTCCCTGGTTAAAGATAACTAAGGTGTTGAATAAATATTGACTATTTAGGGCTGATCTTCAGGAAAGAATTGAAGACTGCAGAGCTCCAGATAATTTTCAAGTCAACGGGTATTTACCCCTTATAACTTTTTTTCAAGGGGTATTTTTCAATAAAGCTTTCAACAGATGGGGTATTTCGTAGTAAGTCTTTTACAAAAAGTTTCCCTTTGACTCTAGGCATCATTCTTTAACAAGTGAATAGAAAAAGGTCCAAATAAAAAAGAGATGAAGATAAGAAAATTGGAAGAGAGTGATTATTAAAAGATGAAATATCCGAGAGCACTTTTCGGACTTAAAAAACCCTATCTTTTTAAGTGTAGCTGTAGAGTTGTTCAAACTCAAGTACTAGAAATAGCACCATCTGCTACATGTAGGTATATAGTCATTATCTGAAGGTGAATTTTGGAAGAAAATACTAATTTAAAAAAGAAATACGATAGATTACAGTTTATAACAATTTTTTAAAGGGGTGTCATAACTTTTGTTCTAGAATTAGAAATACAAGATCTGCTGAGTTATTATTGACCCTTTTGATTTTCGGAAGAAAATAATTAAAAAAAATATTCTTAGATATAAGACGTCTTATTTTTAATTGTCAAATTTTAAAGGGGTATCTTAACTTTTGTTCTAGAAATAATAAGATCTGCTTAGCTATTATTGACTTGCTTTGATTTTTTGATGAGAGTGAGAATTAAACGAATTAAACAAAAAATATCTAGATTTAAGACAGCATTGTTACCATTTAATAGTCAAATTTAACAGGGGTGTCATAAAAAATTAGAGATACAGTAAAACTTTGTGGATAGATCAAAAATTTAATGGGGGTTTCGTAGTTTTCGTTACTTGAAACAACGTCGCCTGCTATCTTTATATTTACTGAGTGGAATTAAGGATTAAAAAATTATTTAAGCAATAGGAAAAGCATAATTGGACTGGTAAAATCCAAGTTTTGATAGGAGTGCAAAAAAATGTCGTAGATCTATTTGAAAAATGTCGGCTCCAAATATGTCATTAACAATTTGAGATTTTGGATGGAAAATGAATTTTAGAAGAAAAATACCTCAGATCTATGGAAGAAAAGACCCAAACAAAGACACCTAAATAAGTTGTGAATGCATGCAAATTAATTCAATATGGGTTTCGAGGAATTCAAGTATGCACACACACATTAAAATTAATGTCGTCTGCTAGTTAAGCTCATTTTTTTCACTGACGGGGAGAGATTTTGCTAATCTAAATGTTGATCACAGACGAAGATTAAAATTGAAACAAATTACTTTGACTCGCATTTCCGAACACGGAGAATTATGATCAGCCAATCAACCAAAAATATTTGCAATGTACTGACAAGCCACCAGATATAAAAGGAAATCTTCTATTGTCGGAAATGCGCGAAATCTAAAACTCAATACCGCTCTGCAAATGACGTAATAAGAAAATTTTATAGCTTTAATTGGGCGAGGAGGTACACGAGACTCCTGCGTACTAGTTTTACAGCAAAGAAATCTAAATCTAAACTCCTTGGGGTTTCCGTTGTATTGTTCTCATCCCGTCGTTCTCCAAACTCGGTACGCTAAGTAAAGATAAACATTGCGTTCTTACTAATTTTGATGCGTATCTGTACGCATTTTGATGAATATCTTTGCATATTCAAACCAATTGACAGCGTAAAGAACGCAGATACGCATCCTATCTGGAGCTATGAGACTGTTTTAAACAGTCTTCAATTCTTGTCTGAAGCTGATCCTTAGAGGGTCTTTGGGGCTGACATCAAATAGTTTTGAGGGTCCTTGCTACTTATTTGAAAGTCTCAGACTCACATAACCTGTGTCCCTTAAAACCCTGCTGAAAAAAATTTTTTCATCGTATGACATTGGCATTAAATGATGCCTATCAATGAGATGTACCACCATGCCATATAAGATTTTATTTTCTTTTATTCTTTTAAATTAAAAAATAAATGTTGAGTTTGCATTAAAAAAAGTTAAAATTCAAGATATATAGATAGCAGACAGACAGATTAACAGCAGTTAAAATTTTTTATCCCCCTATCTATCAGTAGAGGGATATTAAATAAACACAGATTCGTTAAAACTACTTGGCCTTCATCAATAAAACATTCACAAAAAGAAAAGGCTTCCCATCTGGTGACAAAAAGGGAGCAAAAGGTCAACAAGAATTTATGGATGCTAATGCTAAGTTGTACATGCTGGATAGTGAAATCAAGAGATCACAAGCAGAGGCCATGCTTCCACTGCATATCAGTTGTAAAAGGGACATAAATCTTAAAGAAAAAAGTTGTCAAAGTTGCATTTTAATGAAAGTGCTGAAAGCATTGGATGCCCATATTGAAAGTCAGTATCTCCAGATCAATAAAGAGCAAGGTTCACCAAGTTTGATACTGACTTCTTGAATAGATCTTTTTAAAAGTGAGTGATTCAAATTAAAAGCATTCCAACCTGAAAAGTGCAAATGTGTTTTCCTTTGTAAAGCATATTATATGAATGGAAAAAACATAAAGCGAAAATATGGATGGAAAAGACTTCACAAGTAATTCTGAGTAAAAAGCGCACAACACATTCAAATTACCTGTGCTTGATTTACTGCGCTCACCTGTAGTCAGATATAAATTATATTTGAACAAGTTCAAATTTTGAAGCTAAAGAAATTCAAAATTTTATTTCTTTTCTCCTCTTAAGGTAGCAATGGACACATGGCGTCATTTTTTTCCGCCCAATGAATTTTTTTCTTGGTCACATATGTTGTAGATTAACATTGTGTAGTCATTATATCAAAATTTGAAGGTACCTTTCCACGCTCGTTTTCGTGCTAGAGTTATCTGCCCTTGAGTGGTATAGGCCTTTTTTCAGTAAAACAGTTATATTCGTTTTAGGTCTAGTATAAACCCTGTACTAAGTTATAGCTATAAAACATATACATTTTGATAGACCTTATACATGTACACAATGGCTATTGACAAGAAAATTTCTCTTTGATCAATTGCATTTGCACAATTTGCTTCCAAAAGTTAACTAGAAAGCCATGAATGGCTTGTGTCGCTCCACAGGCTTGAATTTCTTGTAATAGCAAATCTAAGTTTTGACTAGATTTTTCGATATTTTGGATTCTACTGATGTTGAAATGATTTTCAAAGTTTCCAATATTATAACGTATAGAGAAATGACCTCCGCCAAAAAAATACATGTTTTTCTTCAAATCACAATAATTTTTGGCTGAATGATAATGGATCACCAAAGGATCAAACTAATGAAGTTTGATTGATATCCATCAGTTACATTCTGAGAAAATGATTTTCAAACTTTCCACTTTATAACATATAGAGAAATGACCTCCGCCCAAAAAATACATGTTTTTCATCCGATCACAATAAATTTTAGTAGACTGATAAAGGGTCATCCAAGGATCATTCATGTAAAATTTGGTTGATATCTATCAGTTAGATTCTGAGAAAATGATTTTCAAAGTTTCCACGATATAACATGTAGAGAAATGACCTCCACCCATAAAATACATATTTTTCATCTGATCACAATAATTTTTGGTAGACTGATGAAGGGTCATCCAAGAATCATTCATGTAAAATTTGGTTGATATCTATAGGTTAGATTCTGAGAAGATGATTTGCAAAGTTTCCACTGTATAACAGATAGAGAAATGACCTCCGCCCATAAAATACATGTTTTTCATCCGATCACAATAAATTTTGGTAGACTGATAAAGGGTCATCCAAGGATCATTCATGTAAAATTAAATTGATATCCATCAATTAGAACCTGACAAATATCTCTTTTTACCATATTTGGAAATTGGCCACGCCCATTAAATCCATGTTTTTCATTGGATCAAAATTTCTTGAACAACTTTGAAAGAAGGTCACCCAAGGATCATTCCTTTGAAGTTTGGTTGAAATCCATCCAGTAGTTTCTGAGGAGAAGATTTTTAAAGAAAAAGTTTACGACCTGACGCACGGACGGACGGACGGATGCACGACGGACACAACGCCATGACAATAGCCCCAGTGGCTTTCAGCCAGTGGAGCTAAAAATGCACTAATTTTTGTAATTTTACTTGGTAAAAATGCCACAAAAACCTACTTTTTGAAGAAATGACCCAATGAATTTTTATTTTCCAACATGTTTATAATCCATATTTTTCCTTAATTTGGTAAAAAATTCAGCATACCTTTCCATGCAAATAAGAAAGTTTTTCGTAATATTCAGAGTTTCCCCCCCAAATCGAATGACGGTTTTAACGCGTTTTAATTGTTAGATTTAATGATCCAGTCATTCAATTAATATCAAATGTTGAAAAGAAGCTAAATTATGAAATTTTGCCATCATTATTCTACGTTATTTCCATAAGTAGAATCTTACGAAAACCGGTCTTATAAATAACGCGCAAAAAAAGCCGTAAAACCCACTTCCGGTTTATCGAGTCGGGAGGCCACTGTCCATTGCCACCTTAATCCTACATTGTTGTCCCAACAGAAAAAACGAAATTGACCCTTGAATCAAAACTAAGGCAAATTTGCATTTAAATAAAATCAATGGCAAACATTTTATCACACTGCATATCGTTGGCTCAGCGAAAAACAGTTGTAACTCCCTATATGTTTATAGGGAGTTACAACCGTTTTGCACTGAGCCAACGATATGTCTTTAACTACATCCCCTGCCAAAGCAGATATATTCTGGGTTCAGCATGACAAGGGTTAATCTTCTCATTCTGTGTGAGTGCAACATCCTTATAACAAATATAATATAATAGAATGAGTTACATATTATATTGCCTTTACATTTTAGTTTAAACCAAAAATTTAATCATTCATTTGTTTAAAGCTTGTCGATACCTTGTTCATCATGCATCTTTTTCTGTTATTTTGCAACAGAATTGTTTTGTTTAACAAACTAAAAGGACCATTACTGTCTATGCATTGTAAAACACCATTCACTAATCATGAAAGTTTGTTTCAACCTTTAACCCTTGTCATGCTGAACCTGGATATTCCTGCTTTTACATTTATCAACATCGTGAAATTCACAAGATGAATGATTTTGGAATTATTTTGGAATGAAATTGAATGAGAAAATGGAACAAGTTGTGAGTGAAATTCAAGGGAGGTAATCAAATATTGATTAGTTTGTTCAAGATGAACAAAATCAGCAATATTCATAACCTCCCTTTAATGAAATATGCATACAGGTTCTGCAGATACCTTTCTGTGTCTTCACAAACTAATCATACGCTTACAGAACTCATCTTTGAAATTGTGTTTTTTGTTGGAGTTTTTTATTTTGAATGGGCTTGTTGATCCTACTATTTTTGTGATTTTTGAGCATTTTTGAATGGTTTGAGTGAGTGATTGGAATGAATGAATAGAGTGCCGAGTGAGTTTTGAAGGGATTTGATTGGAATAACCGTCAATTTCACAATGTTCTTAACTGTATAGAGAAAGGTCAGACTGCAAATATGTGCAGTCTGATAGTAGAATATACCATCTGATTTTCCTTTTGATACCAAAAAAGTTTAAAGACTATTTTCAAAATAAAATGGCTCACAATTAGCATATCCAGTGCTTAAAGGTTTATCATTTTAATGCACTTTTTCCAAAGTTTTCATCTAGTATGACAAGGGTTAACACTTTATCAAATTCAAAGGTTTTGCAAACAACAATTCTTAGTTGCTGAACAATGAAGATAGTATCCGTGATAAGCAATTTCTTAATTTCCACAATGTTTCCAAAGCTTTTTTTATATTCAGAGGCATCAAAAAAGAGGTAAGAAATTGGATTTGGTTAAGCACTAGGATGTAACATTTGTGTATAAAGCTCCAAGTATTTTTCCCTCATATTTCATTAAATAATCACCCATCAAAATTCAAATGGTGCAATACATTAAAATATAACTGAAGATGAAATTTGAAAGAAATTCAAATCATCACACATAAAAAGCAATTCACTGTCTTATCATTAGTAAGTATTTGGGGAAATTCCTAATGTGATTTATTTATAGAATCAATTTATACAATTGAGATTATTTTTCAATGTTTTTCTAAGATATGATAAAATTGGAGAAGTTGAAATAAACCTGCATTTGATTGATAAAAAGAAATCTTTGTATTATAAAAGATTTGATGATTATATAGAGGATAATGGATTGTTTCAGTTCAAGATCTATTTATATTTCATTGGATGAACAACAAAAACTATATTTTCACGAGTGGCAGAGCCTCCAAATGAAATATTAATCAATCTTACTCAGAAACAAACGATTATTCTATTTCTTTTATGCAAAAATGAGACAAAATGTGAAATTTCTAGTACAAATTTCCGTAAAGCGCGTCATTTTGCCATCATTGCTATGCAACGTTCATTGTGACGTCACTTATTTCCCACTGCATGGATCACGTCAGATATGGTGAAATTCACAAAAGCAGGGTATAAGTTTTTGATAATTCCACTGCTTTTGCGGTGAGATTATCAAGTGATGATTTACCGTTATTTCTCAATAAACCGTCAAAAAGCATAAAAGAAAAATTCTTAAAAATACATTTCCAGACCCCCTCAGAGTACTCAATCCATCAATATTTTTCAGGCACCATGTGAACTTTCATAAAACTTATTCTATATCTCCATTACCTTTACTTGCTATATAGGTTAGTGCATGAAAAATAAATTCACTTATTAATATCCTGTGTCCATATACTGCCACAACAAATTTCAACACCTTGAGGTGTGTGTGTGTGCTGAAATATTCCTTACCAGTTTTAAAAACACAAAATTTTAGATTGGCCAATATCAAAAAGAAGTTTTAGGGGACAATTTGAAGTTTATGAAATTAAATATTAGACTTAAATTGAATTTTTGGCCAGAACCATAGCTCTTAATTTCAAGTGAACAAAATCAAAAAGGACCTATCCACAAGTGATACAACTGTATAAAATTAGATCAATATTTGCCTGAAACAGTTTGACCCTGAGACAAAATAATAGGAATCCAAACTGGGATATTTGTATAGAGATCAACACCAATTTAAACAATATTTCAGTCACCTATTGTAGGTGGTGCACCAAACCATACCTTCCTGTCATTTCTCATACTTGTATGACATAATATTTCACCACAACCACAAACATTTATCGTGCTTCTGCTCACTACCATTGGGCATCAAACAGAATAGGGAGACATAGTTTTAATGTCTAAACCCTTGTCAGGCTAAATAAAACTGTTCAGCATATTCATTAAAATCAAAACAAAAGGTGCACTTATTATCAGTCAATATTCATTTTAAATATGTACTTCTTAATTAGAAAGGAAAATCAGGTGGGATAGAAAAAGATCAGACTGCACAAAAGTGCAGGCTGATCCTTGTCTATACCTCATGCAAAATTTTCCGGGTTTAGCATGACAAGGGTAGAATCGTGTAATTGCAACAAATACCAAAATGAAGAGTAAATTTCTTTCATGATTTGGTCAGTTATTCCTACACACCTGTACATTTCCCCACTCATCTGGCTGTGATGATGGCATGTAGTGGACCATCACACTGGGGTTGTGCATCACAATTGTCTCCCCTGAATCAAACTGTATGGGCTTGTGCCAAACTCCACTGGTCACTGCTGTCTTGTATTCTGACTGGAATAAATTTACACAAATTATGTCACAAGATATATTGTAAAGGGAATGAAAGAAGGAAAATTCTATAGCATATACTAAATTTCAAATTTATTCCGAGTAAAAAGATATTGCTTACACTTCTTTTAAACAAGACTACAACATGCTGATGCCTACACTGACCTGTTGAAGGCAGGATAGTGGATAAACAAGAACCAACCTATGGGTGCCTACACTCCGTTGTTGAGTGCTCGGTGGTGAAAGTTGAAAAAGGGGCATAATTTGTACAAAATGAATCGAGAATAATCCCCTTGATAGTATAGGTTGCACTTTGAAGGTATACATATGTGCCAAGTTTCAAGTGAATGCCATCAGTAGAACCATAGATATCACAAAATGTCAATGTTTTTGCCTGACAAGGACAACAACAACACAAAGGCTATAGCAATACTTCCGTATTTCTCCGACAGCTGAGCTAGAATTAAGTTGAGAGGGGGGGAGGGGGGCATAATTTAAACAAAAGTGCATCCCTTGATAGAAAAAGAATGTTTTTCATATGTGGGCATAATAGCAAAAGTTTAAAGCAAATGCCTGTGGTTATTATACACAAAATGTCTAAGCTTTAACAGAGACAAAACATGAAGACAAAAGTAATACCTCTGGTTTTCCAAGAAAATAGCTGAGCTAAAAATAGTGCTTAACAAACAAAACTCACCTCCAGTTTTACAGCAAAATCTTCCTCGTATGGCACGTATCTGTTATCACCCTCTCGTTTATAAAACCAACTACATCTGAGGACAATTTTGGGCTCCTCCTCCCAATAGATGGAGTACCGCCTTCTCTCAACAACATTCACATCGTAACGACCTCCGTCTGTACTAACAACCATACAGTCATGTCTCTGTCCATTTACTGAAATTAAAAAATGGTATGTAGTGGATAATTGTTTCAGTGTAAGATCCATTTATATTTTATTGAGTGAATAATAAAAGCTTATATTACCCACAAAAATTAAGTAGCGAGAGAAGGCTAAGATCAGACTCAAATGTGCAGTGAGCAGCAGCAGAAGGGTTTTACATTTTCACATCCTAACCCTTGTCATGCTGAACCCGGAATATTCCTGCTTTGGCAGGAGCTATTGACCAACATCAGCCTGCACATATGTGTAGTCTGATGTTAGTCTTCACCACCTGTTTCTCACTTTAAAACCAGAATTGTCGATGAATTTAGTTTTTTAAATAACAAGAGGACCATGATGGTCCTAGATCGCTCACCTGATTCTTTTTGACCACTGGGATGTCACAGCAATTAAATAGGCAGATATCATAAAGAAGATAATAAACAAGAGCTGTCACTGTAAGATGACAATGCCCCCGACACCGCTTTGATTTTAAATTATGGCCAATCTATGTTGAAGGTCAAGGTCATCCAGGGGTCAAGGTCACCAAAGTATGTGCCTACAGAAAGGTAATGTACCAAGGAATGTTGTGGTAAAGTATGATGCGAATATGTTAAGTAATAAGGAAGTTATGGCCAATGTTAAAGTTTTTGGACGGAATGACGGACGGACAGACGGACGGACGGACGGACGGACGGACAGACGGACGGACAAGTCAAATTTATGATGCCTCCCTATCGGGGGCATAAAAACCAACTTTCATGAAGTTTGGACCAAAAAATGGCTGGCCTCTAGAGTGTAACATGAGAACAATCATTAAGATCCCTTTTCCTGTAATATGGCATGGATCCATCCCATTTTAAATAGGGTTCATCCTTGTGACATAATCAACATTCTGACCAAGTTTCATGAAGATTGGATCATATTTGTGGCCTCTTGAGCATAAACAAGAAATTTGTCAATAAGGCCCCTTTTCCCTTGATTTTGCATGGATCCTCCCCATTTTCAATACATTCATCCTTGTGACCTGGCCTACATTCTGAATACGTTTCATGAAGATAGGACCATATTTGTGGCCTCTAGAGTGTTTACAAGAAAATTGTCATAAGGCCCCTTTTCCCGTGATATGACATGGATCCTTCCCATTTGCGATAGGGTTTATCCTTGTGACCTGGCCGACATTCTGACCAAGTTTCATGAAGATTGGGCTATATTTGTGGCCTCTAGAGCATAAACAAGAAATTTGTCAATAAGGCCCCTTTTCCTGTGATATGGCATGGATCCCTCCGATTTTCAATAGGGTTCATCCGTGTGACCTGGCCTACATTCTGACCGAGTTTCATGAAGATTTGGCCATATTTGTGGCATCTAGAGCGTAAACAAGAAATTTGTCAATAAGGCCCCTTTTCCCGTGATATAGCATGGATTCATCCGATTTTCAATAGGATTCATCCTTGTGACCTGGGCAACATTCTGACCAAGTTTCATGAAGATTGGGCCATATCTGTTGCCTCTAGAGTGTAAACAAGAAAATTGTCAATAAGGCTCCTTTTCCCTTGATTTTGCATGGATCCTTCCCATTTTCGATAGGGTTCATCCTTGTGACCTGGGGAACATTCTGACCAAATTTCATGAAGATTGGGTCATATTTGTGGCCTCTAGAGTGTAAACACTTAAATTGTTGACGCCAGGACGACGGACGACGCACGACAGACGACAAACATTCAATGATCACAAAAGCTCACCTTGAGAATGATGTGCTCAGGTGAGCTTAAAATCGACCTACAGTTGATACTTTCAGTACTTTTTGCCCCTTGATTTTGATGAAAATTTTTAGCCAAAATTCAACATGACAACAACACAAAAGTCCCACCACTGCCACTTTCAGAAATAGTAGTTTGATACACTATCATGGAAATCAACTGCAAAACAAAATTCAATGAGAGGTTTGAATTTTGACACTTGACTATGACCTAATAAGCTGGTACCAGCAGAAATCTCTTGTCACAAGCAATACATATGTGAAATATGAAGTCCCTATCACTAATCAATAAAAAATGTGAAGGCTAATGTTTTTGGGTGGCAAACAAACAAATGGAGCAAAAAACAATATGCTCCCGAACTATTCATGTGGGGGCGATAAAAAGGGATTTTAAGACAAATATTTGTATAAGTGAATACCTGCTCTAAAAGCATCCTCGAGTGAGATACTGTCAGCCATGGCAAATGGTCTCCAAATATCTCTCCCTTCCACATTCAAACAAAAGCACCAATGATAGGATACTGGTACATAGCTCCCTGAAATACAGTTATTAGGAAGTCAAAATATTTCTAAGGGATTTTTCATTTCAAATGAATCTTTGACAGAATATGCCATACAATTTACAGTTGTTCCAATAAAATAAATTGTTATTTTCTGATTATTTTGTATTATTATGTTCTAATGATAAGAAATGTTATTCTTCTTGATAAAAGCAATTTTGCCCAAAATATTGAATTTTAGCGTGTTTTTATTTAGTGTTCAATTTTTCACCTTGGAATAATTTTGTAATATCAACATTGCATTATCATCATGGTTTTGTGTAAAATCAACTCCCAAAATAAAGATTCCTTTGCCTGATTTAAGACATTTAAATTAAAACTAAACAAATCAGTTTCATACAATTTCGAATCCTAACATCAATGATTTGGTAAAATCATCAAGTTTTAAAAATTGGGAATTTTCTGTCTGTTTTGGGGAAAACAAGGTTATTTTAGGCAAATAAGATTGGTCCTTTTTAAAGATCTCTTCAGTGTAAAAGCTATGGGGCTCTTGATTTCATAAGTTTGTGAGTATGCTTGATTCCTTTTGCGCCGATCTTGGTTCTTTCATTGGCCCACACATTTGGCTCAAGTAATGGTGAATTTTCTAGGAAGCAGAATCAAGAGGGATCAATCTTAGTTGAAAGAACTTGTATCCCGATCAATGTAAAATAAATAGATTTAAACAAAGATTCCTTCTGAAGCCAGCTGGATTTCTTTCTCAGAGAAGTAAGCATAAAATCCTGTCATTCAGACAATTCCAGTGAGTACCCACTACATATCAAGGTTTAAGTCTGATGTCAACAAAATTGGGTCTGATGAACTCGGTCATTTGGATCATAAGGGTCCTTTCTTAAATTTTGGGAGTCCCGGTTTTAGGTATAGACCGTGTATTTTAGTTATTCCCTGTTTAAAGGTAAAGAAGTTGATAGGAATATATTAATATTTTAGGCTCAACTTATGGAAAGAATTAAAGACTGTTTAAAGCAGCCTTCAATTCTTTTCTGAAGTTAAGCTCCAAAGAGTCTGTGGGACTCACATCACATAGTTTTGAGGGTCCTTGCTACTTATTTTTGTGTCTCAGATGTGCAAAACCTGCGTCCCTTAAAACCCTGCATACGACATGGATAAGAATTAACTTATTCATTTAAAGTGTCAAGAGCACAACTAACCTGTGGCTGAAGGCACATATCCCATACCAGGCAACTGTCCTATACTAGGCTGTGGAGCTTGAGTCGGGGGTAATGCAGAATTGTTTGACATTGTCATAGATGGTTCTAAAGTTGCAGCCTCAGAAAAATTGGGAGAAAACGGTATAGGAGCAGGTGGAGCAGCCATTAGATTTGCGTGAGAATTAGCATAGGTTCCAGCAGGCATCTGGGCATATCTGTTTGAACCATGCTTTCTGTACAGAGCTGTTAAACCTGAAAAAAATACTCTTCTAAATCTTTTTCTAATGATGCAAATAGGTAAAACTGCCATGAACATACTTATCTAAAAGGAATACTTCACTGCCATTCTTAACAGTTATCCCAACTACTAAAATTTGATCAAGACAAAATTCAAATTTAACTGAAACCAAATTATTAGAAGTAGAAGAAGAAGAAGTTTTTTATTCAGATACATCTAGGCTAGCGGCCCATTATATACAACACATATAAATAACTAATAACATAAATTCATAATTTGACAGCAAACCCTTCAATGCAAAAATATCAGAAAGAGTCTTTTTCATTTGTTTTTTTTTTTAACCAGACAGGTAGAATTTTTCAAAATTTGAAATTCCAACTCAAGGTAGTGGACCCTTAATAGTTCTGCAATGTTTCAGAAGTAATGAACTTTAACAGTATTAACTGACGTTTCCTAATGATTTTCGTAAGGAAACCTCTGTCAACATTGTGAAAGATCATGAGTTCAGAAATAATGTGGGACTATTACGGTTCCGCTACCTAAATATTGTCATCTGTCCTGTAACTTCTTTGAATTTGGACCCATCATAATTCTTGCCAGAAAATTGATAAAACTATTTCTAAACCTTACCTCCAGCATTTGGCATGGGTGGCACAGCAGCCATCGGTGTACTGGAAGCTGGTATTTCAGTTGTGGGCGCAAAACCCTGACCACCAACTTTGTACGGAGTTGAAGAGTTTGGCATTGCCTGGCCTGTAGCACCAGGAGGCCGAAGTGGTGTCGACTGATTTATCTGTGCAAATGGATCAGTAGATGATGACATGCCAGAGTTCTGGAAAAACGTTGCTGTTGATGATTGTCCTCCTAGACTAGTCTGTGATTGAGATGGTTGAGGGGGTGACTGGCCAACAAAACTGTCTGCTTCTCCCAGGCCATCTTCATCTTTGAAATAGAGAATAACATGTTAGTGTCGTAAAATATCAATGTTATCTGGTCAAGGTTTGGAGAATTTATCATGACGAGACTCTGCCGAGTCATGATAATTTATCACTGCCAAGACCAGATAACTTTGATATTTTAGAGACTAACATGTTATTCTATTTATCGTGCAACCTTTTTTCGAGGTTAATTATAAGAAACCCTTAAAAATCAAAGGAATTCAGATGAGAGTATATGCAACTTGTTTCTAAAATTAGACTGCCTGATATCATATCATGTTATCAGACAGGTGATATCATGTCAATATAGACTTCATTGCATGATAAAATTAATAACAGATGTGTGAAATTCCAATGCCAAACTTATCCTACACAGCATATGTTGACACCAACAGTTTTTAACCCTTGTCATGCTGAATACATTTTGGCTAAAAAATTTCATCAAAAGCACTGAAAGTACCAACTTTAGGTCAATTTTTATTTGAATCAAAGTGCTGTCAGCACTGTAAATCGTACATCATTGAGAGGCTGGGATAGTGCAATAGTTCGCCAATCAAAAGGGCTCAAATTTGGACAATAAGAGTTGGTAAAATCTTTAAATTTGTGAGTTTTTTGTCTTAACAATCCATCTTTTCGAGGACATCGCCAGCTCATCCAACCTCATGGGTCCGATTTTGAAAGTTTGCTGATTCGATAGCCTTCTGCTAGTCTAAATTATTTCTTAGCAGATTTTTACGTTGTTATAATGAGCACGCGCCAAGCTAAAAGCTTGTCTGTTAATATTATTCCTCTCTCTATAGAGTTTAAAAGCCTGTTTAGCAACAAACATTTTTCATTAAACTATTTACAATTTTGATTACCAACATGTTTGTATTTCAAGCATTGGGTTTTCCCAAATACTGTAAATACATTTTCCCTCAAGAAACACGTGAAATCGCCAACTATGCTATTTATATCTTTGGTTTCTGACCAATCGATTAAATCTAGCAGCACTCTATGATTATTCATGAGTTGTTCTAAAAATAGATCGCTCTTGCTGCTATCCAAGGGGAAATTCAAATGGCAGCCCGAGAGACGCGTGAGATGATGTAATAATCTAAAATTGACTGAAATATGCATGCGCAGAAAAGACATTCATGTGAACGGAGTTACCCACTGGTGGTAGTAAACAAACTTCTCATTTACCGCTACAATAATTAATTTACCATGAAATATCGTTATCCCATTAAGAAATGTGATAAACTCGTGCAAAATAATATATAAAATAAGAAAAAAGTATTTGTTATTTAAAGTAATAGAGAATATTTATTTTTTTTGTAATCGGAATTGTTGTGCACTATTCTCGACGCCATTTTGGAACCCAAGTAACACCGGCCTGACCCAGGATCAGAAGCGTCGAGGTTGAAAGGTTACAATGACATCACTAGTGTCGAAACCGAGGCCGTTCTGATGGAAACCCGGTTAACTCGGGTCGAAACCGAGTCCGATATGAACTTACCCCTATATCAGTTTATCGTATGTTTTTGTCGGTTTATTTGTTGTTGAATAATTTTTCTTCATACTCAAATTTGAATGTAATGAAAATAGGATTGGAGCGTGATCAGAGTGCTCATTGAAATCAAATATTTCAAAATTACAAAATTATTTCTATTTGTTAACACATGCGAAAAAAAAGTAAACTTCCCACGCTCCCTGTTTGAGTGCAGACGACTATTGACTAATGACAAACAAGTTAATTGACACATTTCGAGCAGACGATGTCCATCTGAATTTACATGTGGTCTGAATTTACGCGTGGGTTTTGACCGAGTGATAATCATAACAGAATTTGATTGGTTGTCAGCCCTTCAACTGGTAAATGACCGTTCGAGAAAGTTCAGAGCAGTAATATTGTAAGTGCTACAAATTAATTATACAGTTAACCTATTGTACGTTTCAACTCCTTTACTCAACCGAAAATCTTGTTATAAACACTGAAAAAACTAACTGGTAATTACTAAAAGCGAAAATTACATCAAATTTTGTATTAGCCTCTTCTCTATTTGTCGAAAAGTAAATAAGGTATAAACAAAGTTTGTAGATTGTGACTGAAAAGGCCGTTTCTTCGGTGTTTGAAAACACATAATTTGGTTTGAACACATTGCTCAGAAGATAATGGTAAAAATGAACTGGGTCAAACAGACTGGATTTCTGAAAAACGGTAGATATAAATCTACTGCTTCGCAGTACGATTTAAAAACTGAAGATATTGACAATTCTGGTTTGAAAGTGAGAAACAGGTGGTGTAGACTAACATCAGACTGCACATATGTGCAGGCTGATGTTTGTCTATAGCTCCTGCCAAGGCAGGAATATTTCGGGTTCTGCATGACAAGGGTTAAAATAGGGTTCAGAAGGAATCCCTACTTTTTATTGCAGTGATCCCTCTAGATAACTAGGGATCCCTTTCTTCAAAACACAGTTATCATTTTAAAAAAAAAGTAGGAAATAGTAAGAACAAGAGCTGTCACTGTAAGATGACAATGCCCCCGACACCGCTTTGATTTAGAAGTTATGGCCAATGTTAAAGTTTTTGGACGGAATGACGGACGGACGGACAGACGGACGGACAGACGGACGGACAGACGGACGGACAGACGGACGGACGGACAAGTCAAATTTATTATGCCTCCCTATCGGGGGCATAAAAAGCATAGGTAAACGATATATTCTAATATTTTTTCCAAGCTAAGGTTGTATTATTCCTTACATTCATGAGGAACAAAGTGGAGTCATTGAACCTTGGCTTGGAGATGGTGGATTCTTAACGAATGACCTTCTAAAATCTATAAATAGTCAAGGATCCCAAAGGAATCCCTTGCTCGAGACTAACAGTATCCTCCCTTATATCTTGGGATGCTCGGAATTCTAGGACACTGGTAGTGTCAAACCCTGCACAGGCTTTTCTACCTAGGGACAAGCAATTTTTTCAAGGCTAGTCTCAGTCTGTGGACATAAAATACCAGTGCAAATCTTGGAATGCTGCTAAATAAATAAAAGAAATTGATTAGTGTAATGTCTGTACCAATAGGCAGAAAACACTATTTTGAATAAAGAAAATGCTGGGTTTCAGCATTTTCTTCTTTAATAACAATGTTATCTCTAATTTATCCATTCTGTTTTTGTGGACAAGTCAATATCTTAGTCCTGGACAAGAAGAAAATTTTACTTGTGCAGGGACAAGTGGATAATATCTGTATTTCCACAACCATGAATAATATGGTTAATACCGCAAACCACAGATATTGGAGAGCCACAGACAGTAAGTTGCTGTTTTAACCCTTTGTTGTTTAATCCCTGCTTTTTACGTGCCTGTGATTTTATGATTGAGAAAACGTTGTGAAAAAAAGAAGAAATTGCTTCTGACAAGCAATTTCTTCTTTGTCCACACTATTTTCTACCCTACTGAATGGTTATTTCTCAAATTATATCCGCTTTAAATTTTCGTCTGCGAAACCTTTGAATTTGGACAGGTCTAAAATTTTGCAAAACAGGAAAGGGTTAATGCTTAGAGAGTAGAATCAAAGCTGTATGCAGACGTTTGTACCTTAACCATTAAATATATTACCAAATCATACCAATGTTACATCATTTTGTACCAAAGTAGCTTGGAAATTTAAGGTGAAATCATCCTCTTTTTAACAAAGTAATTTGAATATATACATAAAACATCCATTAAAATCCACAGTGCTCATATTTCTATTGATCATGAACTAAACAGTCCCTTGAACACTTCTGGAGTTATGAATGGCAACAAAAATTTCCACCATAAGTCATATAATCATTTCTCATTGGGGTATGAAAATAATGTATACAATGGGTCTTTTTAAGATTTATAGTTTCCTAACACAACACAAGTACTTAGAAATAAGTAATTTTAGAGGATTTTAGAGTTTTACTGATTTCATGTGATTTTTGGCAATTCAAAAATATCCTCCAGTGACTCTGATCCAACCACCTAACCCTTGTCATGCTGAATAAAAAAACCTTGGCAAAACATATATATAAATCAAAGTGCTGAAAGCTCTGTATTTCCTACTTGTGAGTCGGCATTTGACTTTGAAAATATAATTCAGAAAGTTTTCTGGTTTAAAAAGGAAAATCAGGTTGTATGGACTAAAATCAGACTGCACATATGTCACAATGTGCAGGCTGATGTTTGTCCATACCTCCTAACCAAAGCAGGAATATTCCGGTATCAGCATGACAAGGGTTAAGAAAGATTGCAAAAGCTTGCAGGTTTATCTTTTATTTCAACCCCCTCCCGCCCCTGAATAGTTTCGCAGATACATCTCCTTTCATAAAACTCTATTTTAATGATTTTTATGCATCAAAAGTGGGCAACCTTTGGGGAAATCCAGCCATTTTGAACTGTCCTACTTCCAACCACCTGGTGATGTTAAGGTACATCTTGCGCTGCAGCAAATTTTAAAATCTATCCCCGAATAAAATTGGATAAACAGTTACAAGACAACTTTAATTCTTTTATTAATGTTTTAGCCAGTTGTAAAATCAATAATTTTTTACTAAGAAAATGTTGGGAATAAGGAAAACAGGTAGCTTGATTGATTGATTGAATGGGGTTTAACGCCGCTTTCAACATTATTTCAGTTATATCGCGGCGGCTGGAGCACCTAACAATGGATTCCTGGTATTTCTCACGCCAGTACAACCATTACATCCTTTCCTAGCCTCCAGCTGCTATCTCACATAGGTCTACGATTATCAACCCATCTGTGAGAGACAAATAGTCGGAAAGAATGAGTGCCGCCGTCGGGGATAGAACCCGGGACCTCTAGTTTTACAGTCCGAAGCGCTACCAACTGCGCTTTGATGGCGGCTGGAAAACAGGTAGCATTGTACCATCAGATCAATACGGGTGACTATTGAGTTCAAAATACTTATTTCACCTTTTATTTTAAATTATTTTTCAAATTATTTTTTTGAAGCACAAAAGGAGATGACAAGTTATATGCTTATTAAATATGAAGATCGTAGATTTTAGTCATAAATTGTGAATTTGCACCTCCTTTAAGTAAATTGCACACATTGATTAACTATCTGATAACTGTGCTTATATATCCGTTAAGTAGGCTAAACTCTATACTGGTTAGAGACCAATTCTCGCCAAGGACCAGTTCTTGCAAATCGCCCCGGTTCATGTTAGAGATGTAAATGAAACCCTTCTTAAATTTCATGTTATGTTAACAAAAACTTCTTCTATCCAGAAAATAATTTGTTGTAAATGAATATGGCGCCTTTAGGGTGAAAATGGTCAGTTGGCGAGAACTGGTACTTGGCGAGAATTCGTCTCCAACCAGTATTAGTTATATACTGGCCGAGTTGACTGGCCGAGTTTTACACAGGCCAAGTTTTATGCAGGCCGAGTTTTTAACAGGCCGACAGGACGCTGATTTAGACAAGGAAGAA